>CP137676.1:28831434-29323922 GCA_037976565.1 Mesocentrotus franciscanus | reverse complement strand
AACTATTGTGTACATTCACTTTGAGATAATTGATGTGAACATGCTTTATAATAAGGGAATTACAAATTTGATATTCAACAAACATACTCAAAATCCTGCCATTGAACTACGGTAAAGTTGCTGATATATACTATTTCAAATTGCAAACATTTTCTTTAAAGAATTCTTTCTTTTCAATAATTCATATTGCCTTTCAGACACCTGCCCTTCAGCTTGCAGTCAACGCAGCAATCAAAGTTGACCTGATCCCCGATCTTAACAGTGAGTAGCACTTTTTAAATTTTGATTGTAATATGAATCCTGCGCAGTCTCTTCTCGAGGTGAAAGATGAAAGATAATAACTTGTGTAAATTTATGGCGTATCGCCTGATACTCACATTATAAATGATAAATTCATATATAGAGATATTGTTGATGAAATATGTGCACTGCCTACACTATTAGAAGGGGATATACCTTTAAAATGCTACGCTGAATGATGCCAAACATCAACATAAATCAACCAAACGCCCATTTCTCATTTCTATATCATCTTTATCTCCTACATTGTTTATTTTTCGTTTTCCATCTTCCCCACTCCCATTCCCTTTCTTTCTCCCTGATCTATCTCCAATGTCTCTCATCGGCTACTCAACTATAATACCTCATATTTATTGTGCAAAAACGATATTGAATATTTTGCACTAATGTTGTCGCCGCCGAATGCAAAACGTTTAGATGTTCAGATAATAGGAGTCAAAGGGATGATATATTTTAAACCATATTTTTTTACTTCAAAGTGCCCCTTTAACACTGTCGACTGTGCCCTGTCGACAGTGCTAGAGCGATGGATCGGGTTCCGTATTGGTGCCCTACTCAATGGAACGCGATCTCAAAGACTTAATGAATAGACCCCATTGGATATCCTACAAAGAATCATGTTCGGATGACGTCATTGAAATGTTTACACATGTCGAAAGGCGGTGGACATGCCAGGCGATTGAAATTTTACTGCAGTTAATTTTTTCGAAAGTCTTTGCTCTCGTGTCATGGTGCGTCTGGTACACGGTTATGATACTGAGTTTAACCTTCCTCTTTATCGGATTAAACAAATAGTAATGAATATTCATTTCGATTTCATTCATTCATTATCTTCATCCTTAGAGCTCGGTGCTGTGGGAGCTCCTCTGCCGCAGCTAGATGGTTTTAACTTCACCAAGCCTGTCGTCTCCCTAGGAGAGGTAAGGAATAACCATCCATTTAACACGATTATTATGAATAGGGCAGTGGCGTATCCACAGACAGGGCCGTATCCCACTCACGTTTGAAGCCCCCCCCCCCTCCCCACACACAAAAATTGATTGAAACTTGCCCGAGTGCTATTTTTACGAAACAAAGCTCTCTGCTATTGGGTTTATTTTATATCATGATAGACTAACCACTATAATTGCAACAAATATCTTTCTTTTTGTCCATTCCCTAAATAATACTTTAAAGACCACGTACCGCAAAAAAATCCTCATAAATAAATTGCACTGGTTTTTGTCAAGTAAAGTATCAAAAACATACTGATAAAAGGAACCAAATTCCTCTGACCTCAGAAATTTATTTACAAGCTTATAAAGAGCTTTAAATTTTATGTAAATCTTCTTCAGGTACACAAAGCAACTAACATTTTTGTTACATGTTATGCGGAATTCACTCACGTTCATTTTACTCAACATGCATAATGGTCACTGATGATATTTTCAACGTTTAAGTGTGTGCAAACGTTTCAGAATCTTTTGATTTTATTGTGTTGTTTCACAGGGATTTTTGAAGATCGGGACGGACCTGACCTATACACCATAACGTTCCACTATCCCGACCTGTGCAACTTGCATCTAAAAGTCGTACATGTATAGTGTACTTATGGCTTCAGGTAACAGGCGGGTTAAACACGACAAAAAAGAGTCGATCGACGAATGAAGTTTCACATCGTAACAGATTGTTACACGCACGAAGAATAGAACCTTCAATTATCCCCACACAGTCAATCATCTTCTATGTAGTGCATTTAGTTACTATTTCAAGAAAATGACTTTAAAAAAGTCGACGACGCAGATTCATTCTCAGCCGAAGGCTAGTTTAACTTTATTATGTCTTTCAAATTTGATTTCTCAAAGTACTTTTGTCATTTTCCTATTTGATTATAGAACCGAATACATGTACCTGCATTTAAACAACTTCATCATTTCTTACTTTACTTATGTTGTTATTTTATGGGTCAATTTTACTCATTTTATCAGAAATAACATTTTATAATTGTGTATGATCATGCCATTTTATATTAATGGTTTGTTTTATTTAAAATCATCTCGCAGCCCGAAGGCTGAATTTTTTGTTTTTTGTTACAACTTGATAAAAACTTTAGAATACAATAATACATACGAAATTTAAACATTACATGAAATTAATTAAAAATTCGTTAAAGTTCATAGTAAAATATAAAATATAAAGATATATATACAAATGTACATTCAATAATATTTCCTCTCAGATATTCATAGCTTGTTAAAGGATCGTGTGATGAATTGTTTGTAATCAGAGCCGGCTATTAAGATGGTTGTAGTAGATTGGAACAATAAATAATTGTGTGGTTTTAACAGATTGAAACAATCAGTAAATAATACATTGAAATATAACTCCAAATTGATAGAAAATTAGTTAAGAATCACAATAGCAAAATTTAAATATACTTATAATATTCATGGATTTTATACGGATCTTGTAGGCTCTGATTTGTTTGAATTTTGAGATTAAAAACATGTTATTGGCGTTGTCTAAAACAAAAATAAGGCATTGCAGACCAAAATATTGATTTTCAAACTACAAGCAGGATGTACATGTAGTTTATTTGTGTAACGTTTATAATAAAAAATATTGACACAGAAGAGTGTGTTTTGTTCATTGTTTGGTGTTTGGACTTTGAAAAGGTGCATTAGAGAAGGGAGCTCATGAACAGAATAACTTATGATACAGTGTAACTGCTATGATCAGTTTTTAACTAAATCTTTAAGTGACCAACTCAATTAAGCGACTATATTTTAATGATAATAGAATAATGTTCATTCATATCAGGTATCGGGTACACCTACCCTTTTACTTTACCTAGGTGGAGAGTGGCAATTAAAGCTTAAATTGATTTATCTAAAGATCTTAAATACTGTATAGCAAATGAGAATAACAAACTTGCTACTCATTTTCGTAAATGGAGGTTATAATTTCATTTGTGGATGCCTGCATTCTTGCTATATTTATCTTTATGTTATGTTTAACGTTCTGATATTTATATGTCTATTTTTAATGTATTTTGTTCCTCTTGATTTTTAGTGACTCTTCAATTATTAATAAATATTGTGATTCCGTTTTGATTCAATAAAACATCCCCCCAAACGTTTATCCAGTTAATCATTGTGTCCCATAGGTGAGTATGCAATCTTCAGCTCATGTGAGAGCCGCAAAGGAGCATGATCTCGAGCTCACGATAGAGCTAGCTTGAAAGGAGCAAAATAAAAGCTCTCTTGCGTCCGTGTACATAAATAAAAGGATCGTTATATTTCACCACAATAATGTATATTGCGTGTTTGAAGGTACGATCATATAATTATAGAAAAATATTATTATCATTATCATTATTAATCATTCATTTGTCTAGATTAATTCATTTATTTGTTTATTTATTTGCTCATCAATACCATTACTTCTACTTTTAAATATTACCACATATCAATCTATTCTAAATCAAGAAGCAGTACTGATATTGATCCAGATGATTCTGATTTAAATATAAAAATCTTATTAAATCATGAAATTTTTATGCACAATGCTATCATAATCTTTACTTACCCACTTCTGTAGACAGTAGGCCTATTCAAGTAACTGTAAATTATACCCGATTCGATAATTACCTTAATAAAGATAAAGACAATTTCAAAATTTACACCATTGTTTTTTTCATACCAACATTAATTGCTGGTTTCTTCTTATCAATGATAGATTATTTGAATGCAATACATCCTCCTGATCTAAGCTGTGTGACCAAATTTAAGTCGCACGTGTGCTTGATTTATTAATAATCAAAAACATATATATCGATTAGGTCTAGATAAATAAAAAAATCACACATATAGCTCCGGTAGTTTCATTTTCGCTTGCTGGATCTGCTGCAGCGCAAACGTAGCTCGTTCGACGTTACTACCAAACTAGTCAATCAGCTGTCAATGACGTCATATTGTAAGCGGCGGCAAATCTATTTTCTGCAACTATCGAGAAAAGTACTATTTCTACTTGCAAACTAGTTTACTTTTTGGATGAAAATGCAGCCACTGTGATCTAGAAATGCATTGAAGTCCTCAGGATAGGATAAGTTACGTCTTATATTAATCCTGGGGTGCATTTTGCACATAAACTCTCAATTCCTTGGAATGTTCCACTGTGTTGCAGGGGGTATGCTAAGCAGTCATAACAAACTAAGCCAAAAATATATCGTACGCCACACTCGTCATATATGTATGACGAACGTCTTTTACAACAGTCATTGATATTTAATAATTAACAGTTAGAAAAATAAACCTACCAAATTATGTAATACAATGAAATACTTGGTTGAAATAAGGTGAATTTGAAGTGGTGTACAACTGCAACCCTCTTTAAATAATCGAAAAGTCCATTACGTGTCATGAATATTCATACATTTTGCTTATTTGCCTATCTTGAATGTGAAAAGTACGGTGGGGAGTTGTCAGAATTTGCCATAAGTAACCAATCAGAACTGATCTATGATAATTCATGCTTGTTATGCTCCTGTGATTGACCTATAACCTTACACTCCCGTGGAAAATTGCATTTAAAGTTCGACTTGTCGCACACACGTTATAAAGGCAATGGCGAGCTGGCGACCTATGTTGATCAGAGTATGGTGGGTGAATTACTTTCGAATGGAATGGGACATTAGGGTTCCAATGAAAGAGCAAGTGTCAACGTATGTCTGGATGGATGTGATTCTCGTATAAACAGGAAGAAAAGAAGAATTTGTATCGATTTTCGTGTCTATTTTCTTATCTTTTTGGGAGTATTTTACAGTTTTGTTTTCTCTTTATGTAATACAGAGCCTGTATTAGGCGAGCCCCCCCTTCCCCCATGGCTACGCCAATCACATTTCCTTACTCTTTCTCGACTATGATACGTCCGACTGAAATTGCAGTTTTTGTTTTCTCTTTATTTTATACAGAGCCTGTATTAAGCGAGCCCCCCACCCTTCCCCCGTGGCTACGCCAATCACATTTCCCTACTCTTTCTGGACTATGATACATCCGACTGAAATTATAGATTAGTTTTCTCTTTATTTAATAAAGATCCCCCCCAACAACACATTAATAACATAATAATAACGAATAACACCACTCTGTAATCAAGACCCTTCCATTTTATTTAATACATTTTCGATATAGGCCTACTCAAGTTGGCAACTATTATCTTCCGTCTCAGATCCTCATCACGGTCGCTAACTTCACGCAGGCGCGCGCGCCCGCCCGAAATCCACCGTCGGTATGCACTTGTATTGTGCAGCGGTTTGCAGTGAAACTTGTGAGAAAGTGTACATTATAATGTCTTCTTTTTTAGGAAAAATACTCAAAAAAAGATAAGAAAATTGACACGAAAAAGGTAAGAAAGATTACGACTTTTAAATCATGACCGTTATTTGAACAATTATTGTGGAAGATTTAGTTGATTTTTGTGTGTGTTCTAGTAAGGTATTTGATTTGATTTTCTTCTGTATTCATGTAAGTACACAGTTTTTCGATAACAATAATGATATAAAGTACAATAAGTATTTTTCTGATAATGAATCATAAATAAGCAAATATGTATATACAAAATTGTTATTTTCAAAAACGAAATGATAAACTGTCATAAATACTAAATTTCCTCAAACATTATAAAATTATTTGCGGAAGAAGGACTGTCATTGTAAGCAGATTGCTTGATAATATGACAACCCCAGAAAAAACTCATGAAATAGATTAACACATTTTTTAAGCAAAACGGATAGGTAATTTAAAATACAAATTTTTGATGATGGTGATATTGACAATGCAGATGAGGATGATAATGAGGATGATGATGATGAAGATGAAGATGATGATGATGATGATGACGATGATGATAATGATGATGATGATGAAAGAAGAGATGACATTATGATAAAGACTGAAGAGTTGACACAGAAATTTTACCTTGAATATTTTGATAATAACATCTTTTTAACTTTGGCTTTAAATGAGTAGAGGGAGCAACGTTATTTAATAGATTCTAGGAGAGAGTTCCACAGGTCAGGACCATGGTGTCTTATGGATCTATGGGCAATAAGTTATTTCGGGTTTACTAGATGAAAATTTAAGGAATTACTGGTAGGGTAAGAATGAATGGTTTTATTCATAGTGTAAAAGTTTTGAAATGAAAGAGGCAGCATATTATTTAAATACTTAAACATGATCACTAAACTTTGTAGCGAATTTATGTCGAATACTGTTAGGGTTTTCAGTTTGTAAAATATTGGACTTGTGTGAGATAAATATGGTGAACCAGTACATATACGAAGGGCTTTCTTTTGCAATAAATAAATAGAGTTGATTTTGGTTTTGGCACTGGTGGCCCATACTAAATTGCAATATGTTATATACGGTAATATCAATGAATTATAAAGCATAACAAGCGTATACTATAACATGGGATTAATTTCTTCAATATAATAAACCAACATTCTTAGAAATAGAAGTCGTGATATGACGTATATGTTCGTTCCAATTCAGATTTTCGTCGATAATGACACCCAAAATTTTGTTGTTCTCTTTCTTTCGAGAGGGATATTATCGATAATTTTGTTATAAGGAAATTCAATGACATGAGAATTTGCGTGCTTGAAATACATAAATTTGTTTTATCGATATTAAGGGATAACTTATTGCATTGAAACCATAGCGATAATTTTGGTAACTCATTATTAAGTGTATCTACTAAGGTGTTTAAATTATGATGTGAACAGCAGATGTTCGTGTCATCAGCAAATAACACAAATGATAATAAAGGTGTTGTATTGGTTAAATCATTAATATATAATTTTAAAAAGGAAAGGGCCTAAAATTGATCCTTGAGGAACTCCACATTTGGTAGGCAAGAAATTAGACAAAACCTCATTATACACTACATATTGTTTTCTGTTAGATAAATAGCTCTCAAACCATGACAGTGCAACTCCACGAATTCCATAATAGTAAAGTTTTTTCAGTAAAATTTGGTGGTCCAGTGTATCAAAGGCTTTTGATAAATCCATAAATACTCCTATTACATGTTCTTTATTGGCCATAGCATTCGTTATTTTATCATATAATTGTACTAAAGCTTGGTCGGTTGAATGTCCTTTTCTGAAACCATATTGATTTAGATTTAGGAAATGAAAAGTATCTAAAAACTTATAAAGCCTAATGTAAATAATCTTTTCTAGGATTTTGGATATGCTGGGAAGAATAGAAATAGACCTGTAATTACTAATTTCGTGAGGATTGTACTTTTTAAAAACAGGATTTACCTTAGCAATTTTCAAGGACTCGGGACATTTCCCAGTATTAATTGATAGATTAAAAATGTGAGTTAAAGGACAAGCGATAAAGTGTATGACTTGTTTAAGGAGGAAAGCACTAATTCTATCGTGACCCTGTGATTTACTTAATTTTTAGATTTTTTTTTGTTATTTCGGTTATTTCATTAGGATCAGTGGGATTAAAAAAGAGTGATGAATTTGAGGGTTCAGGAAGAAATGTAGTAAAATTTTCGTTCGGTGTATTAAGTTTATTTGCTAAATTAGGTCCTATGTTTACAAAATAGGAATTAAAGGTATCGGCTACATCTTCAGATTTTATAACTGTATCATCTATTGTAAAATCATCATTTGGCAATTTTTTAGTTTTATTTCCAATCAAATCATTAATAATCCCCCAAGTAGATTTCATATTTGATTTCACTCTATTAAGTTTGTCGGAATAGTAAATTTTACGAGAATTTCGAATTATGTTAGTTAATTTCTTTTGGTATGTTTTATATTTGTTTTTGTTATGAATAGTTGAGTTCGTTAGATAAGCCTTATATAGTTTATTCCTTGTGTGTATCGATTGTACAATAGCTTGTTTTATCCATGGCATTTTACAACGCTTATTTTTCTTGTTCGCAGACACTAGAGGAAATTTTTTTTCATAATATATCTGTAATTTAGTATTAAAAGTTTCGTATGCTATATCTGCATTTGATTCATTAAAGACGTCCAACCATTCTTCTGTTGCTAGATCACTTTTGAGTGATTCAATATTTTGGGGTATTTCTTTTCTGTACATGTTTGATTTAGCTGACTTTTTCATTGTGATTTCATTATTACACATTAAAAAAATTGGCAAATGATCAGATATATCAGAATATATTAATCCACTGGTAATGTTTTTATCAAAGGTATTAGAAAAAATATTGTCTATAAGGGTTGAAGATTGACCGTCAATTCTGGTTGGTTTATTTATATGTGGATAACAACTATTAGAATAGGTAATGTGAAGAAGTGTATCATGCTGGCTACTATGAGATAAAAGGTCAATGTTTAAGTCGCCCATTACCTTCCCCTGTAAGAGTGTGAAGGCATTTATCTAGATCTTCACAAAATAAATGTGTATGACTATGGGGGTCTATAGATTAATCCGACGTTGCATACAGCTTTAAACCGAAGAAAATAGTACAGAAAAGTGATTTATCTAACTCGCTCCCATGGCGTCACACGTTATATTCCGGGCAGGGATGTGAGTTTTTGCCCGCATTAAGATGGCGCCCGGCCTGTTCAATTCCTCACAGCAGCATTGTGCACGCACGAATGCGTAGTGAGTGCTCTAGTGTTCTTATATAGATCTCTATGGTGACATGTGATGCCGGTACCGTACCGAACTAATTTCCAGTAGCTAGGAAGCATGTTGATGTTTAGAGCGTGTTGACGTTTGGGAGCTGCACGCACGCCGGAGTCACGGGCCTAAAGTATGGTCACAGCTGAACAAGCGCCAGTTTTTTTTTCTTCCAGTGAACATAATTTTTTTTTCTCCAAAAAATGTATGATTTTTTTCTTTCTTCAGTGGCAGTAATGGGCTTTCGTAGAATGTAAACAAAAGTCGTATGATATGATTTTCAGCCTGAAGTACGCTTGAAGCTATAGCTCCATGATATTATCTTGCCAATATACTTCCTCATAACCCAGCTTTACATAAGGCACTTAGTATAAGTCAGCTCACGTTGGTAATCATATGGTATTCAATTCATGGTTCGGAGTGTATCAAACATGTTCCGTGGAAATTTAATGTCTCCCATTTTGGCGGGATTTCTCGTGGTGTGCTGTGTTTTGGGATCGTCTGCTAACCGGAATGTGGAGCCGGGATTCAAAGCTAGAATTTCGCAGAATGGCCTCGACTTTTGTGAGTTTTTACCCTAGAAATTTCTTAATATTTTGATATAATTACCCCCAAAATTTTACTGGTCTACAATTAAGCGATTAAAAAAAACTTGTCGATTGACATGATTGGTATTTGATCAACGGATTTTATTTATTGAAAGATTTATTGCTTGCTTGCTTAACTGATTGATGGATTGCGTGATAGGGAAATGAAGAAGGAAAAGAGAGAGAGAGAGGGGGTGTGCAGGGGGTGGACATGCTGGGGACAGAGAGGACAGAGAAAGACAGATATACTAGAACGGGATGTAAAGTGCATGTAGAGGTGTTGATAGGAAAAGGGAAGTAGAAAACAGTACATAGGCCTAGGCCTTTTTCACATCCAAAAGACCATTTAAAAAAAAATCTTTTTTTTCCCACTACATTTACACTACTGGAAAATCTCATGAATTAATTTAATAATAATAATAATAATAATAATAGTTAGTTCTTATATAGCGCTTTTCAGGACCGAAGGCCCTCTCAAAGCGCTTTACAGATATATATATATATTATTACCCCGGTCATCGGATTCAGGCTTACCCGCACACAATGTATGCACATTCTCCACTCCCTGGGGAGCATTCCAGCCAGGCGTCATTTTTACAAGCGCACACTTGCTAATCTAAGCACATTAGCTTTCGCATCCTACCGGGTACCCATTTAACACCTGGGTGGAGAGTGGCAAATGTAGATCAATGTCTTGCCAAAGGACATTAGTGCCGCGGTGGGACTTGAACCGCGGACCTTGTGATCCACAGTCCGATGACATATCCACTCGTCCACGACACCTCTACCGTCGAAGTTTGCTCATACCGGTTTTTTGTGAGTAGCGCGCATAGATGCCCTGCACAGGCCCCTCAAGCTCCGCCACGTACGGATCCACGTGGCCATTGTTTGCTTAGACATTTGAACACGATTTGAACGCGCCCGAAGCCCCAAGAGTCATTCATTTTCTGTTCGATGATCATACATTCGCATATCTCTTCAAGCAACAGCAACAGAAAACGCGGATCAGTTTCGAGCATGCACATAATATAGACATCTGGGAGGGGACCCTTTGTTGCTGGAAGCCCATTAATCCATTGCGCGTGAACATTGGAAGAAAAACACAGAAAAAAAGCAAACCGCATGAACTTTTTATTTCATTGTTTCTGACAAAAGTGAGCAAACATACTTGTTCATCTCTGCTTTAAGTCAAAATTTCTACTCGGAATATATATATTAAACGGACAAGGAGTATCAATCTTGGGAAACGCCTTGTTTGATTTTTTTTCTAAGGAGAATTTGCGCATCACTTTCAGTTTCAGTGAAAAGTTTTCTTATCCCAGCTGATGAATGCAACTACTTTTCTGTAAATAAATTCACTGAAGAAAAACACTGCAAAAAAAATTAACATTAAAATAAGCAAATCAAACAAGGCGAATTCCAAGATTG
The DNA here is from genome assembly GCA_037976565.1 of Mesocentrotus franciscanus. Lineage (NCBI taxonomy): Eukaryota > Metazoa > Echinodermata > Echinoidea > Camarodonta > Strongylocentrotidae > Mesocentrotus > Mesocentrotus franciscanus. The sequence goes on along the minus strand of CP137676.1, from coordinate 29,312,953 downwards.
ATACTCCCATGTCTGTCTGATCGAGTCAACATCGTGAAAGTGTAATGTCGAGTAGCAATTTTGAGTGAAATACAGACAAATAATATGTGTACTTACTTTTGTAAGCGACAATGAAATACACATGTGGTTTGCTTTTTTATTTGCTGTGTTTTTCTTACCATGTTCACTCACAATGGATTGATGGCCTTCCAGCATCAAAGGATTCCCACCCAGATGTCTATATTATCGTGTATTTGTTTTTTCCACCATTCAATGTGAGAAGAATGGCGCGGTTATTGTATTGGTTCGGTATAGTGATATGACGCAAGATTCCAAGATTGATACTTCCTTGTCTGTCTGATGGTCAGTATAGTTCTCTTCCTCTCAGAATTTTTCTCAATTCTCAGGGAAATTAATTGCCTTCATCATTTATTTTACTGAAGAAGAGCATCATCCTGAAACAAAAAGAAAAAGGTTCAGACGTCATGTAAAAGTTATAGATCTACTCCGACCATTGATAATTGATCTTAGTTATATAGTGTCAATCATAATCCACCTTTAAAATAATAAAACCGGAGGCTCCTTTCTTGTAGGCACTCTTCCCCATTCAGTTACTAGTAATCACTGATTCACTGAAGTCTGAATTACTCTTTTAAATGAAGAACAAACATTCACATTAGTGCAGTACTATCTCATGAATCTACTTGAAGTCTGCTTTTACACTGCAAAAAATCGGTGATACTTCGGCGGGCGTTTAAAAAAAACCACACTCCAGAGGTTGGTTTTTTCGATTTCAACTACCGGCGAAACACAGGAATGTGAGAAAAACCGACGAGTTTTGGTTGCAGTGTAAATGCAGATATTAATGAGTACTAAAACCTGCATTTTTCTCTCCATTTCGTTCGCTCGAACTTTGGAACCCTTTTTATTTACTTTTCAAAAGAACAAACACATGTGTTCAATGTAGCATGAGTCCAATGTATGCAGGAATAATTATTTTGCGCATTAGGTGCGGGGTTTTCCCCTGTGAGAATTCCCTTCTCTTATTCTCTTTCGTATCCCTTGTGAATAGAATTTGTTGTGCTTTGGGGGAATTTGAATCCTTCCAGATTCAAAAACAGATATCATAAAAGCGATCATAGATTACATCAATACCCAAATAGAATATATTTAGTAACATGATGTATGTCGAATAGATTACTTATGTTTGACGAGTGTCTACATTGACCGCTTCGGATATAGCACATGCAGAATTGAGCCTAAGATATCCATAGATCCTATTTTGAGCATTTTAGAATAATCACCGCCTTAGTGATGGGAGTATTTCATGAATACCTTTTGTTTGTCCTCTTGAAAAAGAGTGCTTATACCTGTGAATGTACCGTCGGTCCATAAATGCAAATTGATTATATAACTTTGTCTTTCATGATCATGACTGTTTTCGTCTCGGTGGGTTTTGTAATTTCGGTATACGAAATATGACCTTTATTTGCCCATCCGCAAATAATAACTACGAACTGGCTCCTTAGAATCCTTCCAGATATTAAGCAGCGAAAATAAATGTCATAAAACTGATATCAAGACATCATTCAATATATTACATTTGTACTTCCATAAAAATGGTAAACGCGATCATGTATATACTTGTATTCAGTCGCATGCATATCGATATAATATTACTATACTTGATGTGTGTCTTTTAAGTTTACGTCATCTGTTTGTTTGGTTGTGTTGTGGTTGTTGTTATTGTTGTTCTTATTTTGTTATTTATATCTACATTTCAGTAGATTTTACCCCGTGGTGCACCCTCTCCCGGCAGCATTTGTGTCAATCCCACCCACCGGCAAGTTTAAGAGCCTTTTCTAGAGGGAGGGGGGAATCGCAGCTAACCCACACCCCTCCCGTAACCCCGCCCCAGGGACTACTTAAAGTGACCTTTAACTTTTGTTTATTTCAGTAAGAGATGTCGGGATTCAAATGCTAAAAAAACAGTTTCATCAGATCACTTTTCCTGAAACTCACGACAGTACTGACATTTATGCCAGCTTCATTTATGTCGGTGACTTCCATTATGACGTCACAAAGTAAACAAATCAACTGTTTTTATCTTTTTTTTCTTCGTAGTTTGCATTTACCACGTTTAGACTTTGATACCAATGATTTATTGATTTCTTTTCCATCAGTAGGCCCATGATGCATGAGAATAGGCCATTTTCTGCAATTTAATCAAATTGAATGCATGCATACGTCTTTGTAAAGTGCCTCGATACGAAATATTTCATTTACCTGATACGAATGATTGTATCTCTATAGTAAAGGTGTAAAGCGCATAAATTGGTTGTTCCTAGGTCAGACAAACATTATGACACGATCGCGTCTATTTACCAAAAATCAACCAAAATTCAACACAATATCGATACCCTATTGAATGTCCCATAGAAATCATGTTCGGATTACGTAATGCCTTATTGTCATGTTCGCGCATTAATAGTGACGCGAGGCAATACACCCTTTCACGGTTACAAGAGTGCGCATGCGCCGACTGCGGCGCCATTTTAAATTACGAGTAAATTTAAAATGGCACCCATGTCAATATGATGCAAGCGCGCAGCGTGGATGTGAAGGCAGTGACGCAACAATTCATGCGCATCTAAAAACATTGATGACGCAAAATGTTTACTCGCAAATTAAAATGGCGGCCTTAACCGTGAAGGGGTGTATTGAAATAAGGCCATTTTCGAAATGTATCCAAATTTTATGCGTATGCCTTTGTGAAGCATCTCGATACGAATTATTGTATAAAGCTGATACGAATAAATGTATCTCAGTAGTCAGAATTCAAATTGCATACATCAGTTGTTGCTAGGTAGGACAAACACTATGATACTACTAATAATAATAGTTCGTTCTTATGTAGCGCATTTCAGGACCGCAGGCTCTCTCGAAGCGCTTTACAAATATATTATCACCCCGGTCATAGGATTCAGGCTTATCCGCACACAATGTATGCACATTCTCCACTCCCTGGGGAGCATTCCAGCCAGGCGTCATTTCGTTTCTTCATCTAACCACATTAACTTTCACATTCTACCGGGCACCCATTTAACACCTGGGTGGAGAGTGGCAAATGTAGATCAATGTCTTGCCAAAGGACATAAGTGCCGCGGCGGGACTTGAACCGCGGACCTTGTGATCCACAGTCCGGTGACATATCCACTCGACCACGACACCTCTACACCTCTAATAAATGTAATTGGCATCCTGATTATTGAAATACAATTATTCGTAACAGGTGAATGAAATAATTCGTATCGAGGCGCTTCACAAAGGCATATGCATAAATTTGGTTACATTACGAAAAGTAGTTGCGATCGTGTTATATCTAATGTAAAAATCATTTCTTTGACAAATCGGATCGCAGGAAGATCGTGTAGCGTATGCTGGGCACGAGGTTAATGAGCGGTAAGGAGGGGGTGGGGAGGGGATACCTATACATGCACATCAACAATAGGTAACAGCATACTAGGGGGGGGGGTGTCGTCTGTCCAAATTTCAGACAAATTTATCTGGAAATAAGAATAGGAGTCCTCAGACAAATTTCCAACAATCGCCATGATCGCAGATAAAAACTGGTCGTAATTCTTTATCTTGTTTGTTTTCAGAATGAGCATTACGGATTTATTCATTCCGCCCGGTTCATCACTGACTACCAACCCGGCAGCAGGGGGCCTGACTCTGGAGACGAGTAAAATCTTCCTCAAGGTGCATGGGCACTATCGCTACAACATATGTGGCTTGTCATTTTGGTATTTTTTTCATTCTTTGTAGAATTGTGATATATTATATAATACCCTTTTTCAAGGATTCCGCCTTCCCACCTTTTCATCCATTTCTGGATGAGCGAAATAGTCAGGCGGCTTAGTGAAAGTACCGTTACATGCCGGATAAAAGCGCCCCGTTTGGTACAGGGCTTCCTGAGGACCTACTGAACGATTTTAGGGTAGGAGCCCCCGGAAAAATCCATATAAGGGTGTGGGGCGGGGGCGTCGTTTCGGAGCCCCCAAATAATTTAGAAAGTAATATAACTTTGATTTGTTGTTGTACAAATGCCATTTTTGGTACAGGGATGCTAGATCCGACAGATGACACAGTTTCTCATGATGAGACAAACACCTCTTTGCCATGTGGCCAGTGGAACTCTTTCAGTTTGGATGTAAGACGGGCAAACAGTTCTTTCTTATTGATTGGGTCACAGAGAAAATCCATCCAACTGCTTGGAAGTTTGGTCTGGCCAGACACTTTCCAACAGACGCCAGTTCCTCTCTTTTCACGGGTATAGACTCTTTTTTTAAACTGTCTGGAATTTAAGTGTCCCTCACAAGATCTAATCTCTTGGTCGTCTGCGGTTTTTTTGTTTACGTTTTAGCCCTCCATAGGCTATTTTATTGACTCAGAGTCAAACAAAACATTTTACAATTCAATGAAATGAAGTCTTTCTTTAACTCAAATAAAACAAAATACTTTCACATTTCTCTCCTTGTTGTTCATACAAACAAATGTTGAAGTGACTGCCATTTAGTAAAACAATTGTTATACATACCAGATATAGAAAGAATGTATCTCTCGTCTTCATAATATTGAATAATTTTCTTCTTCAAAGAACTAAGGTTTTGAATTTGTTATTAAGCTTTTGTACGAATAGTTGATGCTTAATCAAAGTCACCATGCAATTTAAAGCATCGTTTCTTTTGTCTTTCTGTTGTCTTCGTTTCATTCCAGATTGATTTACTGATTTCACAATTATAAAAAAAATGAACAATATCTTCCAGCTCTTTTTTACAAAACGAACATCTATCATTACTCACTATTTTCATCTTATACGGTTGCTTGTTCAAATACAGTTTCCTATTTACTATCTTATACTGAAAATATCTTAAACCGATATCTGGATGTCATGTACTAGTATTTTGATATGTGACGGCATTAGAGGATCTACTACATTTGTTCACATTTTTCAATATGCGTTCGATATCGACACTTTATAGCTTGAGTTACAGAATAATAAGACAAATAATTTAGTTTCAAGCAGATTTTTTGTTCACATTGCTCACGAGTCAAGAGTTTTCCCTTATCATCAATCAAGTCATTTAAACATCTGATGCCTTTTTCATACCAAGATTTAAAAAATATAGATTTTTGTCCGATTTGTATCGAGCTATTTCTCCACAACGGATAAGTTAACCAATCGTCTCCCTCTGCACGACTCAACATAGACAGAGCGCGAAATACATGTCTCCAAAAAGGATTAGCAACTTCATGAGACAATGCCGAAAAATATTCATCACCAAACCCTACTGCAAATGGTTTTGTTAAAAATGATTGCATTAAATGATTAACATCATTACATATTCCTAAAACTATTCTTCGAAACCATGTTAACTTTAGGGACATGTTAAACAACTCGATATCTGGCATTTTAAGTCCCCCTTCTTCATATGTGCCGACAACCTGTTTCCTACTAATTTTATCTGGCTAAGGCTGCAGTTGCTTCTCGAGATATGGACTGAACACTTCGTTGGCGTATCCATGAAATGTACTGAAGCCGATATCAGGCAGACAGTGGACCATGACAGGTCCATCGAAGACTTTACAGCAATATGCTGATGGTGGCCAGGGGCGCCGGAAGTGGGGGACGGTAGCTCCCCATCGAAAATGTGGGGGCAAACGCATTTTCACCCCCACACCCCGGAAAAAAAATCAAGAGTAAAGGAGTACAAATGGTTTGTATTTTTTAACCAAAAATAAAAATAAACTAGACATGTAATACTTGTTTCTAACAAGTATAGGTGGGCTGTTTCAAGTGCATACCAGTCATGGTTAGTGAGATAGTGATCGGTGAAATGTTTGACCTTTGACCCTAATTTACATAATAAGTAGTTAAGATAACATTGGCATGATTTGACCTTAATTTTTTGAAATAATTCTCTTATTCATTTCATGTCTATTAGTATGCCAAATTTCAAGTCTATACAAAGCGTGGTTTTAGAGAAACCATGTACAGTGTATTTGACCTTTAACCTTAAAATCTAAATAACATAATGAAATATGCATATTCTCGATTTTGTGTTTTTATATGAAATATTTTGTCTTACCTATCAACATGCAACGTTTCAAGTCAATTGCGACCAATATACCAAAATAATCCACATAGACATTACACGTGAACGGAAAATGGAATTCTCAAATCCCACTTTGCAAGTGAAATATGAGCATGATCCCGGCATCTGATCGAAAAATAAAGGGCACATTAGTGATAGCTTATTGTCTCAGCTACAACATACTCGAAGCTCAGCGAAAACTAAACTAAAACGTCGGAGATATTGCTCGCGAAAGACGGGAATGTAGAATCCAGTTTTGAAAAAAAAACATGTCCCATAGAGAATACACGCAAAATGTGAAAAATTGACATGCCTCCTTTAATCGCAAAAATACACCATGATGCCTTTGTCAAAATGAAAAATCGTGGTGACTGCATTTGTAGAAAATTGTCTCAGCTAGAACATATCAAAATTTGGAAGAAAATCGATCAATATTTACAGAGATACAATCAATTTTCCAAAAATATGCTGACGTCATAATATGCAAATTGAAATTTTGAGTTCGGAGGCCATTATGATGACGTCATGAGTTAATTGAGGGTCAAATGAGACATGAAATCATATCTCCGACTCATAATCTATCCAAATATGAAAAAAATTGGGAGTTCCCATCCATTCTGAAGAGTTACAATGAATTTTGTATAGGCATGTTTTTGCCCATATATGCTATGTATTACAAGAGCTCGCGCGCACGGACATGTTTCTTGAACGGACGCTCATTGCGTTATTACTGGTCAGAAAAAGGTAAACAAGGTATCAAAATGCTTGAAAAAATGTGCCAAATATGATGACAGAGAAAATTCGGCGATTCTATGTTGCAAAATGCCAGTACAAGCGAAAACGCGCGCGCATGCGCGTGTGCGCGTTTTTTTGCGAAATGCTTAAAATGGCCTGAAACGTATCCAAAAAGAATTTGAGATGATTTCGAGCATTTTAAAATTTTGCACGCGCGCTAACGCGCGGACGTACGCATGCGCGTGCGATTTTCGACCTGAAATTAACCGGACGGATATTAACCTTGATCATGATAAATATGAATGAGAAATGATTTTCCGTTATGAAGATATGATCATGAGTTAAATGTCATCAAAATATTACAAAATGGCGCCTAGATGACGTCCTCAGTAATGATCGAGGTTGAAAACCTTATTTTGCTTCGTCCATATGCCTATAGGCCCTACATATGTGTGCCAAATTTCAAGGCATTTGATTGAGCCATTTTCAAGTTATCTTGCTAACAAAAAAGTGATTGGAAATAAGAAAAATAAAGAATAAAGGCAATTCTAACGAAAACATAAGGTGGTCTGTATTATATACAGCCCACCTAAAAATGAATTGATCACAATCACAATTACATTCCATTCAAAGAAAAGGTGAGTAAACAGGAATTAAACTTCCTAAACATTCCGCATGTCCCTATATTTATCAATTAATGGAGGATTTTATAATAGCGATACGCGCATATTGTGGAAATATTGTGAGAGGATGGGAAAGGGTGTGTGTTTTTTTATGATAGGGGTGAGAAGATATGAGCCCCTGAACACTGGCGTACTGATAAAATAAAATTCAAACGTGGTTTATTTCTACTTCGATACCAGTGATTTACAAATGTTGCTGATATGATATGATTTTTCCCGGATTTTTTTTTTTGTTTTTTTTGTTTTGTAAATTATACTTTTTTATGCGTTTGTTGGAAAATTACAAATTCCCAAAGTGACAGTCAGGCGAAAAATATGCTTATTTAGAAGCCTTCATGTCAGGATCTTTAGAGCGGCGGGGACTCGGGGCTCGAGCCCCCCTCACTTTTTTGAAAAAGTATGATAAAGAGAAAAAGAAAGAGAGAAAGAAAGAATGAGTGACCTGCCAGTGTCACAAATGAGGTATTAAGATATGCTCATCTGACCGTAATTAGATTACCTAAAACCCCTGAGCTTCCGGGGGCTCTACCCCCTGGACCCCACCAAGGGTCCTAAGGAGGGCCCCTGGATGCTCATCTGACCGTAATAAAATACCTAAAACCCCTGAGCTTCCGGGGGCTCTGCCTCTTGAACCCCACCAAGGGCCCTAAGGCGGGCCCCTGGATGCTCATTTGACCGTAATTAAATGCCTAAAACCCCTGAGCTTCATGGGGCTCAGCCACCTGGACCCCCCGCCAATAATAGTGACCTGCCAGTGTCACAAATAAGGTATCAAAATATGCTCATCTGACCGTAAATAAATGCCTAAAACCCCTGAGCTTCAGAGGGCTCCGCCCCTGGACCCCACTAGGGGTCCTAAGACGGGCCCCTGAATGCTCATCTGACCATAATTAAATGCCTAAAACCCCTGAGCTCCATGGGGCTCAGCCCCCTTGACCCCACGCCAATTAGTGACCTGCCAGTGTCTCAAATAAGGTATCTAAATATGCTTATCTGACCGTAATTTAATGCCTAAAACCCTTGAGCTTCCGGGGGCTCCGCCCCTTCACCTTTTGGCTCATTACGCCACTGCCCCTGAAAGGTGAGCCCCCTAGAATGTTTGCCCCCAATCCCAAACTGCTTCCGGCGCGCCTGATTGGTCTGGTGGCTCTGGTTGGTCAGGCTGCTCAATGGTTGGTCAGGCTGCTCAAGGCAATGCAGCAGGTCAGACTTGGTACCTGGCAGATACAGATTACCGAAGTCTGAGAGAGAAGGAGAGCAGGGGGGAAGGACTGTATCTCGTGCGCGAAGAATTTATCTAAGTCACTCTCACGACTCGGCATGGCGATGTAAAGTTGGCCAAATAGTGCTACATTGTTCTTAAGCACTTTGATCTTCTTGTCTTTCTTCTGAACTTTATTGCTGTGGGATTTTCTGAAGAGAGCCAGTAAATTTCTCTTGATTGGATTGTGGATTGAGTGGGTGCGCTCATCAAGCACGGTCTTGACAAACTCTTGGTACCGTTTCTTTCCAGCCTCTTCCAGTAACAACGGCTCTGTCTGTGCATTTGCGACTGTCAACCGTTATCAGATCATCAAACTCGGCCAGAAATGGATTACCCATTTGCCTGATGCTTGCAGAAAGGGCATCGACTTGTTTATGCATTGACATCCATCCCATGCTTGATCATGGCTCGCGTAGCAGACTTGTCATAGAACAGAGGTAGCAGTGCGGATTTAGCTGGTGGGTATTCAATCGCCGGTTAATTAGATGCATGGTATGCTGCCCAACGGGGCGTTGTAGCGTGTGCCTGTAATCCAGCCAACAACGGAAGTTACAAATGATTCAGCCGAGGACGCAGGTTCGAAACTGAGTCACGTCTTTCGGATGGTACCGTTAAAGGTAGGTCCCCAGACGTAAATAATCATATCTGATTGATACACGTTTGTAGAAACCCAATTTACACACACACACGCACACACAACATACGCTCCTACACATGCCCATGTGATAGTATCTTTGCTGTTTAGTTCTTCCTTTTCAAGAAGAGGGAGTCCCTGATTGATCTACTTCTTCTTTGTTGCTCTTGTATCATCTATACAACTTTCGACAGGACCAACCACAATCAATGTGAATATGCATTGTATATGGTATGGCCGTATGGGGCTCCGGGACAACGCCCCTGCCCCTTCACACTTATGTAAATGTTTTGCCAGGGGCTCCTTCCTTAATATCGTTCAGTACATATAGGTCCTAATAGAGCCCTGTACCAAAAACAGGCGGTCGTATAACCACAAACCAATGTGATCTAACATTATATATTACATTGGGGCTCCGGCACGACGCCCCCGCCCCATCACACACATATAAATATCATGCCGGGGGCTCTTATCCTAACAACGTTCAGAAGGTCATAAGGAAGCCCTGTACAAAAAATGGTGTTTGTGCAAAAAAAAAAATATATATATATATATATATATATATATATATATATATTACCGTATTTTTAATTTTGAGGGCTTCTGTACGACGCCCCTGCACCCAAATCACATCTTCATGAATATTTTGTTGGGGGCTCCAACCCAAACATCATTTTGTAATAACTGTAATTATGTACATTCTGTAATAACAGTGAAGAAACAATTCTACATATATATTTTTTTACTGTATTTATTCAAACGAAATATTGTCAAAACTTGAGCATGGGCTGTCCCGTAATAATGTACATATTAAGTTTAAAAATCAAAATAAATTGTTTGGGTTTCATGGGAATAACAACAGTGCCTTCAACTGTATTATGATTATAGTAAGGAAAGAAATTTTTGCAGCCAAATGCAAATAGTGTTTGCCAGTTTTTGAACACATAGTATTAGCGATAAAGTGTTATTATGATATGGAAAAGTATATGTGTAACAAATCTGAAAGAAAAGAAATTTATAAAAAAGTGGTTACCTTTTCCAATCTGTTTCTGATTGTTTATTTCTTCTAAATTATTTTGCCAAGTAAATCTGTGATATTTTAAAAATGAACTGATATCTATTAATGTATGTTCTTATCATATTTTGAATGGCCAAGAATATCATTTTGAAATTCTGCATGTATATATCTCTTCTTGTATACATATATGTATGTGAATTATATTATTCAATAAAGGAACCCTGTGGAAGGTGGGGGAATCATTCACTAGGTCCCATGGAAGCCCTGTACCGAAAATTGCATTTATACAACAACACATCAATGTTACTTTACCTTATATATTATTGGGGGGCTCAAGGACGACCACCCCGCCCCCAAATCACACCTTTGTGAATATTTTGTTGGGGGTTCCAACCCTAACATCTATCAGTAGGTAAATCATTCACTGGGTCCTATGGAAGCCCTGTACCAAACATTGCATTTGTACAACAACAAATCAATGTTACTTTACCTTATGTTGGGGTTCCGGGGCGACGCCCCCCCCCCCACACCCTTAAATTGTAATTTTTGCCCGGGGCTCCTACCCTAATATCGTTCAGTAGGTCCTAAGGAAGCTCTGTACCAAAAATGGCGCTTTTATCCGGCATGTAACGGTAATCGATAAATTTGACGCTAAGCTAACTGACTAACAGCTATATGAAAGGAGGAATCGTGGTATTATATAGCGGTTCGTTCACTTGACTTTCAATCCACGGGTTGAAAGTTCTAATCCCAGCCCGGCACTCCCGTCTTTTGCCAAAAGTTCAAATCCACATTTGCCACTTTTCACCCGGTTGTTATATGAGTACCTGGCAGGGTTTGTTCCTTGAAATGCATTGTGCGCTGATTACGGCTGCTAGAGCTAAAGCCAGGAGAATAATATTCAAAATCCCTTGGATGCGCATAGGGACGTTATAATTCCATATAATGATGATAATAATTAATAAAGATAATAATGATGATGACAACAATAACGATAATAACATAAAATATAATAACAATAATAATGGTGAGATGATAATGAACTCTTCTTGTAGAGCGCATGTATTATTATGATTGTCAGAATACAAGAAGTGTTTGTTATCATTATTACAATTATTTTTTATTATTATCATTATTGCTATCATTATCTAACATCAATATTATTGAATTGACAGTATTGTATAACATTATGATTGTCAGAATACAAGAAGAGTTTGTTATCATTGTTACAATTATTTTTATCATCATCATTATTATTGTTATCATTATCTAACATCAATATTATTGTATTGACATATATCACTACGGCAAAGGGTGACTTCTGCAAATCGCTTACTTTTCTCTTCTCCCGAATCTTAGTACACTTCTCCCGATATGGGACTCGGGACACTTTGACGCGAGTGCCTCATCTATCTATATATCTGTAACGCTGAGGATAGGTAAGTTCCTACCAATACGAAAACATAGACATTTTAAAGAATTTTTATCCACAAACAATTACTTGATTGTGAAAATACACAGATATCAGTTTTTGTTTCAGACCGCAAATGCCTTCAAAGTGCATGGTTATTGCTCTTATTCTTATTTAATGCATTTCTAGTGCTCTTTTAGGACCTAAATTTGCTATGAAGGTAATTTTAGACCCCAAAATGTGTGAAATTTAGCCGATACGATCATACCAATTCAGCTCCACTTTCAACAACAAAAAAGGTGACCGTTAATTAATTAATTAATTAATTAATAACAACACTACACGGGCCGGCTGGTTGTGCGCATTATAACCAACACGTAAAAGCCAACAAAAAGCCAACATCGGCAATTGCTGGAATAAAACGTATACGGCACTATCTCGTTTCTTTCAACGGCTGGTTCAATTTATCGAATATTTGTGGGGCACCACAGATAATATAAAACCGTTATATTTATGGATATTTCAGCCGATTTTGATAAAACTAAGATGATTTTTTTTCATTTAAATTGTATGTTCTTTCAAATTTGACACTCAGTTTTTCATTATCTCACAACAAAATATTGTGTGAAGCGCCCTCTGCAACAAATCTCAACTATCCCTTTAATTTGAGACTGCGGACAGAGAGAGAGAGAGAGAGAATTACAGTAAACCTGATTAAACATTTGAGGTATTTTGGATGCAGATTTATGTTCAAGAACTTGAGAAAATAGCCTGAATAATAGGCTAAACATTCTGAAACAGTATTGAGGAAAGAACATCACGACTGTCGTGATATTCTTTCCTCAATACACTGTATTTGTTTTCATTTTGTAGTGGTAGTTAATCATTACCTGTCCTGACCAGTCTGACAAACTTTTCTGTCATCATAAGCTTTTTCATTTCTCTACTCCCTCTTTTTTCTCCCCTCTCCCTGTGTCTCTCTGTCTTTCAACTCCCTTCCCTCTCCCTTCTCTCTCTCTCTCTTCCTCCTCTCTCTCTCTCTCTCTTTATCCTCTTCTTTCTCCCTGTCTCTGTGTCCGTCTTTCAACTCCTTTCCCATCTTTCTCTCTCTTTCTTTCCCATCTATTTCCCTCCATCTCTCTTGCTTACCATTGGCCTTCCTATCTTCCTCTCTCTACTCCCACTATCTACATTCATCTCTCTTCTCGCTCAAAATATAAAATTGAACTTCTTCACCACTCTTTACTTCTGGTAATGCAGGAGTTGATACCACCGGTCGACCTAGCCTTTCGTCCAAGGCATCAGACTGTTACATCATGATCGGCGGTCTTGATGTTGATCTAAGCGGTGGATTTATAAGGTGTGTACGTAAACGTATATAGCTTTGTATCAACAGGTGCGGCGTGTGTTGCGGTACAAATTGTCGACGCGGCACAAATTGACGACGTCGACAATTTGGTACCGATTTTTGCAAAACCTGACGATACAAATTGTCGACAGCCATGATCAAAGCACATTACATTGAACGATCAGGGAGCTCAAAGTACAAGGAGTGGAATCAAGCCACTCTCCTTTGATCCCATGCTCTAACCCGCCGAAAAGTTAGGCGCTACTCCGCAACTGTTGACCAGGTGGTGAGATAAAAGAGCGCATGAAATATGAGAATTTAGACCTCCTACATCAGAAAATGGTATCTCAGGAAATGTTCGCTGTCCCTTTCAATGATTTCTCATCAATTGCTGAATGTGTAATGAGTTGAACAAGCGAATACAAACTTTTGTAATTTTATACTTTTTTTACAACTGCAAAACTACAACAAAAAACACGCGAAATCACGCATTAGCAAACTTAAAGGGGGTGTAGCATGACGAAACTACGTCCGTGGCCTGATTCGGGGCCAATCGAGTATCGACTACGGACGACGCGACCGCAGTATTCACGTGCGTGCAACAAACGCGAAACCGAAGCGTGAGGAGAACTTCGGTCTGTTTCGCGAACGCTAGCGCGCGCTGACCGTTAATCAAGTCCATTCGTTTACGTGCAGTTGTCCAAAAGAAGTAGATGGCATTAACCAGTATTTGCCATGCTATGCCCCCTTTAAAGTAGCTGTGCAAAGATTTTAAAAACTACGTTTATTTTCATTATTGCAAAGGTGAAACTTTGATTGGACAATTTTATCAAAATTCAATGCTTGGAAACATTCGAATTAATGATTATTATCAATTACAAAAAAGTTTAAATACAGCCCCGGCATAGTACCTGAAGAGCTCTCCGAACACTGCTAAGATGTGTGACATCACAGGTTGGGCATGTCGACAATTTGTTCCTTCAAATACTCGAGCGCCTTAATAGCAGCCGTTCTAAAACCAGGGTACATTAATGGAGGGCCAGGAGTGGCAATGTGCCATACATGAGCGCTATACTAGACTCCACTAATAATTTTTCTATCATTATTTTTATTATTATCACAATAACAATAATAATAATAATAATAATAATAATAATAATAATAATGATAATTATCATTAATATAATCTCTCTCTCTCTCTCTAAACTGTTTGATATCAACCGAGTCCCCTCATGATATATATCAATGTCTTCTTGTCATTTGAATGTTTCCTACTAACAGATGATTGCGTGTCATAAGCAAACAATATTATGTATATTTTGTTTGTATTAAGGGATTTTATTTGTCATAACGTAACATCTTTCAACAAACTTTTTTTTACCTTATTAATCATTAACGTATTTGGAACATATCATACAAATCATATAAATAATTAATTATCAACTAACGCATACTTTTTTGTGCACATACTAGTAATACATAGTAATACATAAATTGTCAATATACAGTATATATAATATTATGTATATTGGTGTAGTCATTTTAACTAACGTTTACTATATAACTTTGTTCTTTAAACTTCAAACTACCAGCTGGATATACTACTACCTGCTTAAAAGCAAAATAGAAGGCTACATCAAAGATATCCTCAATGGACAGGTATGAATTCTTCATATATAAAATCCATAGAGTGAATAGGTGGATTGGGGAAGTCCATGAAATGGTAGGAAGCGGAAAAGGATAACGAGGAGAAGAAAATTGTAAAATTTTAAGAATATAATAAATCAACGAGACAAAAAAAGAATCTCCAATTAAACATTTCGTAATTAATCATTTAAAACTAAGTCAAATCGTATGGTCTGCAACTGAAAGCTTTTGGGTTGCAACAGCACGCTATGTTTCCTTTTTAACGTCTACCAATATACCCTTGATTTACAGAAATTTCAGAAACAGCAATAACTTTCTTATATTTACTTTTGATTAATGTTTTGTGGTTGCCGCTATACATTCTTTCAGAAGAATGGGAGGATCGACTCACAGCAAGACTGTTCTCCGCCGATTTGTTTTTTATCTCTGCAATCCATTCTGCATGTGCCAGGGTACATCCATACCATTTTTGATACTGCTCTTTCTGCGGGCTTTGCACTTATTATTACTCCATCATTGCCAGATACACCTGGGTCGAGAGGGAAAATGTGGGCAAAACACCTTGCTCGAGGATGTCAGCAGTAGCACTGATAAGGAACGAACCTTTTGTATGAGAGTCAAGAGTCCTCACTAATATACAATAGAGCTCTTTAATGTTATTTGTATATTCAGAAGCTGATAAATAACCTGCTGACATTGTTTTCAATCTAATATTATCAACATTCTCCTTTATTTTCACAACGAAGTGATACCTTGAAAAGATGTTCCCAAGTTGCATTCGGGGGATTTAACAAAGAGGGAGAGAGAAGAAAATATTCTCACGATTAACGAACATGTGTATTATTTTAGGCTTTCCCGTCCATTTTGACACCTTTTCAATCAATTTCATACTTTTTTCATTCAATTTCGTCCCAAAACTTCATAATCTTGCATATCTCATTGTGCATTCCGTCGTTGGTCATTCTTTTTTGTTCTTTTTTGTCGAATCAATTTGATAATTTCGCATCCAATTTCGTCAAAGCCAAATCAAGTTCGTCATCCTCGGCTAGCATGATCACATTTATGTTTTATTAATTCTACTTCCAATGTTTAATAAATGTTTTCAAAACAATATAATTTTTGTCGATTACAGTTTAATCTAGCTTTATGTCCCCAAAGCAATCTTAGCAATGATTGCTGCTGAATTTTCGTAAAAATTATTGCTGCTCTGTAATACAACCATAATAGGCGCTGTTGATTTCCCCTGTCTTCCACCAATGATGGTCTGGAAGATGATGGCACTGCTGTTTTGTCTTCTGGTGTAGATGGCGCATGGTTGTATTCGCGCCATATCACGCCTGTAATTCAGAAGGATTACTCCGATTTCACATTCCAATGCCGTAGACAAAAAAAAGCGTCATTATTTTAAAAATTTTAATTAAACATTAGGTGAACATTTCCGGTGATCTGTTAAAAATATAACTAGAAAGAGAGTACTCAATTAATAATTCCATTTATAGGCAATTTTAAAGGAGAGGTCTTTTTTCGCTCAGCTTTGTCGGTTGTTAGTTGATCTATTTTTTCTAAAGACAGTAAATACTATAATGCATGTGATGTTTAATGTTATTAGGGACATTATTTATATTTTAATTGATTTTCTTTTCATTAATAAAATTGTGTCGAGGCTGGTTACTAATCAAACTTTAAAGAAAATATACGAAATCTATTCACTTTTCATTTCAAAAGTACTGGTTCATTTGCTCTAAAATTTGAAGAGAGTTATTATTATTCCTAAAAGATTAGGCTTTTAGAATTTCTTATTTTGGGGGAGGGTGTGCAAATGAGGGCTACTACCTTTCAAATGAGCAAAACGTGTCTAACCAGTATAATTACAAACCTTTAAAGGCCTAGCTATAGTCCTGCTGAATAAATTTTAAAGCAACGACAACAAAGAAAGAAAAAAAAAATCCATTGAAAATCACTGTTTACAAGTCCTACCTACTGAATAGAATTAGCCTAATAGCTATAGGCTCCCAAACTATAGGGTTCAGAGCCGGTATATAATTCAAAACTTAAAGTTGAAACATATTGAAAATAAGTTTGGCTAAATTTGATATTGATTGACAAAAAATAGCGGAATGTAGAAGCTAAATGTGTACGTGAAATAATTTATAACTAATTTTTAGTTTCTTGAAATTCGCGTTGAAAGGACCTCAAATCATCCTTTCCATTTCATGAAGAATAGGTAGAAAAACTACGTCAACTTTAGTGACGTCACTACAGACAGCTGTACCGCGTAGTGCTCAGATTCCTGGTTGTTCATGTACAAACTTATATATATATATATATTATAGTTATATCGACTGCTACGAGAGGACTAGCTGTTTCTATACGCTCAAGGGATATTTGAATCCCCTGCTATCACCCCGAGGCGCGCCTGGGTGGGCGGCGCGCCTCGGGGTGATAGCAGGGGATTCAACTATCCCGCGAGCCAGTATAGAAACAGCTAGTCCTCAAGTATTAAAGCAGTCGATATGACTTTTATATGCCGAATTAAAACAAAAATCTACCAAGAATTCTTACCATTTAGTAAGTAAAAATTTGTTAAAACATCACAGAAAATCTGAAACACTGTCTGTTAATCTTCGCTTAAAAATGAGTGAAAGTTTCAATCATTTGGGAATCGCAGACAAAGAGCACTGTATGGCGTCCGTGCTCGCACGTAGACAATTTTAACACGCAAACCAATGGGAATCGCAGGATCGGAGGGTAGAAACTTTTAACTAGGCCCTGTGTATGGCGCGCCGTTTGACCAATAATTCAGATAAACACTGTTTATCGCCGATAAACACTGTTTTTCGGCGATAAACACTGTTTTTCGGCGATAAACACTGTTTTTCGGCGATAAACATTGTTTATCGAGAGAAACTGTGTTTATTAGTCGATAAACATAGTTTCTCTCGATAAACAGTGTTGATCGCTCGATAAACAGTGTTTATCGACGATAAACAGTGTTTATCGGCGATAAACTGTTTATCTGATTTATTGTTCAAACGGCGCGCCATACCTGTGGGCTATTGCTATGCCCTGTGAGTTGGGCATGGCTTGAAATCACGACTCCAATTTCGACCAATCAGATGGCTAGATTTCTAAAGTGAGGTATATATATATATATATATGTATATACACTGTTAGAAAATTTCTCTATAAAAAAACAGAAAAGTGCCTGCAGCAGAGTCTCGAGAACTCCTGTAATTTTACTGCACAGTTCTTATCGCAATTTACTACTTATCTGTTTTTAACAGACAATCTGTATGTGATAAATACAATTTCTTCTTTAAAAACAGAAAAGTACTTGCAGAAGTCTCGAGAACTCCTGTAATTTTACTGCACAGTTCATATCGCAATTTACTACTTATCTGTTTTTAACAGACAATCTGTATGTGATAAATACAATTTCTTCTTTAAAAACAGAAAAGTACTTGCAGAAGTCTCGAGAACTCCTGTAATTTTACTGCATAATTCTTATTGCAATTTACTACTTATCTGTTTTATAACAAACTATCTGTATGTGATAAATACAAGTTCTTCTTTAAACAAACAGAAAAGCACTTGCAGAAGTCTTGAGAACTCCTGTAATTTTACTGCATATTTCTCATCGCAATTTACTACTTATCGGTTTTATAACAGACTATCTGTATGTGATAAATACACGTTCTTCTTTAAACAGAAAAGCACTTGCAGAAGTCTTGACAACTCCTGTGATTTTACTGCATATTTCTCATCGCACTTTACTACTTATCGGTTTTATAACAGACTATCTGTATGTGATAAATACAAGAAACACCAGTCCATCAAACAATCAACTGCAACATTCTGTTATTTTAAGGGTTTATTGATCAATAATATGCAAAAACTTAATTACAGACTCAAATCTTAACATTTACTGATGTTCTGACCATGCACATTTACACTGGCAATTAATATTCCTACTGAAAAGTGTTTCTGGGTTTAAACACAATCAACAATATACAATCCTTCTGTAACGCGTTCTCACTTAGTCTGTGACGGCAGGTACAGACCAAGTGAGAAGACACTAGTGGAAGGAGTGTACATCAACACTGACACAAGTCTAAGGGTCAACATTTTCAAAATGTCACCCTTCAGTCAAGCAGACCTAAAATACATCACTAACTGAACTGACAATCCATCGGCTGGTTATTCAAGAGCTTTTTCGCGAATCTTTCTCCATACCAAATCCCGGAAGAAAACACATACCACATGGCATTATAATGTACCTTCATGTAGCATAAATCAACAATAAAACCCTAAAAACACCAACATCAAAGTATCAGACATGTTTAAAGTTTTAAAAAATTGTATGACATATATATAGGAGCCAATGAGGCCTTCTTCGTTCAAAAATGGTCAAATATCATCACGAATTAATTACGTATATACCTGTACTTGTACTAGATGCATGTGGAGACAAATACAGCTAGAGAAGGAGCAGTTCGTGCCAATCGGTAGTAAGTTTGTAATCATTTCTTAGCCAACCTTTACCCACAGCTAATTTACAAAATCTGCATCACAATTACACATACATGTACAAAATTCAGAGATTTTCTTTTTAAACATTTGAGTTAGTCAAAAACATTCAGCTGAATTAGCTTTAGATTACTTGTATCGAGAATCTAGAGTTGACAACAGTAAAATATTGATATATGCCGGTGAAGAAAAAGACATTGTAACTCATGCTCCTTGGAAAAGATTATCTTGGCTCTGACCTAAAATCCAATCCCTTCAGATCTGGATGCATAAAACCTACTATAGTAACTCTGGTTATGCAGTTTGTGCCAACTGGCAGTTCATCTGGAATTATGTTTTTCACCGGTCATCTCTGAAACAGTTTCATCTTTGACATTTAAATGCAACTCAGACACATTAACTTGAAAAGTTTCAACTCTTTCCAAGACGTACTTTTAACATAAACAGCCTTTATCATAATCAAATAACATAGCATTGCAAGGTTCAACAATGATACCAGTATTACTCACAAGGTGCAGGACATCCAAACAAAAAGTTGGTTGATTAAAAGAGAAACATTCCAAAATAAGGGCTTATATCTATGCCCTAGGTTACTGATTAGGACCACATTCTGGTCAATAACATTTTCAGATGTTGCCAATGGAGGTGCAACGTTACAAATGAACTGCTGAAGGTGTATAGTGTTTGTGATAAATTTGAAAATCTTGCATGAACAATGTTGCCAAGCTGTAAATTTCTTTTGACAAAATCTATAAAGCATAATAACATGCATGACCAGGCGCAATAACTTAACAGAAAAATAAAAATTAAAGTTACTTTATAAAAATAAATGAACTGTCAAAAATTTGCAGGATACAGGGTCCCAAAGTCTATGTGCTGAGCAAACATATTGCACCAAGTCCGTTACTGATCGGTATGCCAGTCCGACTCGAATTCCATGATCCCGCGGAGGAGGGCTACAATCTTAGGAGCAACGGTAGATTTTTTCTTCTTCTTGCCTCCACTCTGTGTGACTACTGGCCCCTCTGGGTTGATGCTGATCAGTTCCCTAAAAATACAAGAACAGCAAGCCACAAATATGTTTAAATAATTGAAATTTCTCCCAGGAAGCATTACATTTATAAAAGAAGTTATCTTGTGTAAGAATCTGCACATTTCTAAATACATGTATAGCAGAACTCAAAAGCCTAGCTGGCACACAGGGTACGATACACCACCATAAAGTCGTGGGTGGGGAAAAGGGGGGGGGGGCGTTGAACAATGAGAATTCTGAGAGTAAGGAAAACCACAGGCAAAGATGCCTTCCAGTATCTCTCTACACACCATTTGCCCTGGTCAGCGCATAGGAAATTGTCATTTTTCAGATACTGGCCTGTGAATAATTAACATGGCAAGAAATTTTTTGACAAATCAATATGGTCACTTGAGGTGATCGTCTACTAATACAATTAACAAAGGGTACTGCAATGTGGAGCAAATCATGATAATTTCATGATGTTTGTGTGTGTCTCCGAGAGGCCTAATGATTTCATCATGTCCTTGTGATGACATGCCATGACATTACCGACGTCACCACTGGTCATGTTGTGCATCAGTCATCGTGCTCTTTCAAGCCAGGAAAAAGTTGTGTAGCAATAACATTGAAACCAAAGAAAAGTTAGTAAAAGCTCACCTTGGATAAACTCCATTGTGACCGCAGCCTCTGGCGGGTACTCCAAAGAAAGCGTGTAGAAGCATGTGAAGAGGCAAATGACAGCTTCACTGAAGGTGGCAATTCGATCATTTACAACAGACCCCTCTATTACAAGGTAGAACAGGTTCCGGCCCTGGAAGATGACACCTGTTCTACACATTTTTACATAATAGCAGTGAAGGGATGTTCCTTTGTCCACCACAGCAATTGTTGAGGGTAGAATAGGAACCGTATATTTTGTCCTCTTTCTTTGTCCGTCATGTTCACAGTGATATTAAAAAGTCGAATCATAATTACAAGCGCCAGATTGCGCTGTAGGCCTACGAGGCTACGACTAATAGGAATTTGCGCATAATTAAATTATTGAAAACGGTACATTTTTATTAATTTCACGAAGCACTCTGTAAAATTAAAGAAAATCGGTACATGGGGTCCTGTAAGCATAACAATTTCCTGTAAAAAAAAATTTTCTTCTTTTCATTTCGAATAAAATAAATGAACAATTCTGTTGAAAACCAGTTATTTCGTTTCTTTTAGAATTATTACAGATGGTCTGCATGCAGGTACAATGTTTTCGCAAAACAATTTTGTAAGAAAATATCGATCTTTCCTTTAAAAATGAGGATTACTCTATTTCAAAAAGCACCCTGTATAAAATTACAGAAAATCGGAACATTAGATCTGTAAGCATAACAAATTCCTGTAAAAAAAATTCTTCTTTTCATTTCAAGTAAAATAAATGAAAAAATCTGTTGAAACCCAGTTATTTCGTTTCTTTTGGAATTATTCTTTAAAATTACAGTAGTCTGCGGCTACAATGATTCACAAAACAATTTTGTAAGAAAACAGATCTTTCCTATAAAAATAAGGATTACTCTATTTCAAAAAGCACTCTGTATAAAATTACAGAAAATCGGAACATTTGGTCTGTTAGCATAACAAATTGCTGTAAAATAAAATTTCTTCTTTTCATTTCAAGTAAAATTAATGAAAAACTCTGTTGAAACCCAGTTATTTCGTTTCTTTTGGAATTATTCTTTAAAATTACAGTAGTCTGCGGCTACAATGATTCACAAAACAATTTGTAAAAAAAACAGATCTTTCCTTTAAACATGAGGATTACTTTACTTCACAAAGCACTCTGTAAAATTACAGAAAATTGGTACATGAGGTATGTAAGCATACAAATTTCCTGTAAAAATTTTTTTTAAATCTTTTTTTAGGAATCTGTCCTGTTAAATTGCAGAAAATTTCCATTAACAACAATTTACAGAATGATTCTGTTTTTTTTTTCCTGTAAAATCTGCACTCAAAATGCACTTTTTTGTTCAAAGTCTATAGAGTTGTACTAGTCACCATCAATATCAATTTTCCGCAATTGAAAACCATACTCTATACCATAAAGTTGTTATCTGGAGGGATTTTGGAACAAAATCATCAATAGCTCTCATTTTATAAAAGATTTTGTCCCTACCAGGCACGGGGCCAGTGTATAATTAACGGTGCAAAAGCTTTCGTCCTTGAAGCCTAATTTGCATAAAGTAAACAACTTGTTTACGCTTAACCGCTACAAAAGAGTCTCAGCTAAACTGTAATATCTCGCTTTAGAAACCACCAAATGAAATGATTAAAGCGTCAAATTGAAGAAGAAGAGTTTTTCTAACTCATAAATATTGCAGTTAGTTGTCAAATCCTATTTTTAAAAGGGAAAACTGTGCGAAACGAAGCGCCATTTTTTATGTTTTTTTCACTGAAAATATTGCAGTATTTTTCATATTTTCCATCATTGCTCAAGATCGAGACTGTTGGAGCTGATAAATCAAAGTATATTAAAGCTCTCCTCCGAATATCTTTTCATGATTTTACGTCACTCGGTTATGTCTGGAAAAATCGAAGGCAATGTCATCAACGAACCCAGGGCAAAACGTTCGCGGAAGCGTAGGACTAGTCCCATCTATAAGGGTTCGTGCTGGTGAATTGTAGTCACACGTACCGTAGATACGTGCAGAACTGCACTGTGTGCTCTGGACTCGGCTGTGTTTGTATGAATCTCATGATCGAAGCATCGACGGTTTGGTCTTTGTAATGATGCGAGTAAAACATGCTGATGTGTGGTCGAAATTTAACAAAACAATGACTTATAAATAAATAAGTATCTGTACTAGCTGTGAAAATATGGTGGAGTTCTTTGCTGTAATTGTAACTCAGCTCAATCGACTTTTAAAGTCGATTGAGCTGAGTTACAATTACAGCAAAGAACTCCACCATATTTTCACAGCTAGTACAGATACTTATTTATTTATAAGTCATTGTTACTAGATCTAGACTTAGCCACAGCGTAAATACAGCTGATCGGTGACGCATTTTCCATATATGGTATGCATGCATGGCCTGTGAGCGCGGTGAAGCAAACAGCGCATGCGTACACCTCCGATATAGTTGTAGTTTCCAGTCTTTTCATGAATCTTCCCTAGTTTTGAAAGCATTTTTACACAAAACTACTAACTGCTCAAACACGAAACTTCGCTGAGAGTGAGACTGGAGTTGAAAGTCTAGTAAAATGTTAATTGTTTGCATATTCATATTGTCGCTCGGTTATGTCTGGAAAAAAACGAAGCCTCTTTTCACAGACCTCTGAAACTGAAAAGTACCTATATCTTTAATAATACCAAACAGTTTTGAATGAAAATTTATTTGAATAATAATATTATCATTATGTTGGTGCTCTAAAAAATTCACGATCTTTGGTGGTAAAGTAAGGGAGATACGCGAAGGTGCATTTTGGACGAATTTTGCTCCTCTCTCCAAACAGGGCCTCGATAGCCGTTACGAATTCAAAAGCTTTTACGACTTTTCGGGGTTTTAATTGTACACTGGCCCCGCGCCTGCTACGAGTTGACTAAAAAGGGGCTAAAATTCCAGGGCCGACGGGCCGCGGTACGTGCAGCTAGCTAGCAGAGACGCGGTACTATAGCGCTTAGCTAGCTTTGTATACACAGGGAGTTGTGTACACATAATCCGGTACACACGGTGTACTTTTTCGGTAGAGATTTCTACGTTCGACCTGCACAACTCACAAAATAATGGCATCGGAAAGTAATCCAGAAACTTTGCATATGGATATTGAGCTATTCGAAGAAGAAGAAGAAGAAGAAGAAGAAGAAGAAGAAGAAGAAGAAGAGGAGAGTGAGGAATGTAGTGAAGAGATAGCTAGTGTCATCAAATCCAAAACACTTTTTATCTGTTTTTCCCTTCAGTCAAAATCGTGGCTGCACTAGTAGTACGATGGATACGGTAGAGAGAGAGAGCAAGTGTTAGAAATTTGACCGTACCGTAGCCAGCCGGCCGGCCGTACGTACGTACACAAACGCATGCACAGCTGCGCTGGCGCGCGCTTACTTTTACTGCAGAGAAATACTTGTATTTACCTCAGGAAAATATGAAATTATAATTAAAAATGGACATTGATGATGAAGTGAATGTCAGAAATTGCATTGTGAATAGTTGTTATTAATAAATTGAAGACGTCTAACTTCCGACATACCGATCTGATAAAAATCCTATTTTTTGTGATATTACGTTCATTTGCTACTTGAAATTAATGCAACTGTGTGTAAGGGACTGCTTTTTGAGACGTCACAAAAAGTGGAGTGTATTTTCGTCGTAGTTTTGTATTATATTGGGTGTCATGATTTTCTGTAAGTTAGTTTGAGAGCTGCTACCAGAGGCGGCGGAGCGACTTCCAAAGTGGGGGGACACCAACAAAAAAGGGCACCTACAAAGGGAAATCTCAAAGCGAAAATATACAAGTTTTTAGACATTGGTATATACCCCTATATTGTGATTACATTATCAGGGATGATTTTATTATATGTTTCTCTTTATACATCATATAAGATATTGGTTAAGCATCATACTTTGCAGTTGGGTGCGATGGTCTGAAAATTCATTTGCGAGCGAGCAAAGCGAGCGAGGAAAATTTTAAAGATTTGTGAGGTCGCAGCGCGAAAAATTACATCTTATAAAGAGGAAAACCCAATCCTGATGGGATTATAAGCACATTCTTATATAACGGAAGACTGAAAAGACCTTTGATAAGTAACATAATTATAACATCTATAAATGCGAGCGAGCTTTGGGGGAACTTGCTCTAAGTCGCTTGAAATTAGGGGCACGTTTAATAATGAGAGGAAAAGGGGACACTTACCAAAAGGGATAAGACACTTATTAGAAAAGAAAAGCAGCACGTGTCAAATTAGTACAAAGGCTAATTACCAGAGGTGAAAATGGAGCACTTCTTACACCTAAACAAAGAGGCACTTATGAGAATGGGAAATGGGCATTTGTCGACGGAAAAGAGGCACCCATCATATTTTGATAGGGGCTTTTATAAGAAGTGAAAAGGGGCATTTATGAAAAAGGGATAGGTTCCTTATTAGAAAGAAAAATGGGCACTAATAATAAAGGCAAATGTGCATTTGTTGAAAAAAGGGGCACCGATCAGATTTTAATAGGGGCATTTATCGGAGGTGAAAGGGGGGCTTTTATTAGAAGGGGGAAGTGGCTCTTATTAAAAAGAAAAAGAGGCACATGCTAAAATAAACGGGGCACTTATGAATAGATATGAATAGAGGTAATCATGAGAAGGGGAAGGGGCACTTATTAAAAGGAAAAAGAGCTTTTATTAGGAAGGAAAAGGGGGACGTGTCAAAAAAAAAGTGGCATTTATTAGAGATGAAAAGAGCACTTATCAGGAGGGGAAGAGGCACTTGTCAAAGTAAATCGAGTATCTCTCAGAATTGAATAGGGTCATTTACAAGAGATGAAAAGGGGCACTTATGAGAATGAAAAGGAACTATTTTCATAGGTAAAAAGGGGCATTTATGAGAAGGGGCTCTTTTTTTAATGGGGGCACTTATCATAAGGAAAAGGGGCACTTATTAGAAAGGAAAGGGGGCACATGTGAAAATATAAGGTGCGTTTATCCGAGTTAAAAGGGTAGTTATTAAAAGGGAAGGGGCACTTCTTACAAAGGAAAGGGGCACTTGTCAAAGCAAAAGGGCACGTCTTAGATTTGAATAGGACAGTTATCATAGGTGAAGGGGGCGCTTATCAAAAGTGAAAAAGGGCGCTTATCGTACCTGAAAAGGGGCACTTACTAGAGATTAAAAAGGGCACTTATGAAAATGGAAAATGGACACTTATTGCAAAGGAAAATGGGAACTTGTTGAAGGAAAAGGGGTAAGTGTCATAATAAAAGAGGCACTTATCAGAGGTGGAAAGTGGAAGGGGCACTTTTAAAAATTAATAGGGGCACTTGTCAAAGTAAAAGGGGCACTTTTCCTATGTAAAAAGGGGCGCTTTTACAAAGTTAAAGGGGCACTTTTCCTATGTAAAAAGGGGCACTTTTGGGGTACTTGAAAAAGTGGGAGGGCACTGTGCCCCCCTGCCCCCCGGGAGCGCTGTCTCTGGCTGCTACTCTAGTCGTACTGTCTCTGTGAAAATGATGTTGCTATATAATTGTTTTTTATTGGGCTTGTAAGCTTTAGTTTGATATATTAAACTCATGTTTTGGAAAATTTAATGTGTTTCAACTTTAAGCTTGAAATATGAGTATTTTACTTAGTTTTCGGCTTACATGAAATAGCCAACTTAGCCAATTTTTGGTATTCAGTTTAAACTTTTGGCTAAGTAGTTTACCCTAAATACACCCTTTCACATTTAAGGCTTACATTTTCATTATGGACACATGCTTAAAATAAAATTTAATCGTAATTTTACTCGTAATTTAAAATGGCGCGCATGTCGGCGCATGCGCACTCTTGTAACCGTGAATGGGTGTATTTAAGACAGCTCCTTACCATACTTAAGCCAATTATTTGTTGGAGGTCTTGATTGGCGCGGCAGGCATATGGTTTCTAACGTAGTATCATAACCTGTGCATTACTTTTGATTGACCGTGTGATGTCACAATGCTTATCATTAAGTATCAGATTTGTCTTACGTAACTATGTAAAGTCTAAAATGAGATAAGTAAAGTTCTTAGCTTAGTAATTTACTTAGTAAATTTCTTACATATTCTAAGTACCGGTCCTCATCATCATCCTTTATTCTGGATGTCGTAGAAACCGGTATCAAATGGTTCTCCAATTAGGATATTATTTGGTTGCTTAATTACTCAGATCTGTGATCAAGTTATCGATGGGGTCAAGGACGAACTGAAAAACTTGCAAGGTAGGATTTTACTATAGGTCCAGAAAACCACGCTCGGACCTTCATCCCCAGACCATGACTTCGTATCATAACTCATTATTGATGCATTTTTTTGTAATTCATTCATTTATTTATTCATTCATTCAAAATTGGATTATTCAAACAAAAAACAATCATGCGTCGCAACATAATGTTGCATAATGGGATCAGGTCCGAGGTGAGGAGTAAATGTATAGGGATGGTAATTCACTGGGTAGTATTTATCCTAAAATTAGACTGTTGTTACGAAATAAATTGTCTACATAGATTTGTGTAACCCTCAGCACAATGAACGACTTATACTGAAATGTTCAACTACACATCTGATGATGATATAATTGGAATGATTTTGTATCACTAATCGTTGTACTATTTATTTAAAAAATAACAATTTTAATTTAATCCCACGGCACGGTGCATATTTACCGATTATTCTATTTGTTTAATCTGCTCACTGTTAATCTATATTGCAGTGATTGCCCCGGTCCCGGCCCCGGTAGATGTCATTGAACTTGACTATTCCTTGGTGGAGAGTCCTTCCTTCAATGGCTACGTCAGTACTGCTCACAAGGTAATGTGCTCATTCATACAGGGGCGGATCCAGCCGGCGGCAAGGGAGGGGGCCTAAAAAGGGGCCCACTTCGTGCGAAAATTTGAAAATCGTGCCGGTCTATTTTTCGCTCAGTGGGGGGTAGTGAGCCAAGAAAAGAAAAAAAATTGGCACCCAAAAAATGTTTTCCCTGCGGGAAGGGTAATTTTTTTTCCTCCGCCCCCCCCTTGGGCGCCAGGGGAGGGGCCCCATCTTCTTTTTTTTCAAAAAAGGGTGTTTTTACCTGTTTTTTTGGCTAGGGGAGGCCCCCCCCCTTGATGCCCAGTTGCCTGACGTATGACTGCGGCATTGACTTGTGCGGCCTTTTATGTAAGCGCTAGATGAGAGTACTATCGTACTTACGGTTATTGCAACAACAACAACAACAATTTCCAAACATCATGTCGCTTTGCTGGCGTATGCACTAATTGCCTCCCCTGGATTGTGTAGTGCATGTGATAACGTAATGGAAAAACGCCTTGTTTGTTTGTTTTTTGTTAACGGCCATTTTTGACGCACCATATGAGAGTGGATGCACAATATTGATTTGCTGGCGTAAACAGGAATTGCCTCTACCGGCTTGATAAGTGCTGGTCTTAACGCAACAAACATGACACCTCGTGTGTGATATAGGTATTCATTTATCAGTGTTGTTTTCTATTTATACAGAGAGGAAAGAGATTTAAATGCGCTATTCATGAATAGTGTCGATCCAGCATGAACTATTTCCCTTTCTTTTCCTTCTTACTTTCCCAGTTCTTTCGTATAACATTACCTTTTCTTCAATGTCTTTCATGGTCTGTTGTTGCACTTTCATGTTAATATACGAAGGTGTTAGTTTATTTGATAGTGGGAATTCATAATTTTCTTGTTCAATACTTTAATAATTTAATGATATCTTTCTTCTTGCAACCGTCCATATTTTTCCGTTCTTTACCTCGCATCAGCTCTCTTTCCCTTTCTCTGTACCCTTCTCCTTCTGACTCATTCCATTCATTCTCTCCACCTCGATCTACTGTCCTTCTTCCTATATCACGTTTCCCCCCTTTTTACTCGTTATTAATGCTAATGCTACAGGAAGTGAATGTTACTTCAATGTCGAAGAGGTCAACGTCTATGTATATTTATCATTTTATTACTGCATATGTTGTCCATTTATGTATTTTTATTGCTTGTAAAAAATCCCATGTAACATTTCCATTCATCTAACTTGGACGAATAAAAGTGGATTGAATTAGATTGAATTGTATTGAATTGAAATGAATTGAATTGAATTGAATTTAAATGAATTGAATTGAAATAAATTGAAATAAATTAAATTGAAATGATTAGCATTGAATTGAAATGATTTGCATTGAATTGAAATGAATTGAATTAATGAATTGAAATGAATTGAATTGAAATGAATTGAAATGAATTGAATTCAATTGATTTATTAGTTCGCGCTCGCTATAGGGAACAAAACCACATGTACGAAGGGCGGTAGTCAAAGAAATAGGGATGTAATTGTAGTTCGCTTTTAGATTTGGTTTAAGCTAAGGGTTAGGTTCAATGTAGAAAGCAGGCTTGAAGTTGGTAATTTGATTAGTGATTGAAATTTACCGTGGAACATTTTTTGCCTGTGTCGCGGCGAAGACGTATCTTCATAGAACTGCTATCCTGTGTCAGATTGCACCCGATCGCTCTGCTGTCTCCCGCAATGTGTCCACATTTATAGCCGTTGATGAACTCTGTCGGTCATCGAGTTTTTAAAGATATTACTGATTCATTCCAATATATTATTATTCAAAATGATTATAATCCACTAGTTTAATCTTGTTCCTCATTAGTTTGCTCTTTTTGTTTCCAGGGTGGGGTGTACCGGATAGGAAGCAAGACAGAATGTCCACTACCGGTTTCGCAAATTCCACCCGACTCGGATACTTCTCGCATGGTGTTCATCTGGATAACCGAATATCTGCCAAACTCAGCCAGTTACGTGCTTCAGAACATCGGTTTCCTACAGTACAACGTGACCCCCGACAATGTGAGCAGACGCCACACACGACTTATCATGACTTGTTTATCTTGACTTAGTATTAACCTCATGACATCATATCAAAATGTGTGCATTTGTTGATATTTATTTGGGGTATTTCCATTTTCTAATCGCGCATATATAGTTACCATACCTTTCCCCCTCTCTCTCCCACGAACACCCTCTCTTTCCATCTCTTCCTTCCCCGCCCCCTCACTCCCTCCCCCAGTGGCGGATCCAGGGGTCCCAGGGCCCGGCCCCACCCTCCCCACTGAGCGAAAAATCGACTGGCACGATTTTCAAATTTTAAATTTTCGGAGGCAAAAAAAAATAATAAATAAATAAATTGCTCATTACCCCCCACTGAGCGGGAAAATCGGCCGGCACGATTTTCCAATTTTCAATTTTCGGAAACAAAAAATTGCAAAACACGGTTTCAAACGACGTGGCCCTTTTTCGGCCCCTCCTTGCCGCCGACTGGATCCGCCCCTGCCCTGCCCTCCCTTCCCCTCTCTCTCTCTCTTCCATCTTCCTCCCCTCTCTCTCTCTCTCTCTCACTATCTCTCTATCTTCCTCTTTCTTTTACTCTCTTATCTCCCCCTCTCTTTATCTCTTTCTAAAATACACATGTTCTTTATTCCATTCTTCTTTATCTTACAGCCGTCACCCCCTCTTCTTGTATTGCACTTTTCTGTGCACCAATCTTCTGAATCCATGTGAAACAGAGGGTATACTGTTGAATGTAGTTGCAAGTGATTTAGGCTGATATTCATTGTTCTTAAACAAAAAATGTAATACCTTTTTGTTTCCTTTTCTACATGCAGATCCCTGCTGGAGCAAAGGATTTCTTGAACACATCCTACATTGCTTTCGATTATGTCATGCCACAGGTATGGCAATATAGGCAGGGGTGTAGCCATGTGGTGTGGCCTTTTAATCTGATTATTTTGGGGCCGTCTTCATGGCGTATTTCATTTTAAAATGTTTTGATATTCTTCCTCTCTAAATCACAATCACGAAGAGCTTGACCTTACATAACAGCCGGAGAAAATTTGGACATTAATTAATGGGTGAGAGGGGGTGGGGCCACGAGGCGGAGGGGATAGGATGGTGAGAAGGATATACGGGAGAAAAGGAGGAAGGTACAGATGCCATACTGAGTGAGGATGCTAGCAACGGAGAGTGGGGGTTCAAAAGAAGAGGAGGACTGAAGAAGAAGAAGAAGAAGAAGAAGAAGAAGAAGAAGAAGAAGAAGAAGAAGAAGAAGAAGAAAGGAAGAAGAAGAAGAAAAACAGAAGAAATAAAAGAAGAAGGAAGAAAACGACGACAAAGTGGTGGGGAGAAAGAGAGAGAGAAAGGGTGAACAAAAATGGCCTACTGCTAACTCTTCTGTAATAGTTGTTGAGTTGATGATGTACAGACTTTGACAAACACTACCAAACTTTTAAAGATATATCATCGCTGTCGTATCAACGTTCATTGTAATGTTTTTTTTTTTTTCGTTTTTTTTTCTAGATCAACAAGATGTACCCAAACATGGCAATGCAGATCAATATTAAAAGCACCAAGGCCCCCGTTATCAAAATAGCGTCTACCGGGGTTCAGGCCGACTTGGTCGGGGACTTCACCACGTACGCAATTTTACCCAACAAGACCCTGGCCTACCTGTTCACAGTCAGCATGGTAATTTCTTTCTCTCATAATTTCCCGATATATTTTTCTTCTAAACATCATCGCTGTACACGCCTAGAATGTACAGCAGTATAAGTCCACGTTAAAAATATAGTGCATTCCACCCTCAAAACAGAAATTCAACAATTTTTTTGGGAAAGGGACTCGAAGCTAAAGGAAGTGTTCCCCAATATGACTCCTGGAAGATTAGATTTCCACCATCCTGCGTTAAGAGAGAAAATGTATTGCCTTACATATGAAAATGCAAACCCTCATTTGACTGGTTATAGATTTATATATTACATTTTTTAATGTCAAAGTCGAATAGGCTAATTGACGTTTTGGCCAGAGATGTGAAGGATATTGCTCGCAGGAGGCGGAACAGGGGGAGGGTGATTAGGTAGAGGCGCAATGCACCCTTTCCACTTTTTAATCTCTCGAGTTTTGGCACTGTGTGGTAATAGTTTACTTTAATTAGAATATCTATTTCCATGTATAATGACAACCCATGTTATTAAATTACATCCTTGATACCAGTATATAGCTTTGTAAGATGTGAATTAAATGACTTTGAATAATATTTTTTTATGAATAGGCCTATTACTTGAATAAATTTGAATTGATTAATCAAGGAGAAATTGCACCATTCATCGAAGCACATCGCAATTTTCTTTCATGTGTACAATTTCCCTATGTTTCCTGCAGACGATATCTGCCAAGGTGTCTGTGAACTTCACCGGGAACAACATAACATGGAACGTAATGTCATTCAGGTAACCGGGTCATCCCAGTAATCAAACGACCCATGAGACCGACAAACAAAAACAAAATAGATATGAAGATATTGAAGAAAAAATCCAAGAGGTCGCACTCGAGACCGACAGCACACGAAAGGGGGGTAAAAAAAGTATCGGTCTAGTGAGCTGTCGGTCTTATGTATTCCTTATTTTTTTTGTAAATGATTATAATTGATTTGTAATGTTGTGTTGGAAACACAGTACATACATGCATGTCTGCTAATGTATTTAAATGTATTTAAATATATTACATATAAGTTATGTAAATATTATTATATCCCCCCCCCCTCCCCCATTCCTCTCCGGTTATAGATTTTCCCCAAAGTCACGCGCTTAACCAGATAACAACTAAGAAATGTAAAATATTTATTTATATTTTTACAGCACGACCGTGGAAGCAGTCCACTCAGTAGAGGGACCATTTTTTGTAAGTAAAATATTATGATAATTCGTCATGATATTTATTCATATCATTTTCATTTAAACTATTGTGGGAACTCACTTTGAGATAATAACTGATGTGAACATGCTTTATAAAGGAACTACGAATGTGATATTCTACAAACATTCTCAAAATCCTGCCACTGAATTACAGGAAAGTTACTGATATATATTGGGCGTTCATGACTCATGTGAGGCTAAGTATAATTTCAAATGGCAAACCCTTTTAAAAAAAGACTTTTCTTTCTTTTTAATATTTCATATCAATTGCCTTTCAGACATCTGGCCTTCAGTTTGAATTAGGCAACACATTCTATCTTAACCGTGAGTAGCACTTTTAACATTTTGATGGTGATATTAACTTGACGCGGTCTCTTCCGGAGGTGAAAGATAAAAGATAATAAATTGTGTAAATTTAAGACGCATTTTATGGTACGTACATTATACATAATAAAACTGATACAGAGATATCGTTCATGGAATATTTTTGTGCACTGCTCATATTATTAGGAGGGGATTAAACTTTCAAATGCTAAGATAAATAATGCAACAAAAAAAAACTTTAAAAGTGCTCCTTGAACACTGTTGAAAGTGCACTATCAACGATGCTAAAGCGATGGAACGGGTTCAGTATTGGTGCCCTGCTTAATTAACAAGGTTTCAAGGTTTCAAGGTTTCAAGGTTTCTTTTATTTTCCACATAATATAACAAAATCAAATGAATCTGCAATACATACAAATTCAATAACATACTATTCGACAAAAGATACGACAAATAATTATACAATTATTAAAATGAATCATTTAAGATTGGCACAGTGGTGAAAACATAGTGGAGGAGTCTATTAATAAAAAAGCATGGCTTGTATTTATAGACCCCTTGAGAATAAAAAAAAGTTACAAGTGCTCTGTAATATAAATAGAAAATATATGTATACATGCATAGGTAATCCTACCCCCGCCCTCCCCCTACGCTACAAAACAAAAAGGTTGTCTTTAACATAATTTTTACAGATATCGGAAATAATAACAAATGATGACCTTTCTAGCAGAGAAGAGAGAGGGAGAGAGAGAGAAAGTAAGAAAGAGAAAGTGGAAGATGAATCATGAAGGACGGGGACATTACACACTATGGTTACTTTTGCAATGTTTTGATCTTATCTTACTAATAGGTTTATCTTTTAATTTTGTATTATTGTTCCAAAAGCTGTTTTCCCTATACATGTTGTCGTGTTAACAATATTGTATCTATCTAGAAGGAATTTGTTAAGTCTACGTTTAAATGAAAAAATAGCAGGAGCTGATTTAATGTTATCATTTAATGAGTTCCATAGCTGTGGTCCGGTATATATAAAAGTCTTTTGGGCAGTGACGGTTCTGGTCTGTGGTATATAGATGAAACTGATCTGAATGTCTAGTGGGGTACTTGTGTACTTCATTGTTTTTTTTTAATAATTGCAACAAGTTTTCTGGTAACTGATTTTTGTCCAAATGGTACATAAAACAACCGAGATTATACAAACATAATTCATCAATTTTTAAGACCTTATTATTATAAAAGAGAGTGTGAAAACAATAGCTTTTGTTGCAGATGAATCGCATTAGCCTTTTTTGTAGTAGTATGAGTTTATTGAGGTTTTGTTTAGTAGAGTGGCCACATGCGAGTATTCCATAATTCAAAATGGATAGGACAAGAGTACAGTATAATATATGGAGGGCGGGCTGTGGGAAGAAGTGTTTAATTTTATTAATGACACCGGTGTTACGTGATACCTTGTTACATAATTGGACATGGGATTTCCATGTCAGACGGTCATCAATTATAATACCAAGAAATTTGGTATTAGTAACCTAGGTGAGTGCATGTGTGTTGAGAGTTGTAGGTTCAGGAGGTGTTCAGGAACACGATCTCAAAGACTTGTTGAATAGACCCCATTGGATATCCTACATAAATCATGTTCGGACGACGTCATTGAAATGTTTGCACATGTAGAAAGGCGGTGGACATGCCAGAATTTTTACTGAAGTTGATTTCTGGAAAGTCTTTGCGATTGTTTCATGGTGCGTCTGGTACCTGTTTAACGGCTTCCTCTTTTATCGGGCAAAAAAAAAATCGTTTAATGAAATATGTTATTTCTCCAAACAGAAGTAATACAAATCAACACAAAATAAATACCATTTACATTATTCAGAAGTTAAATCAGTCAAACCACATTCGTAAATTTTCTTTTTCACCCAAAACAGTATGCAAAAGACCAATATTCAAAATGTACATACTTGGTCTTCTTTTTACAATATTTTTTAAAATCAGACAATACTTTGTACATAAAATAACGTTACTCTTTAAATAAAAAATAAAGTACTACCCCTGAAGGAAGAGAATTACTCAAAGTAAAAAGTAATAAATATTCATTTCGATTTCATTCATCACCTTCATCCTTAGAGCTCGGTGCTGTGGGAATTCCCCTGCCACCGGTTGACAATTTTCCTGGTGGACTCAAGTTCACCAACCCTGTCATCTACCTAGGAGAGGTAAGGAATAACCATCCATCGAGCACGATTATCATAAATAGGGCAGTGACGTATCCACAGACAGGGGCGTATCCAGTAAAGTTTAAAGCTGGCGTACCCACACCCATTCACGTTTGAACCCCCACCCCAAAAAGTGAAGCAAACTTGACCGAGTGCTATCCCAATTTACAGGAGTGGAATTTCACTCTTTTAGGATTCATGTTTAAAATATGTAACTTAGGGTATTTTTAATTAAATATTTATATGAGCTATCAATTTATTTTGGATTAGAATGCTCAAATTAGTGGAATCTACTCTTTAAAAAAAGTATTTCAAATCACTAATTTAGAGTGGATTTTTAATAAAATTTGGAGTGGGTTCAACTCCAAAACGAAATGATTCCTAACATGACTCCTAAAAAGTGGATTCCCGCTCCTTTGCATTGGGAGTGTACGCCATCCACCCACTAGACTTAGTTGGCAGAGGTATGCTGAAAAACAAGGTCAGCGGTGGGTCGAAGGATGTCATATCATCTTTCCTTGTTATTTTCATATATTTATTAGTATTATTAGTATTATTTTATTATCTTTTTTGGGGGGATACCCTTTTACAATACAAAACTCTCTGCTAGTCGGGTCCTTTAAATCATGACAGACTAACCTCTAATAATTGCAACAAATATTTTTTTCTATTTGCTAAAGCCACTTCAAAGACCACGCGGCGCATAAATTCCTCATAAATAAATTACACTGGTTAGTTGTCAAGTGAAGTATCAAAATCATACTGATAAAAAAACAGGAACCAAATTCCTCTGACCTAATATATTTACAAGCTGATATAGAGCTTTGAATTTTATTTAAATCTTATTCAAATACACCATGCAACTAACATTGTTTAAACATTGTTATAGATCTTCATTTTATGCGGAATTCACTCAGTGACACGATCATTTTACTCAACATGCATAATGGTCACTGATGATATTTTCAACGTTTTAGTTTGTGCAAACGTTTCAGAATCTTTTGATTTGATTTTGTTTTTTTCACAGGGATTTTTGAAGATCGGAACGGACCTGACCTATACACCATAACGTTCCACTATCCATACCAGTACCATCTAAAAGTCGTATATGTATAGCGTACCTATGGCTTCTGGTAGCAGGCGGGTTAAACAAGACAAACAATAGTCGATCGACAGTCACGTTTTAATTTACAGATTGTTTCACTAACCAAATAATAGAATCTTCAATCATCAAAATCATCACACAGTTAACTATTTTCTAAGTACTAGTAGTTCATTCAAAGTCGACGTCGAAGATTTATTCTAAGCCGAAGGCCAGCTAGTCAAACCTTATTATGTCTTTTAAATTTGAATTTTTAAAGTACTTCTGTCATTTTCCTCTGTGATTATACAACCGAATACATGTATATATATTTAAACAACTTCATCATTTCTTACTTTACTTATAGTATAGTCAATTATGGCCAATTTTACTCATTTTATCAGAAATCTTTTTTTCTAATCATGTATGTCATGCAATTTTATCTTGTAGGCCCTAGATATCCTGTTATTATAAATATATTATTGGCATCGTAAAACAAAAATAAGGCAAAGAAGATCGAAACATTGATTTTGATACAACAAGCATGATGCATTATATTCAGTTGTGTATCGTTATGTTTATAATGACAAAAAATATTGACACAGAAGAGTGTGTTTTGTTCACTTTTTGGTGTTTGGGCTATGAAAAAGGTGCGTCTGAGATTAAACAACCGAATACATGTACATGCATTTTAACAACTTCATACTGTCTTACTTTACTTATGTAACAGGTCAGAAAATGTACTATTTTATGGTGAAAAGACCAAATCAATATCTATCTATTTTCATAAATAACTAATCAATATCTCCACAGCAAGTGAACAGGAAGAAACAAAGAAGTTTATATGTTTACAAACTTCGTACTTCAAAGAAATATGATTCACACATATTCTGAGTAAAAGCTATGACACACCTCCCAATAGAGAGTGTAACCGTTATAAAAGGGGGCTGAGGTATTAGCCAGATTCACTCCTGCACTGCACCCCCATTCAAGGGGCAGGCAGAGAGGTCGTCTCCTCAGGCTTGGGTTTACATTAGGTAAGCAGATTATGCTTTTGTCAAGTTTGATGATTATTGAGATAATAAGTATTTTTGTAGATGTATTCTGATGTTAGTTTATAACTTTGGTATCAATCTGAATGATGGGTTGTGTTGGTTGTGTAAGGCATGGCATGGGTTGTGTAAGGCATGGCATATAATATGTTTGGTAATCAGTAGGTCGACTTCTTTAGTGAGTTAGATAAACACTTGATTTTGATTTGGTAATAGTAATTTGAGATGATTTTAATGTTAATATGTTATCTGTTATGTTACTTGTAATATTTAGGAGTTATAGTTTTATAATGTGGTGTTGAGGTTAACTCTGGATAATCATATTAGGCGAAACAGTTGTAAAGTAATATTCTGAGAGTTAATAGTTTGTGCTTATAGTCATTGAATCGTTTTCAGTTCTGTGTTTTAGAGTAAAATTCAAAATGATTTGTACTTATTATTATTCCTTTAGGTGTTGACAAATAACATGAAAGAAGCGGATACCATCAGAGAAAACAGTTCTCTAGGCCAGATGGTCAGGGTGAGCGGTTATCATATAAACCACTAATTCAATGTAAGTTTAATGGGAAATTATGCTTGATTGTTTGATAAAGTTCGATTGATGGTTGTATTCATTTATTTGTTGGGACTTGGGAGAGTTATCCGTAACGATGGAAGAACTTAATTTGTGATTAGATACTTGTTATTGTCATGATTAAGTTTTAATGAATGGAATATAAACAACCTTTTTATAATTTTTATCATGAGTCTGCTTAATAACGTCATTTTGTTGGAATCTTTTTCTTGGAATCACAAGCTAGTATTTATGTTATTACTATCATGTGTGTTTTTCAAACATGTCCTTATATAATTTGCTTTATTTTTGTTTATTATTCAGGTTTTTGCATATTGTAACTTGCATAAGAAATAAAACATAGAACCACAACACAAGGAATGATGTGGCGTGTCGTCTGTACCAGTTTCCGCGGGTTACACTTATATATTATAGTCTTTGGGGGGGGGGGCGATTTTACTCATTTTTTGCGAGATAATAATCATGTTTTTGAATCATATATGATCATTCCACCTTTATCTTGAAGACCCTAACTTGTTTGAATTTTTAGATTAAAAACATATTATTGGCATCGCCTTACAAAAATAAGGCAAATGAGATCAAAACATTGATTTTTAAATTACAAGCAGGATGTAGTATATATATTTTTGTATCGTTATGTTTATTATAAAAATATTGACACAGAAGAGTGTGTTTTGTTCATTGTTTGGTGTTTGGACTATGAAAAGGTGCATTAGAGAAGGAAGCTCATGTACAGAATAACTTATGATACAGTGTAACTTCTATGATCAGTTTTGAACTAAATGATCTTTAAAGATACTATGTCCCTTTTGCATCCAAGATCAAATTCTGTAGAGCTTTGCAGGAATTATGAATATGTCATGTATGTCTTATCTGTGAAATTTAAACATTAGCAGTGTCCTAATATTCAAATTATGCAAGGAAACCTGTTTACTTGCTAGACTTCACTGTCAGACACTATTGAGTGACTGACTGGCTTTTTTCATCTTTGGTATTGACATAGATAAAAATTAGCTGTAACAGGTACATGAGCATTTGTTTACATCAATAACCCACCGTACTTGTAATGGCAAAAATTAAACTGATTGTATCTTTGTGCAGCACAAAACGTACGACCATTCAGTAAAAGTGTCTGAAAGTCAGACTATTACTTAGGTGATTGCAATCACTTAAGTCGGTTCGACAACTAATGGTCGTTATTTTCCTACTAAAAGCCATTTTGAAGCCCTTTCGTTTTGAGGGAAGTTCTAAATTAGTATTGTCTTTCAAATGCCTTTGGAATTTAACCTTTTCATATTTTGGGCCTGTGAATGGGACATAGTACCTTTAAGAGACCAACTTAATTAAGCGACTCTATTTTAATAATAATAGAATAATGTTTCATATCACATCTCACTTTAACTCCAAACGGTCATATCTGAACAAGGTTTTAGGCATGAATCAAAGGAAGAACCGACAAACCCCTCCTCCCCCTCCTCCTCCCCCCACCCCGTCTTGACATGACCGACAAAAAAGGCAATACAATTTAAGTGGCTGCCCATAATAACTTCAGTCATCTCACTTTACCTCCACTCATGTATGTTCATCCATTTCCTGGTTTTCTCTTATTTCCTTTCAAATTTTCATGTGATTTCGCATCTGAATCTTTGTTTCTTTCTTTGTGTCGTATCTATCCACATATAGCATATATTATTATTATTAGCAAATTGATTTGATTTGATTCATCGACAAGATTAGATTCTTGCACCAAGCCTTACATTTGATAAGCTATAGATGGAAGGTTCTTCACACAAACACAAAGATTTTGCAAATAAAGTATACCCATATGCCGACGGTCTTTTTATTTTAATAGTCAGAAAATAATTCGTATGAACAAAAAAAAGACATTAAACATTTTATTGTTATTCTGATTCTGAGGGAGACAGTGAGTGTAGGCGTGTGCGTGTGTGTGCTTGTGTGTGAGTGCGTGTGTGCACGCGTGTGTGTGTGTATATATGTGTTTGTGTGATAGAGAGTTCCAGAGAGAAAGGGCAAAAACAGAAAAAGGGGATAGTGAAAGAGAGAGAGAGAGAGAGATTTAATCATTTAAAAAATGTAATCATTTTGAACTTAATGCTTCTGTTTTAATTCTGTTTGCGTAGTATCCTAAAATTAATCATTGTCACATGTTTTCTTATTCAAGATAGACATTTCTAACTCCATGATTGATTGCATTGAAGTAGAGTCAAGTATCGCTTCCATGTATAGTGAGCGGTTTCTGTGACAAAGTGCTCCGCGATAATTTTCTGCACTGACCGAATTCCTAACTTCATCCCTGAACCCAACACTAAACCTAACCCTAACCCTTACCCTAAGCCTAACCTAAAACCCAATAGCAACCATAACCGTTACCCTATACCTTTGACGAATGACAGTCCGGAGAATTTGTCGCCCGAGCAAATGTCAGTACACAGAAAGAAGACGTCTTTAATAATTAAAGGTTAGACGTGTGTAAATTAAATGAACTTTAAATTTTGAAGTGAAACAACATTATGGGCAACGCCTCTAAGCGCATGACTTGTTTAATATGAATACCTAAAAATAAACTCAAGTTAGATTCAGTTCTGTTTTAAATCTTATCAAGATCTATTATGTTCTCGAAAGCTTTGATGGAGACCATTTAGAAAACATATGGACATGATTGCTTCTTTGCAGCTTTCGATTCAATAATTGCCAATGACGTAGTTTGTTTCTGTCCAGGAGGAACCGCTCTTCATCTGCACAGTCATCCCCCCTCTCTCTCTCTCTCTCTCTCTCTTTCTCTCTCTCTCTCTCTCTCTCTCTCTCTCTCTCTCTCTCTTTGATTTGATATGTGCCCCTTGCCACCATCCCTTATAGCTATGCCTGCCGTAATTGCTACCGATGAGCACTATGATAATTATTACGCGCTACGACAAAATGTTGTCCTAAAATCCATAATTGTTAGGGGAAATCTTTATCAATATGTTATGCCTTCGATCTTCGATGAATTAAAAACATTTTTGATTAGTGGTCATTGGCAAAATGTTGCTTTCCTGTTGACAAAGATTTTCTTATCCCCCCTCCCCACCCATCTTAAATTAAGTTTCTAGCGGCGCCCCTGCCAGTTGATCAGTGATTAAAATGATATATAAACGAATCTAATGTCTGTCTATTTACACAAACTATGATAAATTATTCATCTCACTTGCGACACCTGAGTATATTAAAAGTCGAGTGCTGTTCTCTTCCTTCCTCATTCGGTGCTAGAAGCAAAGAGCAAGAAGGGCGATTTCTCCAGCGCAGTTAACAAACAGATTTTCGTTCGAAATGGCGACGCTGAAGAAAATAAGTTCCCAGATTTTGGTGGGCCTTGTGGTCGGATACGCCCTGGTCCAACTGGGGCAAGGCTTCACGATCGGGGACTACCCTAAGTGGAAGCTGGCTGGCTGGAACAAACTACCAGGCTTCAAGGCAAGGATCACTCAGAAGGGTCTTAACTTCTGTGAGTATACAGAGAAACTAAGTTTTTACACAAATCAATTCAGGCTTTTTATTGATTTCATGTGTGTACTTGTTTTACCGGGATCAAATATAAGTTTGTTGGAGATTTCGGTGAGGTACAGAGATTAAATGTATTTGTCTTATCCTGTTTGGGAGAAATTTCTAGACTGATTTTAATAGTTTGTCAATTTCTTTGTTTGTTTCATTCATGAGGCTCCAAAACTTAAAAGAAAATCAAATCTTCTAATATAACAACGTTACGACTCTTCATCATCATCAACATCATCATTATCATCAAGTGTCAGGTCTGTAACAGACATCGACGGTCATGGCTCTCCATTTCTGTCTATTATCTGCTATTCTTAAAAAGCTGGTATTGCTGATTTCTTGTTCGGTTGCCCATTTGTTCAGGCTTTTCAACTATGTGAGGCGTTGCCTTCCCCTGCTTCTCTTTCCAGCAATCCTCCCTGGTAATACCGTTATTATCTAGATGATCCTTTCTGTATAAATTATGTCACCAAGAAATTGCATTTGTCTCTTTCTTATTGTGTTGATGAGTGATATGGTTTCACTCTTGCTTTATTGAACACTTCTTCATTTGTTATCTTTTCTGTCCATTTTATATTCATAATCTTTCTCAAGAACCAGGTCTCAGTAGCATCTAATCTTCTTCCAAGCTCTTTTGTACAACACTCACACCCGTTGAAAAGAACTAACCAGACATATGACTTTGAAACACTGATTTTGGTTTTCATAGTAATGTTCCTATTTTTCATTACGGGTTTCATCTTGTTAAATGTATCCCTTTCGACTACTGAACCTATGATGATCTAAATATTAGTGAACCGATTGAGTTCAAAACTTCATGTCTATCTCTCACCTCAAGAATTCAAATCTTTTCAACTTTCAAATATCACGATATGACCTAAAACTTTTACAAATAAGAATAATGATAATACAATCGTTACGACTATCACCTTCTTACCTTCATAAAACAAAATGTGACAATTGAACTTCGTGACCTTACAAATTACGGCAAAATGATAAACTTGTTGATGCTTCAAAGCGTTATGACCTTAACAATTTACGATTGAAGAACCTTTTGAGACCTAAAACATTACAACTATCGAATCATGAACGATTCTGACCCTGATTAACGTTTCTGTATTAAATATTCTTACAGTCAGAGATGTCGGCATGGAGACGGTTCAGAAACATATCCGAGGAATGCATATTCCTAGTCAGCACGGCTCAGCTGGTCCCATCGACTACGACGCAACAAAGTAAGCCTTTTTTTAGAAACCTTTTAGTCCGTACATTCAACTAATTCAGTTAAACCTGACAATGGATTCTAAGATCATGTTTAACGAAGAAAAACTTACATTCTACAACTTCAGTTAAACCCGGCCCTAGACTCTATCTAAGATCATAACTGTTCAACAAAGAAAATATTTAGACCTCAGTGAGGCTCAGTCTACTGACTTTCGAACTAAAGCTTAAAGCGAGCGGCGGGTTTGAATTTTAGTATAGAATACGCGGGCCGTTATGACTTCAATTCGTTTTCTACCTTCTAACGTGAGCTTTGGGTCAAATAGACTAGTAGTCTAGTTTTTTCACAATTACCTGAACACAATAGAAAACATTTTTTATTATTGGGTAGAAGAGCAAAAGCTCCACTGCACACTGAAATTGACTCCATTGACTTCATAGACGACGTGAGGACGTATCTGAGTTATCGTAATAAAAAATGAGCCTAAAATCATTTTGTTTTACTGTTTTCAGACAGTAATGGGTTGTTTATAGGATAGTTGCTGGAAACTAGTTCCCCGAAAATCGCATCCTACTGTTACTGTAGAAGACGCGTTTAAACGGTGAAATACACGGAGTTAGGACTATTCGCTTCATTTCCTCACTTTTGTTGTTGTTCTTTTCCCAGACATTATACATTTTCTGTAACAACAAAAAAGAAAAGCGTTTGCCAAATCATTATATTCATCATCATACCGGTGTGTTGGCTCAGTCAGTAGAGCGTCCGCCTCACAACCGG
This sequence comes from Mesocentrotus franciscanus, assembly GCA_037976565.1. Taxonomy (NCBI): domain Eukaryota; kingdom Metazoa; phylum Echinodermata; class Echinoidea; order Camarodonta; family Strongylocentrotidae; genus Mesocentrotus; species Mesocentrotus franciscanus. The sequence continues at coordinate 29,269,303 of CP137676.1, read as the reverse complement.
GAGGTCGTGGGTTCGAACCCCGGCCGCGTCATACCAAAATACGTTAAAAGATGGGAGTTGCTGCTACCTTGTTTGGCGTTCAACAATAAGGGGATAGAGCAATGTCGATCTGGCGCTGCTCAGTGGCTGCCGGGCTCACGATCAATTGGGCACAAAGAATTTCCATTTTCGGTTTAACTTAATTAAATTTGCAGTGGACTTTAAAAGACTTTAAAAGATTATTATTATTATTATGAACAATCAATGCAAGGTTATTTTGATTATGTGAGAATGCCACGTTCCCTTGTCGCACTCTATTTAGAACTCGATACTTCCTTTAAAAGAGGAGGAAACAAACATTTCAGAGAAATCGAGGTAAACTTGGAAACGTATAAAGAGCATGCATGCTTGCATGGTATCGTCCTTTCTTAAAGGGATCCGGTAACTTTGTCTCAGATTCTGAAACAAAATTCTGGATTTAGCTCATGATGCAATGATAATCATAAACCTTTAGGTCAGTCAGGAACCCCATGACTTTTACAAGCTGATCGCCTGTCTGATTATCAAGATATTTATGATTGGAATTACAAATTTTGAAAACCGTTCGCCTGATGGTTTTCATAACACTATAGTCTATTAGGGAAAACGAGTATGGTAATTAAACCGGTCAATCAAAGATTTTTACTTTTTTGAGGCACTTCTTGATCATTTTGAAGCGCAATTTTTTTAGGGCTTCATTATTACACCATATCACAGACACTAATAACATGTAGGGCCGTGTATCTCAGATTTAACACTGTTAAACGATCCCTTTAAAGGGCACTCCAACCTTCTTAATGAGTTCATTCATTTTGAATGAAAGCAGCAAAATAAGAGAAACAGAATGGTGAAAGTTTGAATAATCAGACCAATGAGAAGAGGGTTATGAAAGTTTGAAATATGCATCATCAAATCTATGCGAGTCTGAATTGTGTAAATTGATCTGCAGTAGATTTTGACGTAGTCATGAATAACGCTACCGTTTTTTGTCGTGTAATTAAAAAAAAATTATTTCCGTTTTTTCTTCTGAGCGCCTTACTCTAAATATATGGTGGATAGCATATCATTAATGGTTCTCTAAAATGAAAAGTCCCTCCTGAGTAATACATTTTGAGAAATTAACATTTTAGAAATTTGATAAGGCGGAACAAATGAGCAATTTGTAACAGTGACATTACCGATTCAGCCAATTGAAATTCTCATACGTAAAGTTATTACAACATTAACAAATTAATTACTATCTTTTCGCTTATTGTCTCTCTGATTACGGTCAAACTTTTATTAGTCTGCTGATCTGATTATTTTGCTTTCTTTTAGATTATTTGGCTATTAAGGTTTGATTTTCCTTTAAGTGGATGTCTCTTGTCTCAGCTGGCAACAAGAGTGGGCATAATCAAAGAGAGTTGTTTCACTTCCTCGTATCAGCTGGAAATAAAGAGTATGGCAATTGACAGGGAAAGGAGAAGGGGGAGAAGAGAGCCATAGCGGTTCTAGAGAAGGCTTGGGGCTCAATTCAAGCACCCCTCCGTTAAAAAAAAAGATATCCAAGCCTGCCCCCTCCCCAATATTTGTTCTTGATTATAAATGAATTTAATCGATTCACATGTAGACAATTACAACAGAACCCCCAAGTTTCCCGAGCCCCTAAAAAGGGAATACAACGTTCTATAACCAAATTTGGAAGAGAGAAAGAGAAAGAAATCCCCACTGCAATTACAATTTATTTGGACGAAGAATTATAATAGTTGATATATTTAAATACTTTAAAAGTCAGCTGTTTTTAAATTGGTTAAAGCCTAACTGCACTAGTTTAGCCAGGAGGGATTAGACCTCCCTGCGTGGTCACTGACGGGTGATTATCTCATCAAATATTCAGCTCTCAATTAACATTAGAAAAGGGGGATCATGGGGGACCAACGGGTACCGCTTAGGCATCGTTTGCTATATAGAGGGCGCAAGTAGCTACACGTAGTGCAGTTGGGCTTTAAAGCGATGCAGTCAGCGTACTTCTTCTTCTTCTTGAGTGTTAGAAGGGTTTCCAAAGTGGAGGAAATACTAAATATCTACAAGAGCTTAGTCATTAAAGACAAACGTTGTCGATGGGAAACAAAATCACTTCCCTGTTGCTGTCTCTACAGCCAGGGCCCAACCAAAGTGTATGAGAGACTATTAAGCAAGAATAATGTACAGTTTCTCAGCGCGACATGGCCATCGCCATTTTCTTGATAACGTGACGTACTACGTGAAATCGAATATGAAGTAATGTATTTAAATAATTGTATGGATGCTTCCTTCCCAGTTGTGTGGGGGTGATGAAGCATTTCATTCTCCTGCTATTATCCTTTGTTCTACAATAGACCGATTTACTAACATATTCAAATTTATGGATGTTTCTTTCCTGGGGACCTAGTGACGAGTTATTCCATGAACCTGTTATTAATGAATGAACTACTGTATAGTTGGAATCCAGTTTGCATACATTACTTGTTGCTATGTCGGGCAAGCTTTCAGTTTGTCAAGAACAACATTTTGTTTAAAATGAATGCATACAATTTGAATGTATTAGTAAACCGGTCTATTGCCAGAACGCAAATTGCATAATTAAATTGGTGCTCTTCTGGGGTGATGGTTTCGCATAAATAAAAATGATTTGTCAACTGCTATATTTTAGTATTTTTAAATAAATGATAAACAATTGTTCCCCTGTTATATATTTTTCACAAAATATTGCTATGTCGGGCAAGCTTTCAGTTTGTCAAGAACAACATTTTGTTTAAAATGAATGCATACAATTTGAATGTATTAGTAAACCGGTCTATTGCCAGAACGCAAATTGCATAATTAAATTGGTGCTCTTCTGGGGTGATGGTTTCGCATAAATAAAAATGATTTGTCAACTGCTATATTTTAGTATTTTTAAATAAATGATAAACAATTGTTCCCCTGTTATATATTTTTCACAAAAAATATATTTTTTTCCTATCAGCTATGACCCCCCTGACACCATAGAAAAGTAAAAGTTTGCCTAGATCGTCACATAATCAAGACAGAGGCTGGGCCCGTGTCATGCTAATGCCCCGTTGACACTTTGCGCATAGACACATACTCTTGCGTGCCAATGCGGGAAGTATTCGTGGTAGCGTGCGGGAGGATGCGGGCGGATGCGGGCCGTGCGTGAAATGCGTGACAGAATTTTCAAAATGTTCAAAATTTTGGCACGACAATTTTGTTTGGCAACGTTCGTGAACACTTCGTGAACTATGCGCACTCTATGCGCTACCTAGTCGTGCCAGTGCGCGCCGATGCGTGTCTGTTGGCCTAGTGGCACGCATGTTCACGACTAGTAACGAATAATTTGCGCATTGGCTGCGCATACTTCCCGCGCAGTTTTTGCATGCCATGCGCATAGTTTACGAATGCGTGTCCTGGTGGTTACGCATTGCGTGAACTATTCGTAAATTAGACGTGACCCTGCGTGCGACTGAGTGCCACTAATTGGCACGCTTTGGCACGCCATAGAGCGGGGCAGTGCGGGACCAAAATGCGGGCAAGTGTCAACGAGGCATAAGAGTCATTATACATCATGCCAAGAGTATCTTCATTTATATATCTCCTGTACACTTTAGTAAAGAATATTATACATCAAAGGGCAGGAATACGTCTCATTTTTCAGAATACCTAGTACAATCATTCTTTGGGATGAGGCTTAACGACTCTAAAACTTGCAAGAGGCTTGTGAGATATAGCAACAAGTACTGTATGCGGAGTGGATTCCATCCATGCATAGAGCAACTATTATACAAAACAGGTGAAGGAAATATAGTAACGAAGGTTTTTTGGAAGACTCATGCATAATTGAAAAGACATTAGTAAACATGTTTATTCTCCTATGTGTGTAGTATCAGGATCGTCTCCTTTGGGCTACCTGCCTCCATCGGTCCTGACACCAAGTCCAGGGCTGGCCTGAAGCTTCATGTGACAAAGGGTTCGTTCTTCCTGCGTGGGGATCTCAGATACAAATTTATGTAAGTATGTACAAACAGGGGCGTAGCCATGGGGTACTAATATCCCACCCCCCCCCAACAACAAAAAAGAGGAAGAGGGGGGAAAAAAGAATTAGCGTAAGAAAATAGGGACAGTGATTAAGGCGCAGCTTGAAGAAGATGGCACAAATCCTCCCATCTCCTCCTTCTTTCACTTGGCGCCCTTGTTCTCTGACTTGCGCTCCATCCACCTAGTTAGACAAGCGCCCCCCCCCCCCGAGAACATACTCATGCTACGCCATTGTGTATAGCATAATAGCATAAATAATAGCATAAATCACCAAGCCCGTAAGGCTACCCGAAATCTACATGTATAATTGAAACAAAATCTTAGCCAGTCGGGAAAGTGAATTTTGTTTGTGTGTTTGTTTATGTGTTCGTATTTGTTTTTGATTTTGTTTTTGTTTTATTCAATCTGTTGTCGGTCTCGTGTCGGTTACGTCTTTGTGATGCCGCAGTCACACCGACGAGATCGACACGAGGCTGACTACAGACCGAAAAACAGTTCTATCACCCCCAATGGAAATAAAATGGTCGGTTCGGGGTCATTCTTGAGTCGGGTTGGCGGTGTGACCGAGATGGTACTGATATATATAGCTCGCAAAGGCGATACAAGAGAGAGTTGCCGATTAGTGTGGGAATCCTTTAAAAATTCCAATATTCATATTCTTATTCCTGGTCATATTTGTCAGATTTTGCTAAAATATTTTGTTTTTATTTATATATTCTTCCGTTTTATTCAAATTGATTTGATGTTAAAGTATTTTTATCATTAAGTATATTTCTAAATATATATGATATTTCCTTCTGCAGTACGTCAGTCATATGATGTTTACCCATACGTAAACGAGGCTCTACATGATACAAATTAGTGTTGATATTTTGAGACGTTGTTTCAGTTTCTAGACGGCTCTCAGTTGTCGATAAAGAAGAATGGAAAGTGGTCGCTTGGTAATCGATTGCACATTAACCCTGTCATTCCCAAGGATAGGTATACCGTAGTTTGACTGTAAGATCGAAAGCAATTCAAACAAGCCCACTTGAAACGATGATTAAATACATCACAGTGTCACACTGTCAATACTTGAGTACTTTATAACTCTTAATGATCATGCTGATAAAGATGTGTAGTGTTTTGACAGTAATGATAGATATTCTATATAATCTTAAAGGCCAGGTTCATTGAAATTTGGAAAAAAGGCAAATCACACCTCTACAGATTGCTGAGAACATTAACAAAATGACTAAAGTACTTTTAAAGCCCTCACTATTGTGAGGAATAAATTAATTGCAATTTTGATACCCTTTCCAAAACCCACTCACAAAGTGAAATGACGGCGTTATTTACATGCGATAAAATGACGTCACATTATGAACAACCTGCAATCACACATTCGGGACAATGTTGGATACCCATTGCAATTTTAGATATGGGTTAACGTTGTTTGTATATTTACCGCCAGTTGTGATATTTCCTTTATTTTAGGCACTTTGAATGAGATACACTGAATAAATAATACTTTCTACAAATGTGTATTCGATTTTTATGTTATTTACCGTCACATTTGACCATAAAAATCGGGAAAATAATCACATATTCTGAGGGCAGCTCAGCGTGTATGTGTCGGATCTGGGAGTGCCTAGGACATTTTGCATGCTGAACTAACGACTCTTCTGGGGCAAAATATGCGACAAGTTTACATATAATTGTCCAAATATTCATTACGAAAATGTCTGATTAGGCCGATTAGTTTAGATTTTTGATAGATAAATGGGGAAAGTGGAAGTCGAGAGAAGACTTAGATCAGTCCGGTTCGCGATTCACAGCTAGCTCGATCAAGCGCCGGGCCGGCTGGCCTGGCTGTGATATGCGGGCTCATGTAGATACGCAGCGACTGCGGCTGCCCCGACAGCTTGTGCTTGTCCATCGACTTCGGCAAAATCTTCCAGATCTTCTTCTAGGTCTAGATCTCCCAAATCTCCATTGTCGTTGTCGCTGTCCGAGGTACTTCCTTCTTCTATCTCCTCAAAACTCAAATCAAGTATGCTTTCGTCCATATCGATATTTTCAGGGTGACTTTGATGAAGGTAAACAACGTTGGGTAAGAATGGGTACGGTCCTCAAGAGTCAATGCAATACATGTGAATTGCACGCAAACTGCATCGCGCACCGATCAGCTGAGCGGCCCATTGTATTAATTGTTCATTGTGCTACGTCACTCAAAAATCAGCTGACTTACGATGTTTTCGGGGTCTCGAGTGGGGTGATATTTCGTCAAGTTTAATCAACTTTTATAATTTTCGCACGAATTTACAAGTTACACAAATGTGATAGTTTTACTCAGTGTAATGTTCTGATTACAATGATACCAAATTCAGTCGATTTCAAAATCAATGAACCTGGCCTTTAATGAAGTTTCTACTTGCGCCATAAAATATTGTATCGCTTATTCATTAGTGCAGCCCACGGAGGTAGGTAGGGAGGGGGGGGGGGGTTGGAATACCCCCTAGGATAATGGTTTTTCAGAATGATAAAATCAGCTCATTCAACATTCTGTAAGCATATTTGGCAATCTATTGGCAAAAATTAGGCAATATTTTTGTGTTACATATTGTCGGTATACATGCGCTACCCTTTCCCTGCCATAGTTGGTTCCTTAAGTTTAGGAAAATGGCCAGGAGGAATTAATGAAGAAGAAAAAGAGGTAGTTTGTAGTCATCGCCGCCTGCCGCCGCCGCCGTCGTCGTAGTAGCAAGTTATCATAGTACTAGTATTAGTGGTGGTAGTAGTAATAGTATTAGTAGTATTATTAGTAGTAGTAGTAGTAGTAGTAGTAGTAGTAGTAGTAGTAGTAGTAGTAGAAGTAGTAGAAGTAGTAGTAGCAGAAGTAGTAACTAGTGGTAGTAGTAGTAGTAGTAGTAGTAGTAATATAGGATTTCTCGGTCAATTTCGTAAGCTTTTCATTCGTTTTGATACAAAGTTCATTCAATTTCGCAAAATAAAGCTGCCGGCGTGTAAGTTTCATTCAAAATAACACTTTTTTCATTTGATTTACTTATTCGGTCAATGGATTTAGCACTTGTTTCATTCAATTTAACAACCGCTATAAATGCGCAGTTTGCAATCATTTTCGTCAACAATGGCAAATCGGACGTCCGTACCATTCAATTTCACTTTGGGTCATTCTAAATAACAAAGTTTTCATTCATATTCTCCTATCTTTACAAACCTATGGTATACATGGTATATGCACATGTTATACGTGTATTCTTTAGTTTATGTCCACATGACATGAGTTATTGAGATGTGCGCGCAGTGAGAAAACAATGTATCAAACTCATTAATGATTGTGTAGCGTGATTGTGCTTGTTACTGTATGTGATCGTGATTGTAATTGAGATGGTGATTACGATTGTGACGGTGATTCAGTGTGATGGCGATTCAGATTTTTATGTGATTATGATTGTGATTGAACTGATACTCATACATTGTTCTTTGTTCAATACAGACTAAATATAATTTACACAAATATAAATGGCTTCAAAGAGATTACGAACATCGAATAAATTATCCACAAAAAACAAACATAAAAAATAAATCAATGTATAGAGTATTGATACCCCCCCCCCCACCATTATGGTATGCCACTCCAATAAATGCAACTGTAGTCTTAAACACACACTTTGCATGCACTTTTATCATTGCATATTCATAAAAAAACACTCTTGCTTAGTTCCCTGTTAATTCTATATTGATGTGGCTAGGTTATATCTACTTAACACATGATCGTTCAGTTGCTAAATAGTGATGATTTAGTGGGTATACACCCCTAGTGAGGACAAATAACATGTTTGTTGCTTACCAACCCATACAATTTAAAATGGATTTAGCATGGAACTAAGCTTGCGGGGTTCTATATATGATCATACTGGGTAAGATTTACATTTTTAATTTGTCTGCAAAACGTGTGAAATTGTATGCAAAGAAACGAATTTGAATTCACGGAAGACGCTATTACGTAATCGCGAATCGTCTCGCTTTAAATTGAATGAAAATTTTACGAAAAGAAACACGTTTTAATTCGAATGAAAATAAAATGTTTTTGAATGATCGTTTTATGAATTTAAATGCTAAAAGACGAATTTGAACGATAAAATAACAGCTGCGGTGACAGAATCGGCGAAATTGAATGAACATAAAATGAATTTGTGTGGCCAACTTACGAAATTGACCGAGAAATCCTATAGTAGTAGTAGTAGTAGTAGTAGTAGTAGTAGTAGTAGTAGTAGTAGTAATAGCAGCAGCAGCAGCAGCAGCAGCTGTAGAAACAGTTATAGTATTGATAGAAATACTAGTAAGTGTAGCCTAGTTGTTGTAAAACTGGAATAGTCACGCAATAACATTAAGTAATTTCCTTTTATTCTTAGGTTTACTACTCATGGAAACTTTGATGCCAAACTTTCAGACATCTCACTCGATGCTACCATACGAATCGGTAAGCAGTTCTATTCTCATTCTCAAACTCGCAGAAGAAGAAAATAATATTGCTTTAATATCACAAAAGGCAATGATATATTCATATTACTATCAATGTGTACTATGTAGAGGTGTCGTGGTCTAGTGGATACGTCACTGGACTGTGGATCACAAGGTCTGCGGTTCGAGTCCCGCTGCGGCACTAATGTCATTTGGCAAGACATTAATCTACATTTGCCACTCTCCACCCAGGTGTCCAATGGGTACCGGTAGAAAGAAAGTCCTCGGTTGCTTGAGCGCCTTATCATTAAGCTGAGCTAAAGCTACAGCTGAGGTAATAATACTGATTGCAGTGCCTCCGGGGAGAACAGTATTGATACTGATGCTACTCTGGGTAAACAATACATATCATTATTATTATTACTATCATATGGCTGAATGTCCTTGCAATAACTTGTATTTGCAATAACGCCTCGTGTACTCTGGGTAAACAATACATATCATTATTATTATTACTATCATATGGCTGAATGTCCTTGCAATAACTTGTATTTGCAATAACGCCTCGTGTACTCTGGGTAAACAATACATATCATTATTATTATTATTATCATATGGCTGAATGTCCTTGCAATAACTTGTATTTGCAATAACGCCTCGTGTACTCTGGGTAAACAATACATATCATTATTATTATTACTATCATATGGCTGAATGTCCTTGCAATAACTTGTATTTGCAATAACGCCTCGTGTGCACCGGGTCCGACACTTCTCGCATTTCTCCCTTTAGGAGTGGACTCTGCCGGCAGACCTACGGCAAGTGCTCAATACTGTTATTTCCATGTCGGATATGTCCATGTCAATCTTAACGCGGGCATGGCTTGGTACGTATTAACTTAGCTTCTTTTTTGTAAATCCTCGGACAACTACCACGTGAATAATCACTCCGGACGACTAAACTTCCCAGATAATTTTTTTTCCCTAGGACAATAACCGCTGTAACATTCCGGGGAAAACTGCTTCTAAGCAAACCCATATTATGTAAATTTATCTGAACGATTCACTTTTTTGTGTAATAAGGGCTTGATACCCAAACATGCTTAAGTTGCAAGTCAATGTTAAAAAGATAAAAATAAAAATAATAATAAAAATGTTGGGTCGGGATGGGGACGATATTAACCGGAGGGTATACTTGTGACCCCCCCAACACACACACATTTGCATCGCGATATTTTAATCTCGTTGTCGAATAATCAGACATTTTAAAGACCTATAGAGGGGTGTACTTCTTGGAAAAATCGTGGCAAATTCATATCAGAAATGTGGTTCACACCCCTCCTACTTTCCAAAAGGTTGACCGAAATCCCTCTATAAGCCTATCATATTTCCTCTTGTTACGAATCTAGTTATTATTAATGATTAATATACATATTCACGTTGGTTATGGATATGTATGCGCACGGGCATTAAAGGAGTTGGTGAATGGGAAACTTTAATAAAGCACCGGTCATGGATAAAACTAAGCTAACTTTGGTGATTATTATTGCTTTTTTAGATTCTCTTGTGAGATGGTGTCGGGTGAGAGTGTGCTGTTGAATCTTCTCGATATAGTATTCTAACAATATGATCTTTACGGTAATCGTTTCAGGATGTTTGAGGATAAGGTCGCCGATCAGTTGAAACAAACCTTGAATAAACAGGTAAATTCAGGGCCGTCATTTTTCTCTCTCTTGGGGAGGGGGCAGAGGGTACGATAGTTGCACACAAATATGAAAATCAGGAAGAAAAGAAGATAAAACAATGTAAAGAGGAGTATTAAATCGAGAGGGGTCTCACAAGGGAGGGAATTGCAGGTAGTAAACAAAAATCAGTCATATCAAATTGAGAGGGGGGGGGGGGTATAAATTTATAAACTTTCCTGTGGGGGGGGGACAAGAGAAACTCATGACGACCCTCCCCTTAAAAGGCGATTTTATGATTGAAAAATGTGTTCATTAATATTCAGCTGCATTTAGCAAATTAATGTTTTTTAATGAGGGCCCTTCTTGAATGTTCTATTTTCAAATAAAAATTAATTTACATAATATACACGTAAAGATAATCTGTAATTTCCTTTAACAAATGCATAAAGAGCATTTCCATCATTTTGTCAATATCACTATAAAAGTATTTCTTTCTACCTAGAGTAAGATTACTGTGGTTATTGGTATTAATTATATTCCTTTCTTATTCAGGTCTGCAGCAGTGTTAACAAAGCTATCAATACTGACCTGGAGAACAAACTGAAAGCGCTGAAAGGTAAAATTAAAGTTTCTGTCAGCTAGAGCATGTAGTAAAATTGTTGGGCATACTAAAATGATAAAACTCTCATCGAAAAATACTAGATGGGACTGTATATAGGACCACTGTACAATTTAATCCGTATTTTTACGAAAGGGGAACTTATATATAGACCTTAAACAAACCTGATTTTGAACAAAAGCCTATAGAAACCCTGCGTCGGGATTTAAATTTTTGTAGAATACGGGCCTCTTATACGACACCATTTGAATAATATTATTTTCAAACATTGTTCTTCTTTTTCTAGCTGATCAATGAAATGTATTAGTAATTGTTTGTAAGCTTTGTATAAGGCATTTATTGAATAACTGATGTGATCTAAACAGATCAGGAGTCCAGTTCTAGCAGATCAATAGATGTGGTTAAAACATGATAATTCCTGCGAAATCTACAACCAATTTCTGTAAAGGAATTGTAATTATGTTCGACACTGACGATATTATCTGAAACTTTCAAAATTCTGACTGAACACAAGGCAAAGACGAATCTCACGGCAGCAAATGTTATTATGATTTTCTATCAGGAAATCATGATGCAACATTGCTAAATTTACATGATCTATTTTCATCATGCAGTGTGCGTGTAGATTCCCTTTGAATACAATTTGAGTTGCGCTTTCTATTCATAATATAGGCGTTTATTACGATCATGAAAATTTGTCATTTTTTCTCTAACAGTGACTATGCCCTACAAAGACATGTTCAAGTTTGACTACTCTCTCGTCGAAAGTCCAACCTTCAATGGCTCTGTCGACACTGCTCACAAGGTAGGTCTTCAATGTTTTGAATCATAAATAGACCTTCCAGGACAGGGTTTGTCTTTAGGGATAAATTGATCACATTTGGTTCTCCAAATTGGCAACAATCATATTTTTATTTCATTGCTACATTTTTCTAATAAAATGCAATATCTCTGGGGAAAAAATCATGTGTACGTAATGAAAGAGTTCAAACAGTGGACAATTTTGATCGAAAATCAATGATTTTTAACCTGTCACCGAGTTGCCAATTTATGGATTTGTAAAGCTTGATTTGCAGTTTAATATTCCTGGCATCAAACCCAATATGATCCTGCAACAAATATAGTACAGAAACCACTGCACAAGATCGACAACAGACCGAACTGAAGAATACGTTACCCCCGCACGGCCAATAATCTCTCGCTTTGGAGGCAATTTGGTGGTGTGACCGAGTGATGAAGGTCTGATGACGAAAAACGAAAGACAAAAGAGTGGAAAACAGTGCAATGAAAATTGTGAAAAATGATACCATCTTCCCGGAGTCATCCTCCATTTACTCAAGAATATTTTCTTTTCCTTCTAAATCAAGTTAACCCACCTCCTTTCTGAGTCTAATGACACCAATGTCTACTACCCATGATGCCGACATTTGTCGGTGTCGCTGGCCTTGTGACAACTTTCATGGGCGTTCAATAAACTGTCGGCCGGCCCACGAGACCAAGTGCCTACTTGATTGGAAGCCCACGAGACCAACAGGGTCGTTTTGGGGGGTAAATTATGTAGCCTTCTGGCCACCTTTCAGAGAGCTAGACCGGAGGCCCATGAGACCGACAGCCCGCGAGGCCGACATGTTTATATCTTCCTATTCTTCTCTGTCTTGTCATTCTCGTAGGCTGTAAGTCTAGTGCGCTGAAAGTCTCATAGATCTTTTGGAACATTCTTCATTTTGCCACTTTTGCCATTCTCCACCCAGGAGTAACTGGGTACCCGATATGCCAGAGCGCTACAGAATTGACTGCAAGCTATGACAGGGGTAATAATGTTGGAGCGCCAGGAGCGTCACGGTGTGATGGACATGTGCGCTATAAAAGAAGCCACCAATATTATTATCATTATTATTCTTTTCTATAGACATGTAATTGTAATCAATATTTATGCTGAAAGTAATGGTATGACGCTCCCTATATGTTTCCTTTCATTAAGTGACTGATTACATGAGTAGGCATATCAATATTGCTACATCTCCACAATTTGGACGACTAAGTTTACCACTTTGAATGACTTTGGTTGTCCCCTAAATCCAGTTCCAAATCCCAGGAGACCGTTGATTATAATCCTAGGTCTAAGCAATACTTTTCTTAAATATCTTGTCAGGGCGAAGCGTATCCGATCGGAAGTATGGCCGAATGCCCGATACCAATACCCGGGATACCACAAGACTCGGATCGGACTTCCAAGATGCTGTTCTTGTGGGTAACCGACTACCTGCCCAACTCTGCCGGTTACGTCTTACAGGAAACTGGACATCTGCAGCATACTGTGACTCCCGAAAACGTGAGATAACAGAATATTTAATTAACTTTTCAAAGTAAACTTCATCATCGAATCAGTTGACAAGTAACTATTTCTGTCTCAATCTCTCTCTTTAAAAATATGCCATTTCTCCCGACTTACAAATACCAGAAGTATGTAAAAATTTAATTTGATTTAACAATTTAACAAACAAACATTGAAATATTAGTATTCATTTTCATCGTAAATGTTCGATTTTTAAAAGAAAAGACGCTTTCTTAGGCCTATGGGCCATAATAATCGCTACAAAATAGATGTAAAGTAGACGGTGAAGAGAGCAGAGAATTTGTTTTTTCAAAGTCAGTTCAATAACTTTATTTGCAATAATAGGTGTGATTATTCTATTATTTACAGTGCAGTAATACTGATTAGGTAGACTCACATAATAATGATATCATTCAATTCACGCGTTCTATTGATTCTTTTGTTGTTTATTCCTTGAAGGTGCCACCAGAACAGAAGAAATACCTCAACACCTCAAGCATGGCTATAAAGGTGCTCATCCCGCAGGTAAAAACGCACCATTCCTATAACAGGAATGTAAATTATGATCCCAATACGATGTTCCACAGTTTATCACAGTGTTTCGCATAGTATGAACAAATCTATACTGTACAGTATGGAAATCACAGTCACTGTTACACATGGTATACCAATTAAACACAAGTGTACAAAATGCGTGTTGTGGTTACACTGCAAAGTTTCCACGGTATATTACACTGTTTCGAATAGTGTGAACTAAGTCCCTGTAACAGCATGCAACACAGTCACTACCACACTTTGTAAATGAAGAAAATTAACTGTTGTGACCTCCCTGAGATGTTTCCACAGTGTACCACCATGTTAAGCATCACAGTACGATGACAGTGTGAACACAGTCATTGTTACACTATGGGCAGTGTGAACAAAGTCATTGTAATGTACATTATGGGCAGTGAATACAAAGTCATTTTCATGTAAACTGTGGGCAGTGTGCACAAAGTCATTGTCATGTACACTATGGGCAGTGTGGACAAAGTCATTGTCATGTACACTATGGGCAGTGTGAACAAAGTCATTGCCATGTACACTATGGGCAGTGTGAACAAAGTCATTGTCATGTACACTATGGGCAGTGTGAACAAAGTCATTGTCATGTACACTATGGGCAGTGTGAACAAAGTCATTGTCATGTACACTATGGGCAGTGTGAACAAAGTTACTGCCACGTTATGTACAGTGTGAATACAGTCATGGTGTGAATACAGAGACATATGGAAATATGGTCCCCTATTTCTCACACGGCTAAGCATATTGTGGAGACAGTGTGTAGAAAGTTATTGTCACCGAAGAGTTTGAACACAGCACTGTCACGTTTCTAAACTGTTCCAAATCGTCTATGTGTTCGCACTCGGTTTTTTTTTTGGACCTAGTTTCACATTGTTTCACATTGTAACTTAAAGTGTAAAAATAGAGTTAACACAGTCTGAACATTATGTTGATCACATTATGAATATGTTGTTATCCCACTGTTATACCACTGTGAATATGGGATAAAAGTTGTCTTCACAATATCAACACAGTGATAAAACTATAAATCCATTTTGAGATGTTATGTGCACACAATACTTTCTGCACATGTCCACAGTATATCACACTGTCTCACAAAGTTGCTTCCACATGTTCACATTGTCAATCTGATCAATGATATTGCTGGGGCGGGTCGGCAGGGTACATCATATGCATATAGGCCTTATCATGTTAAAAAGTAAATATCATTAAAGGCCTCCTGCATATTTATTCAGTTTTCTTCTATCTTTACACCTTTGACGATCACAAATATCCAAAGTATTAGCCAACACCTCAAATAGTATTCACTCAATAAGTTTGTTTTGTCCGTTGTTAAACACCGAAACTTTCAGATCAGCAAGATGTACCCGAACATGGCGATGTGGATTGATCTGAACAGCACCAAGACTCCCGCGGTCAAGATCACCCGAGCGGCATCGAAGCCGTCTTGATTGCCGACTGTTCCCCATACGCAGTTCAGCCGAACAAGACCAAGACCTTCCTGTTCACACTCAGCGTGGTATGTAATTTTTAGTTGGTAACTAAAGTGACAGGAATTGTCGAACTGCATAATAACATTTACGGTAATCGGTTCAATAAAATTACGAGATGTATCATTCAATTTCATTAATATCGAGAGAACTTTTTTATTACTTCATAATTATTGCGAGCTTTGTTAGGCAGCCTAGGTAAATAAATCATTGGTACCAGAAAACGAAACATGAGAGAGAGAGAGAGAGAGAGAAATCAAAAGAGAGTTTGTGTGAGAGAGTGAGAGAGATAGGAACTAAATAGGCAATCTTATGGAAAATCATTTGGAAGTATTTATCTTAGGACTTCAACTCAAAATTGCTCAAAATACACGTAGTTTCTTTCTGGTATGGTTTTGATTTTTTGAAATATAATTTATAAAGATCTATTGGCTTTGTCGTTACAAAGATTTATCCAGGGACTTTATGGCATGTCTCTGATTTATCTAACGATATTTAACAGACCATTACTGCGGACTTGACTGTCGGGACGAAGGGCAACAACATCACGTGGGTCGTATCCTCTATCAGGTAATTCCATTGAAACTAAGATTAATTATTTGCATCAAATATAAAGGTGTTGATGCTAATCTGAACACCTTCTTCAGAAATGAATAATTTATTCAGTTGTTGGTATTTTCCCTTTAGTTTTATAACTATGATGAGCACTTATTATCCTCATTTTTGTGTATGCATTTTATTCTAAGTTTAAATAGTCTTTTTTTGAGGGTCCTTTCCTATTTCATTATTTGTATAGCCTTGATGATGATTAAAACATTTGGCTTAATTTTTTTTCTCCACATTTTTCCCTCCACAGGGATTTTATTAATTTTCATTTGCTGCAAATTTACAAACATTATAATCAAGGTATAGTTTACATTTTGGACTTAATTTTGACTTAATGTCAATATATTGATTTAATTTTATTTGAATTGAATCAAATATCTTTCTCTTGTCAGTACATTTGCAAAAACCTCCCCCCAAATCTGCTGAGAGGTGTATACGTGGGTTCAAATAAATACTTTGATTAGATTCCAAACCGAGTAAAATATTTTTTTCTTTCAATCTTACTAAAACGTAATAGTTCGTATGTACTATGTGTAGAGGTGTAGAAGTGTGGCATTGAGATTTAATTTCATTGCAAACCACTGATCGAGTCCAGGAGAAAACAATGAGTGGAGAAATACATTGTAGAATTTCGAAATTAAAACATTCTAACTGTCGGTTTAAAATGGAAATCTTACAATAGCTGTCATCATTTTCTTTCGCACATAGAACCGCTTTGAAGGAGGGTCGCTCGAAAGTGGGACCTATTCCGGTGAGTTGACCATTCATAGATTCATGATCATGATATAGCTCTTTACTCTCTCTTTTAAGATAAGTTATGAAATGGACAGTAGTAAGTCCCTAAAAACGTTGTCACAATTGCGATGTACGCGATCGCAACTACTTTCGAAAGATACTAAGGCAATTTCACTAGCCTTGTGCGTTACTTGTGCGAACATGGCAATGACGTATTACGTAATCCGAACATGATTTCTACGGGACATACAATACATTTATTCTTTATGCTTTGTTTCGCAGATCTCTAACCTTCAGAGTAAAGTCGACATGGCGATCAAGATGTTCATACTCCCAAAGATAAATCGTAAGATCTGCTTGTCAGTATTTTCATGATATAACAACCCAGTATCTGTTTCTGGGTGGATTTCTCTCGTTATTTTTTAAACTTTCTGAAATAATTTCAGCGTAGCGTATACGAAGGATGGAAATAAGTTCAATTTTCAGCTTTCATGTGTTGGTATCCTGTCAAATATATCAACCAATCAATCAATCAATCAATCTATCTTTAAACATACCCTTCATCCCAGCACAAATATCAATATGTGATATAAGTAATATTATATATATTACCGGCATTAATAACAGTAATAGGCATAGTGATTACTTTTATACATATTTTATGGTTCTCCTTTGTACTTACTTACCAATTCTATAACAGTGTTTTTTTTTACTACCACTGTTTACTTACTGGTAATAACACGAACGTAAAGGCCTAAAGCAAAATCAACCTAAGAAAATGCAATATCCCTGTGGCCACTTTTTGAAATATGTGAACATGACACTTGAAATGATGTAACCACCGTCAACCAAGTGAAAAGAAAGGGTTTTGAATACATAATATTGGTTAGAGAATGAGTACATTATGATTTTGTTCATGCTGTTGTTGTTTTTGGTTAACAGGAATGGGCGTGGCTGGGGTTCCTCTGCCCAAAATGGACGGGTTTGAGATGATAAATACATCCATCACACCAGGATTGGTAAGACTTAATGTGTTATTTTGTTTGTTTTTGTTTTGTTTTTTTGGTTTAAGTCATTTTTAATCAACTTTTTATTCTTATTATAGGTCATAATTATTTAGTTTTGTTTTGATTGTGTTGTCTCTTATTAATGGTTTATATATTTATCAACTATATTGATCTACAACTCTAGATTTATTTCTCTACTTAGTAATGCTTGAAGCAACTTCCAATATTTAGGCAATGTTTTTAAGAAAATATGTCCAAGATATTGGACATCCCAACCCCATACCATTTTACCGAGAGGGCTTAACACAAAATTCTGAATGCCTACCGGGGAAACGATATATTTTATATTATTTGATTTTTTTTTGTAGTAGACTTTTTGATTTTCTTTTTTCTTTTTAAAGTTTTTGTTGATTTTTTGTTGTTGTTGATTTTTTGTTTGTTTTTTGTTTGTTGGTGGGGGGGTGGAGGTATCCGTATGCCCAATGACCCCCTCCCCTCTCCTGGGATCTTAAACTGCTTGTCAATGCTTCTATTACATTGTAAGGGCTGTTGCTTATCTTGAAGCTCCAGTTAAGTTGTTAATTTTCACCTAAACTTAAATTTAACTCATTACATTACTTCAAACTCAGAGCTGAATGAAAAATAAATAAAAAAAATGAAAATAAAAATAAAGACCAATCCCTTTATGTCTTTTTCTCGTCTTACAGGGATTCCTGAAGATTGGAACTGATCTCGTTCACACTCACCAATCGGCCAATGCCGCCTAACGACTTTGTTGGTCCGTCTCGCTGGCCATAATTATATAGCCCTTTAAATTCACGATACGTGGCTTCTATCATGGACCTACTACATGCTTCTATTGAGCTAGGATACGTTGTTGTTGTTGTTGTTGTTAGTGGTAGTTTAATGGCGATTGTCCATCGGTGATTGGATGATTTTCGCCAGAAATTAAGGGTATGGTCCATGCATGTACAAATTATATACAAAGATATCCTTTACCATTTTCAGTTTCACAAAGGACGTCTCGAGCTTTAAAAGTCACTACTAATGTTTCATCACTTTCACATCACACCCTAGCTAGGCCTACTACCGGAAAAAAGAAGATGTTTACAATAGGAATTCGAGTTTCATTAATATGTACCAATTTTCCTTATAGAAATACATGTATTAGGTTAGTATTTTCGTATGCTTAATACACTTTATCATCGTATGCTCAAGATGTAGTGTAAAATCCGAACAAATTAGATCTGTCGCATTAAAGCCTATCTGCACAAGTTTGGCCAGGAGGGATTATACCTCCCTGCATGGTCACTGACAGGTGGTTATCTCATTAAATCAGCTCTCAATTGACATAAGAAAAAGGAGACCGTGGGGACCAATGGTCACCGATTAGGCATTGTTTGCTATATAGAGGGCGCAAGTAGATATAAGTAGTGCAGTGGGGCTTTAGAATAATGCTGTTCTAAAAGCTGTGATTGCAATGAATGTGGCTACAAGTGCAGTAAAATATTTCATTGATAATGAGCAATAATAGTGTTGTGCATGACCATTATTTTGTCATTTAAACAAAAAAGTCCTGCATTAACAAGCTTGAGAATTTAGTCACTTTAAGTTTTATGTTTGATGAGTATGAATACAAAATATATGGGGAGGAAAGTACTCAATAGTTAAACTTTGATTCGACCAAAACATTTTACACTGAACATAAATTAGCCCTACTTCAAGGCGATTTTTTTTTCCTTCTCATTTTGTTGATAAAATTGTGTTTTATCGAGCTGGTGTATATATATTCATTTCATTCTTTTTCATTTCCAATCATAAAATAAAACAATAATAACAGTTTTCAATAATATAATGAAAACTATCAATCTGATTCTCGTGAAAGAACAGTTAAAAATTGAAATTTTAAAGAAATGTAACTTTAGATTATGTCTATATTTTGTTAGGATAATCAAATTTGAATAAAATGCTCCTTATGGCTGTGCCAAAAGCAAAAATCACTTATAATTTTGAGTTTGAGTTTCATTTTAAAGACTGAATTGATAAAGGGAAAGCAAACACGAATGGAACAATACATGTATAAGGAATAAGATGATGAGGGAGGGCAGAGAATGGGAGAGAGGCAGACAGCAATAGACAGAGAAATATGGGATGGCGGAGAGAGCGAGAAAGAGAGAGAGAGAGAGAGAGAGAGAGGTTTATTTTATTTCAAAACATTGCGGCAGAACTTCTTTAAAAGAAAACAAAAACAAATATGTTCATGATACGGGACACCATACAACATACATACTGTACAATAGAATAGTTTGTTTCGTTTTACTCTCGTATTTAATTTCTTATATCTTTACTGTCTTGCTTAACAACAAGTAATACTTATTGTATTTCACAAAATATAGAATATAAAACAGTGTAACATTTTACAGCTTTTCAGTTTATGGTACACTGTACACCCAAACTCTAAAAACTTGAGTGTGAAATCCACATTCAAAAGGGCCGAGTAGTGAACACATTTCATAACGGCAGATATGCTGTTGTTTTAGTATTAACAGCACGTATCATTCGATTGTGCATATTGTGCATATTTACGACACAATCTACTGGCATAAATTGTTTTTCTTCTCAACGCTGCATTATTTTTTGCAGCCATTTTGTGGAGATTCTTGGCAGGGTGTCAGCACAAATCATTGGCTGTTTTTCATGTATAATAATAATAATAGGGTTTTGTATAGCGCTCATATATCTGTCATACTTGAAACTCCTGGCGCTCCGCAATTACTACCCCGGCTTTAACATGGCTGCCATTACGGCACTCTAGCATTTCAAGGAATTAATTCTTGACAGGTACCCATTTACATCACCTGGGTCGAGTGTGGCAAATGTAGATTAATGTCTTGCCAAAGGACATTACTTAGTGCCGCGGCGGGACTCGAACCGCAAACCTTGTGATCCACAGTCCGGTGACGTTTCCACTCGACCACGACACCTCTACGTGTGTGTGTGTGGATACAACCTTAAACATTTCAAGTGTTGCATCCAGCAAGTTGAAAGAGTCAATCTATACCATTTTGCAAATTATGCAATGACTACTTGGCCCTTTTCATTTTGAATTACAACCCTTTAGTTTTCTTAGACTTCGAGTGTACGATTCCAAAGATTATCTTTTGAAATTACCTTTGAAAATGTACAACAATTCAAAGATTATACCCTGCAAATACATGTTATTGTATCTGAAATGTTGTTTGTGTTTACAAGACTGCATCTGCTGTATCAATACCAATAAACATATTTACTGGTTACTACCTGTACATGTACTTAACTTGTATTGAACCCCTAAAACCAGAATAATCAAAGCAAATGAAAAGCAGAGTTTGGTTTGAAGTTCAATTGTTCAAATATGAAGGAGAAATTGTGTCAAAATCAACAAGAATTGTATGAATGACCTCTGGCCATTTCATTTAAAAAAATTGGACATAATACATGTACAGTCAGGGTAGTGACTAGTTCAGGGTACGATGTATTAATCAAAAGCTCATAACAATTATTGATACCCCTTGTAAATTTGATGTTTTTTTTTGTTTTCCGTAATTCAAGAATGAAAGGTGGACTAGTTAAATTATGTCCTTTGTTAAATACTTTTAGATCTAAGTTTTAATATACATTGTCAAGAAATATAAATCCTGATAAATCAATTTTTCATTTATAGAAAAAATTACAAAACTTGGTTAGGGTATGAATTATTTAGTTGTTAACTGTATGTTGGGTTTCTTTCAGAGGACTCTATGAATTATGATCACAAAAGCAGTGTTATTACTTCAAACTTGAATAGAGAGAAATTGTTGTACGCTTTATTGCAGTGGCTGAGTATTTTGGGTACAATTTCACATCACAAAGAACAAAAACAAATTGGTGTTCCTTCCTCTAGAAGATATTAAAATAATTTTATGATGATAATACAAATCAATTTCTTACATGTAATTCATCCCCATAATTATCATATCCATAATACAGTACTTATATGTTTATGACTAGATTATTATGTTACACAAGCACACAGTAGACATACATCTTCAATGTAAATGAAACAGTCTTCTATGGTATCTTTGAACTATTTTCATTAATAATGAATAGCAAAATCCCTGAAATCATGTAATAATGATATCATTACAATTGCTGAGTGCCTGGCAAATTTGTGTTAGAAAATTGTGTGCACTTCCCTTTTGCCAGCAGCCAGACACACAGCATATTGTTTCAGTAGACCCTGTAACACATCCAAATCAAACCATTAATTTTCCTTTGACCTCATAACAATTATACCATCAGTCTGTAGCCAGAAAGACATTAGCTCACAGAGAATCCTAGAACAACACACTCTTAATGCCCTTCTGGCTCTCAACAGATAATAATAAACCAATAAGACATGTTTGCGAGTGCATTGGTGAATATGCACTGCACGCAGGTTAAAGATAAAGTTGAGTTCTGGTCATGTGATTGTATTGTGAAAGAAACAGTGTGGAATCGATCAGAAACAGTTGATCATCTAGCATATAAGTATTGGTGTGTACTGCAAGGTTCCGGAGTCATCAAAATGATATGAAATTTGGCCCAGTCTTGGCAAAGTAACAAGCACTGTACACAGAAAGATGTATATGGGACTACACAAACATGTGGCATAAAACAAAAATCGGGCCTCATTTTTAAGCTGTTACTTGCCATATTTAGAATATGAAGGCATTTGAAGAGACATGCTTTTCAGGGAACATTTTTTCTCTGATATTCTCCGCCACTTGCATAATACAATGATAACGCAATATGAGTATAAAGTCGAGAAATTGACGGTTGTTATCACTGGAATGCATGACAAAGATAAATGCCTTGTTCCTGCCCCCTCTGCCTTTGAAGGACAGCGTCTCCCTAGAAGACACTTTGCAACACAGGCTGCTGAGCTGCCGCTTGAGAAGCCCCCCTCCACCTTACCCACCTGGATAGCAAAACGCTGGTCAGACCAGTGGAATTCGTCTACTACCAACTTGAAGGAGTTCATCCCAGAGCCCTGTGCAAAACCAAGTGGCAGCGACCTCTCAAGAAAAGCCTGGGTCAACCTCAACCGTATCAGAACTGGAGTTGGCCGTACACAATACTTCCTGCATAAAATTGGAGCTGATCCATCGCCAAACTGTGCCTGTGGAGAGATCCAAACTATGGATCATGTCATCGATGCTTGTCCTATCTACAAATCCCCTCACGGTGCTCTTGGACTTCGAGAGCTCGATGATGAGACAATCAGCTGGCTAAATAAGGATCTTCCTATTTAGATGATGTACTCCTTGATATTCTTCGTACGAACGAACGAACTCCGTGCATATGGTAAAAATTAATGGACGCACACGTGATCCATTTCGACGCTTCTCATTGGCTACATTCTTGAACCCATTTTATAAATAGAGCAATGCCTGAATTATACAACATTTTGAAAATCATCAACCTTTATTTTGTGCTCAACGACTCTACAGAACTTTCTTTGATGATACCTAGATTAAAAACCAATGTCATTTCATTAGAAAATACATTATTGATTGCTCAATCTATACTGTCAACAAATCATGCATTATTTTGTAAGTGAAATTTCAGTGCTTCCATCTACCAATAGGCTTTGCCTGAAAAGGAAAGCTACGAGTAAGCAGGGCTTATCATTAATAGGTGCCCAGGACAGACGGCACCCAATTCTAACTCTTAGAGTCTGGACCACACACACCCTTTCCCCCGAATATTCAATTTTTTTCTAAACTGGGGGCTCTTGCAATACAGACCATAAATATTTCAATCTGTATCCCTTACAAAAAAGTTAGTGTGGGGGCCTAATTGTAAAGCTTCAAGCTTCTAGCAGAGCACTGCCCTTTCTACTACATGTATTAACAAATAATTTTAAAAATACATGGTATTGACCATAAAACTACTCATTAAACATGTACTTATAAAGAAAAGGATATTAGAAACCATGGAAACATGATCTGGATAAAAAGAGACTGACATTTATGGAAAAGCAGACAATGCCAGACATATACATGTATTCAACAAACACGAACCCCCTAAAAAAAACCTGATAAAAACCCAGCCAGAACACTATACCTATGAAGAAATAAAGTCAAGCAAAAGTTGCTTTAAGCAAATCACTACAGTAACATAAGGCTACAGCTCAGTTCACCAAGGATATTATAAATCTTGTTGCTTAGAAAACAACACAGGGTGGGAGAATGGATGCATATTTAATTTCCTAATACAGGTTTACATATATAATGGCATAGGAAATGATACATAAAGATAACATTCACACATGTTGGATTTATGGGGGGGCTCTGTGGACTCTAGCATCCCACATATTCAGTAAAAGGATTGATATCCATGCAAAGACCCCTTCCTACCAGGCTCTTTGCTCACTTTAAGCAAGACCCCTTCTACAATTGTTTGCTGGTGCCTGTTACATACCCATTTTATTTGAAATAACAAACAAATAAACAAACAAACAAATTCTTAATTGATGTGTCATAGAATATGCACATGAAATGACCTTACAAACATGCACACGTCAGACTTTAAATTCTTGCAATGTTCCTCTCTGTCTCATTCCTTTCCTCAAGAGTTCCAAAGATGCATTTAAACTTCCATCGAGTATCCTCCTCCAAATTCTCAGTCCAATATAAACAATTCTCTTTTGGGAGTCCATAATCCCCAAGTCCTCACCGACTGTCACTTACATCACCGCTGTTATTGCATAGTAAAGTGTCCACATGACAAGACTTCTTTTGGTTAGCTTTTCTTCGCAGTATCGCTTTCAATAACCAGCTTCGGTTCCCTGTACAGTTGGCTAATGGTGGCCTGAAAGAACAAGTGATATACAGCTATGCCTATGAGCCAATACATCAGATACTTGATATCATCATCATTATCATTACTAAGTTACTACCACTACTACTACTCCTACTACACTGCACTAATACTATTGCTACTACTTCTTTTTCTACTTCTACTACTACTACTACTACTACTACTACTACTACTACTACTACTACTACTACCACTTCTACTTCTTCTTCTACAACTACTACCACTACTACTACTGCTGCTGCTACTACTACTACTGCTGCTGCTGCTGCTGCTACTACTACTACTACTACTACTACTACTACTACTACTACTACTACTACTATTATCATTACTACTACTATTACTACTACTACTACTACTACTACTACTACTACTACTACTACTACTACTACTACTACTGCTACTACTATTACTACTACTACTACTACCACTACCACTACCACTACCACTATCACCACCACCACCACCACCACCACCACCACTACCACCGCTACTGCATGTACTACTACTACTATTACTGCTGCTGCTGCTTTACTACTTCATTTGTCCAAACATGGTTTAATCCAAAAATTTGAGGCAGTTCAGAAAATTAAGAAACAATACATTAATAATCATGCTGGCTCTGCGACTACAAGCTTGAGAAGGTACGTGCCTAGATAACAAATAATGATATAAAATCTGATCCATACCTGTCTTCTGATTAGAGGCAAATTATCCTGTGCCTTCTTGATGTATCCCTCGATAAACTCTGGATTTGTTTCTGATTTGTGTTCTCGAAAAGCATCTTGTATTCTCCTCATACGTCCTGATGAAAACAAAAACAAATATCACACAACTGTAATAACGTTTAATGCAAGGATCAAATTTGTTACATCTGCCTAGCTGTCAGGTCATTTGTGGTCTTCAATACTTTCCATTTTGTCGTATAATAATGTATATAAAATTAAAGAAATCAATTTCTTATACAACAAAAAAAAAACAAGACAAAAGTAGCTGCATACACACTTTCAATCTATTAATCAGAAAACACGTGCACAAACCATCAAAATGCAGACAGTGTGATAACTGTATCTCTCTATCTCTCTTTCTCTCTGTTTTTTTCCTCTCTCTCTCTCTCTCTCTCTCTTTGATTATATGTGTGCCCTTTGCCACCGTCCCTTATAGCTACGCCTACCGTAATTGCTGCCGATAAGCACTATAATAATTATTATGACGCACTACGACAAAATTTTGTTGTAACATCCATAATTGTTAGGGGAAAACTTTATCAATATGTTATGCCTTCGATCTACGATGAATTAAAGAAATCTTTACCACATAGAGTGGTCTTTGGCAAAATGTTGCTTTCCCGTTGACAAAGATTAATGAAGTTTCTAGCGATGCCCCTGCCAGTTGATCGGTGATTAAAATTATATTAAAACGAATCTAATGTCTGTCTATTTACACAAACCATGATAAATTATTTATCTCAGTTGCGACACATGAGTATATTAAAAGTCGAGTGCTGTTCTCTCCCTTCATCATTCGGCGCTAGAAGCAAAGAGAGCAAGGAGGGCGATTTTCTCCAGCGCAGTTTACAAACAAATTTTCGTTCGAAATGGCGACGCAGAAGAAAATAAGTTCCCAGATTTTGGTGGGCCTTGTGATCGGATGCGCCCTCGTCCAACTGACGCAAGGCTCCACTATCGGGGACTACCCTAAGTGGAAGCTGGCTGGTTGGAACAAACTACCCGGCTTCAAGGCAAGGATCACTCAAAAGGGTCTTAACTTCTGTGAGTATACAGAGAAACTGAGTGTTATTTGAGTCAATTCAAGCTTTTTATTGATTTCATGTGTGTAGTAGTTTGACTGGGATCAAATTAATGTTTGTTGGAGATTTTTGTGAGTAGAGAAATTAAATGTATTTGTCTTATCCTGTTTGGAAAAAAAGTAGTTTGATTTGAATGATTCGTCAATTTGTTTGTTTATTCATTTATGAGGCCTAAACACGTTTTAAAAAATCAAGTCCTCTAATATAACAACGTTACGACTCATCATCATCATCATCATCATCATCATCATCATTATCATCATCATCATTATCATCAAGTGCCAGGTCTGTAACAGACATCGGCGGTCATGGCTCTCAATTTCTGTCTATTATCTGCTATTCTTTTAAAGCTGGTATTGCTGATTTCTTTTTCGGATGCCCATTATTTTGTTCAGGCTTTTCAAATATGTCAGGCGTTTCCCTGCTTCTCTATCCAGCAATCTTCCCTGTTAATATCGTTTTTATCTAGATGATCCTTTCTGTATATGTGACCAAGAAATTGCATTTGTCTCTTTCTTATTGTGTTGATGAGTGATGGTTTTACTCTTGCTCTACTGAGCACTTCTTCATTCGTTATCTTTTCTGTCCATGAAATATTCGTAATCTTTCTCAAGAACCAGGTCTCAGTAGCATCTAATCTTCTGTCAAGCTCTTTGTTTATATTGGCCAACACTCACACCCGTAGAGAAGGACTGACCAGGCATATGACTTTGAGACACGAATTTTGGTTTTCATATAGTAATGTTCTTATTTTTTAATTCCGGATCTCATCTTGTTAAATGTATCCCTTTCGACTACTGAACCTATAATGATCTATTAGTGAACCGACTGAGTTCAAATCTTTTCAGCTCTCAAATATCACGTTATGACCTAAAACTTTTATGAATAAGAATAATAATAATATAATCGTTACGACTATCACCTTCTTACCTTTATTAAAAAAAGGGTGACAATTGAACCTCATGACCTTACAAATTACGACAAAATAATAAACTTGTTGATACTTAAAAGCGTTATGACCTAAAACAAATTTAGGTTTGAAGAACATATTGAGACCTAAAACATTACAACTATCGAATCCTGAATGATTCTGACCCTGATTAACGTTTTTGTATTAAATATTCTTACAGTCAAAGATGTCGGCATGGAGACGATTCAGAAACACATCCGAGAAATGCATATTCCTAGTCAGCACGGCTCAGCAGCTGCTGGTCTCATCGACTACGACGCAACAAAGTAAGCCTTTTAAAGAAACTTTTTGGTCGGGACATTCAACTAATTTAATTAAAACCCACCCCTGGATTCTTAGATAATGACTGTTTAACAAAGGAAAACCTACATTCTACAAATTCAGTTGAAGCCTCTCTAAAGTGTTAGGAGCTCAAAAAATCTGATGGCAAACTTTCACCTAAATTGTATAATGATGTAACAGAGGATGTCATTTAGCCCAAACCTCTGCAAGGATTTTCAAAACAAATGTTAGAAGACGAATATTGATGAAAGAATACAACATTTAGGTTTTTTGCGTACAACAGTAAACCGAAATATGGCATTCTGTCATCAATATTCGTCTTCAAACACATTTGTTTTGAAAATCCTTCCAGAAGTGTGTGTTAAATGACATCCCCTTGCATCATTGTTCAATTTAAGATAATTTTTGCCAAAAACAAATTTGGGCAAATTTGGGGCTCCCAACACTTTAGAGGGGCTGTATTACAATGGGGCCGTGCATATACAATACAAATACAAAGTAATCATAAGAACAAAACCATGTATCATATAAAGAATAACGAAATAGTAGAATTATTGTTGACACACCGAGTAGAGCTAAATTATATGAAAGATCATGACTGTTTAAAAAAATTGCAAAAAAGTGGCGAAGAAAAGACCTCGTGTCCCCCCACCATTGTTTAATTGTATATAAGGCGATTTTGTTCCCCCCTGGAAATTGGAAATTGCGAGAGAGAGAAAGAGGGGGAAGAGAACTGGAAAGAGAAAGCAACATGAAAAAGAAGATGATGCAACCGGTACTGGCTCGGTGTAAACATGTCAGAGGTAAAAATGTCAAAGGTAAAAATGTCAGAGGTAAAAATGTCAGAGGAAAAAATGTCAGAGGTAAAAATGTCAGAGATAAAAATGTCAGAGGTAAAAATGTCAGAGGAAAAAATGTCAGAGGTAAAAATGTCAGAGGTAAAAATGGTCAGAGGTTCATTTAATGCTAACCGCACCATCACATTCCAGAGAAGCGCGCGCTTTGCAAAGAGTTGATCGTCGATCAGTATTGCGGTATAAATAGTCTGGGAGAACATCAATAATCAGCTTTGATACTCTGATACAAAGCAGAAAGCCGCCAATGTTACATCAAATGCTAACCGCACCATCACATTCCAGATACATCGTTCTATAATTATTTGCTGTGAGAGATCAAACTCTGAAATTGACAAATATTTATTCATGAGCAACATATCAGAAACATAGTTTTACTGTACACATTTATAGCATCATGATATTGCTTGTATATATGATAATATTATTTGAAGGATATTTGGTGCAGGATTTATAAAAGGTGTGCTGGCATACACTGTATACACTGGCACCCCGGTACCAATCATGGTTGAGTCCAAGCTATACCACTGACCTTACGGTGAATGTTAAACGTAAAATTACCCTGCATTTTTATCTTGTTTTTAATTTCATTTTGTATCTTCACTTCCCTAAGACATTTCAATGTTTATGCATAGGCCAACAGGATATGAAAAGGTTCATCGATGTATTATTACTTCATAGATGTAGGCTACGATGAGGAACTTAAGGTGCTTCATTTTTGTTGTAGACTATAATTAATAAGTATAATTGCGTCTTTGTCCCGATGTATATGATATATGTAGGTCTATAAAGGTAAATTGATAAATGTCAGTTTGGAATCAGTTTAGAATCTCATGTTTATATAGAATAGATCGTATATATTACTACTGATATTGATCTTGATGAGTAGTCTCGTGCCCCAACTATCCCGACTACGCTGTTTTCATTTAGTGAGCAGTTTATATTAAATTCAATTGAATAAATACCATATTGCCCGTTATAGACATGTATACTTATTTCATGCATACTTCTTGAACAAAATTTGTTCATAATTAAAGGAAACCTCATCCCAAGAAAAACCTTTTATTATTCTGAGAGATATATTATATTCTTGCCCATTAATCTACAAGATTCCCCACCAAAGTGTATGAGAGAGATATAAAGCAAGAATAATGTACAGTTTCTCAGCGGGACATGGTCATCGCCATTTTCTTGATAACGCGACGTACTACGTGAAGTCGAATATCAAGTAATGTATTTAAATAATTTTATGGATGCTTCCTTCCCAGGTGTGTGTGGTGATGGAGCATTTCATTCACCTGCTATTATCCTTTGTTCTACAATAGACCGATTTACTAACATATTCAAATTTATGGATGTTTCTTTCCTGGGGACCTAGTGACGAGATATTCCATGAACCTGTTATTAATGAATGAACTACTGTATAGTTTGAATCCAGTTTGCATACATTACTTGTTGCTATGTCGGGCAAGCTTTCAGTTTGTCAAGAATAACATTTTGTTTAATATGAATGCATAAAATTTGAATGTTTTAGCAAACCGGTCTATTGCCAGAACACAATTGCATAATTAATTAAGTTGGTGCTCTTCTGGGGTGATGGTTTCGCATAAATAAAAATGATTTGTCAACTGCTCTATTTTAGTATCTTTAAATAAATGAGAAACAATTGTTCCCCTGTTATATATTTTTCACAAAATATAAATTTTACCTTATCAGCTATAATTATCAGCTATAATTGAATAGTAAAGGTTTTGCTATTGAAATAAAGAGTCTTTCCAATTAAAGCTTGGTGCATACTACATGTACAAGCTCGCCTAGTTCGTCACATTATCAAGAAAATGGCTGCGTCCATGTCATGCTAAGAGGAATTACATCATGCCAAGAATATCTTCATTTATATATCTCTTGTACACTTTCGTAAGAAATATTGTACATCAAAGGGCAGGAATAGGTTTCATTTTTTAGAATACATACACTCATTCTTTCGGGTGAGGTTTCTTTAACGACTCTAAAGCTTGCATGACCCTTGTCAGACATAGCAACAACTTCTGTATGCAGAGTGGATTCCATCCGTGCATAGAGCAACTATAATACAAAGCAGGTGAAGTAAATACAAATGTAGTAACGAAGATCTCTTGGAAGAATCATGCATATTTGAAAATACATTAGTAAACATGTCTATTCTTCTATATGTGTAGTATCAAGATCGTCTCCTTTGGGTTACCGGCCTCCATTGTACCTTACACCCAGTCCAAGGATGGCCTGACGTTTAGTGTGAGAGATGGTTCGTTTTTCCTGCGTGGGGATCTCAGTTACGACTTACTGTAAGTATGTACATACAGGGGCGTAGCCACGGGGGTACGACCCAAATCTATTATGCCCCCTCCCCCCCAAAAAAACAACAACAACAACAAAGAGTGTCAAATGCCTTGCTCAAGTCCATGAATACACCAATAACATGATTACGATCAGCTAAGGCACCTGACACTCTATCAAATAATTGCAATAACGCTAATTCAGTTGAATGGGATTTACGAAAACCATATTGATCTTTGTAGAGTAAATAATTTTTTGTTAAAAAGTCGTACAATCTATTATAATCGAGTCTTTCCAAAATGTTCGATATACTAGGAAGAATTGAAACAGGTCGGTAATTTGAAACTATGGAAGAATCATCTTTTTTATAAATTGGAATTACTTTTGCTATTTTTAATGTATCTTGAAAGATACCTGTAGTGAGTGATTGATTAAAAATATGTACTAACGCCGTCATAATACTTCCTGTAATTTGTTTTAAGAAATGTGTACTCATTTCATCATGACTACTTGAGTAACTCACTTTCAATGATTTAACAATGTTCAAGACTTCAATAAAATCTGTGGGCAAAAAGGTTTATCTCATTGATTTGCAAGATATCTTAAATAATCTGTCTTGTTAGAATTTGTATTTTTTTATTTTGATGCTTGGTTAGGACCTACACTTACGGAGTACTTATTGAAACAATCAGCTATATCTTTTGAGTCGGAGATTGTATGACCTTCGTTGTTAACGTGACATTTTGAAGTACTTTTTTTCTTCCCCAGGGTCTCGTTAATGACTTTCCAAGTAGATGCCGTATTGCCATTGGCTTTTTCCAATTCCTTTGTAAAATGCATTTTCCGAGGTAGGGTGATAGTTTGACTGTAAGATCGAAACAAGCCCACTTGAAACGATGATTAAATACATCACGCTGTGAAGACATCAGTACTTTATAACCATTAATGATCATGCTGATAAAGATGTGTATTGTATTGATAGATATTCTATTTAATCATAATGAAGTTTCTACTTGCGCCATAAAATGTTGTATCGCTTATTCATTAGTGCAGCCCACGGAGGTAGGGGGGGGGAATACCTCCTAAGATAATGGTTATTCAGAATGATAAAATCGGCTCATTCAACATTCTGTAAGCATATTTGGCAATCTATTGGCAAAAATTAAGCAATAAATGTCTGTTACATGTTGTCGGTACATGCGCTACCCCTCCCCTGCCATAGATGGCTCCTTAAGTTTTGGAAAATGACCAGGAGGAATTGATGAAGAAGAAAAAGAGGTAGTTTGTAGTCATCGTTGTCGTAGTAGCAAATTATCATAGTACTACTATTAGTGGTCAGGCGTGGATACACGGGGGGCAGGGCGACGGGCCCCCCTCTAAAAAAAAAAGGAAAGGAAAGGAAAAATGAGGGCACTCACTTATCCGTATATAGGCCAAGGCCCCGCGGTCCAGCTAGCCATGCTCCGAGATTTGCGTCGTTTTTAGGTCAGAACTAACCCTGATTCGTGTTTTAGGCCTAGAGCCTATATGATTTAAAAAAAATGCCGATGATCGCTCTACACTAGGGCGTACGAGTTACAACGTTCAAAAGTATGTTAGGACTCAGTTAGCTTCAGGTCCATCTGTCAAATCATCATGCTGTTACACAATGTACAGGGTTACGCCCCTCCCCCCACTTTTTAGAAAAAGTATGTTAAAGAGAAATAGAAAGGAAACCAACCAAGGCCCCGGCAAAAACTCAATTTCTTCCAGGAAAATGCGAGACCACATTTACCTAAAAGCGCGAAAGCTCGATTTAGCGAACCTAATTCAGCAAAAAAGAGCGAAAAAATAGCAAATGCGAGAAGTAAAAACACGGAGGCATCGTCAAGCAGATCGGCAAAGCTTCCGAATTCGGCAGTTTGCGGATTCATAAAATCAGTTCCGTAAAAGCGATCGTAAAAGCCTAATTTGTTCAGAAATTTACACACTTTTATCGCCAGAATCTGGGTACATATACTCTATTCAGTTGTACAGTTGCGCAGAAGACGAACTGTCAGTCAAAATTTGGATTTTTCTTTTTCAATCTACGCATAATTATATGCAAACTTAGTCTCATGCACATCATTTATTAGTGTCACAGATGGGTCGTTACTGTTACCCTATATGGACATATTGGATAGATGTGTAAATCATTAAAAGTATAATCAGTATACGATGCCAAAATGATTCTTCTCCAGCTTCCTGCGGGACGCAATTACTCACACCTTTGCATAATTTGTGCGTGAGATTTTTTTTCTTTCTATTAAGTGCCCCTTTTCATCTCCGATGAGTGCCCTTATTCAAATTTGAGAGGTGCCCCCTTTAACTCTGTAATAAGTGCCCCTTTTCATCTCTGATAAGTGCCCCTTTTATTTTAATACGTGCCCCTTATTCTTTCTCTTTAGTGCCATTTTCCTTCTGATAATTGCACTTTTTCCGTTGTCATAAGTGCCTATTTTCACCTCTGGTAATTCCCCTTTTTACATTGACATGTGCTCTTTTTCTTTTCTAATAAGTGTCCTTTTCCTTTTGGATATGTGCCCCCTTTTCCTTTCCCCATAAAAAGTGCTCCTTATTTAAAGCGATTAAGAGCAATTTTTTCTTTAATTTCACCCAAATCTGGCTCGCTACGCTCGCTCGTTTATAAAGTTGATATAAATATGTTTCTTATTAAAGATCTTTTCAGTCTTTCATGATTAGATTATGCTTAAAACCCCATCAGGATTGTTTTTTCCTCTTTATAAGATGTGACTGTTTGCACTGCAATCTCACAAATCTCAAAAATGTTGCTTGCTCGCAAATTAATACTCATACCATCACACCCAACTGCAAGGTACATGTATGATGCTTAAACAGTATCTTGGACTATGTCAAGAGAGAAACAAACATTGAAATCATCCCTGATAATTAAATCACAATGTAGGGGTTTATACCAATATCTAAAAAAAATGTATATTTTCGCTTTGAGGTTTCCCTTTGTAGGTGCCCCTTTTTCCCGGAAAGTGCCCTTTATTGTTGGTGCCCCCCCTTTAAATGACGCTCCGCCGCCCCTGGCCTGCTAAAAACCATGAGCTTCCGGGGGCTCCGCCCCCTGGACCCCACGCCAAGTTGCGCTCCGCTCGCCTCGCTCGCTACGCTCTATCTGATCACTTTGAAAAACGTTCCCCGGGGCCTGATGTAAGGTGTTTAAAGCTGAAGCCCGACGCCAGTGATTGCTGTCGGCCCATCCCAACTGCTGTACTAGTCTTGTACTGACTGATTTTGACAATTAAGTGATACCTGAGGTACTAGGAAACTGTACCGTGTCAATTATTTGGTTGTCAACATTGTTGCAATTGAAGATCTTGTTTAAAAATGAAATAAAAAGGATAAACGTTATACTCTATATGGACTCTTGTTGATCTTGTTGAGGGAATCATTACTGTGTTTAGTTATACATGTATCAATATTAAACACGTATTATATCCATGCGGACTTTACACATAGTCCCGCTTCTTGTGTTTACAGTCTTTTCCTCCTAGAAATCCAAGGCTTATCATAAATTCATGCTGGAAAAAGACACAGATTTTAAATGATATCCTGTCAAAAAGTATACACCAAATCGCACGAATTGAGTTTGAAAATTCTCTCTTCAGCTTCTCAGGGGGGAACATCCCCCCTCAGACTACCCCCTGTCCGAGCAAGCGCGGAACGCATATTTTCTCACATTCTCACAAATTGCCCCCCCCCCCTCACCGCCGGCTGGATTCGGCCCTGTTAGTTGTAGTAGTAGTAGTAGTAGTAGTAGTAGTAGTAGTAGTATAAGTAGTAGTAGCAGTAATAGTAACTAGTGGTAGTAGAGGTAGTAGTAGTAGTAGTAATAGTAGTAGTAGTAGTAGAAATAGTAACGAGTGGTAGTAGAGGTAGTAGTAGCAGTAGTAGCAGGCGCGGATCCAGGATTTCTTAGGGGGGGGGGGGCCTGTTACACCCACAAATGTAATAACGCCCACAAATGTAATAACACTTTACCCACAAATGTAATAACACCCACAAATGTAATAACACTTTACCCACAAATGTAATAATTTCACCCACAAATGTAATAACCACTTTACCCACAAATGTAATAATTTTGAATCACCCACAAATGTAATAATGACTTTACCCACAAATGTAATAAATTTGAAGGGATATTTTGTCGAATTTGTTCAAAACTAAAACCCTGTAATAAAGCATGGGTATAGCGCGCAGTCTTTACTCCAGACCCGGTTATTTCAAAAATTCAAAAATCTTCAAAACTAAGACCCCATAATCCTTTTCCTGTGGAATAACATGAGAATCGAGCGTAGTCTTTCCTCCAGACCCGGTCATTTCAAAAATAAAAAACAATAAAAAACAAAACAAAAAATTCAAATCTAAGACCCAACAATCCTCCAAACTAAGACCCGGTAATAAAGCATGGGATTAGAGCGTAGTCTTTACTTCAGACTCGGTTATTTAAAAAAAAAAAATCTTCAAACTAAGACCTCACCATCTCATTCCTGTGGAATAACATGGGTATAGAGCGTAGTCTTTCCTCCAGACCCGGTTATTTCAAAAGAAATAGAAATTTAAACAAATCTTCGAAACTAAGACCCACCATCTTATTCCTCTTTTTTTTCATTTAAAAATAAATTACATTATCACATACGTGGATACAACACGTCACAAATAAATGATTGGTCGGCGGTCACACGAACTGACGAATCAGTCAAAATGGTCCATATATATAACACACAGAGGAGGGACCGATTCGATGGTTCGTTGACCGTCGACGATTTTTTAATCATGTAAATATTCTAACGACCACAAATATCCTGGAATTCAATGTTCAAAGAATTCAAAGTGACCTTAAATGTATTTAAATATTGACGCTGATTGTTTTATGCATGTGATTATGAAATATGTTCACGATATGTAACATATATATATATATATATATATATATATATGTGTGTGTACGCTATTAGTGACATT
Organism: Mesocentrotus franciscanus; assembly: GCA_037976565.1. NCBI lineage: Eukaryota > Metazoa > Echinodermata > Echinoidea > Camarodonta > Strongylocentrotidae > Mesocentrotus > Mesocentrotus franciscanus. The sequence goes on along the minus strand of CP137676.1, from coordinate 29,233,595 downwards.
GAAACGTTGGATTGCGATGTTAAATTTTCATGAGTGCGTGAATGAATTACCTTTCTTCATGTGATGAACGTATCAATTACTTATACTGAAGACTACCAATTGGTACGCGGTACACGGTGTGAATTCATGAGAACGAAATTTGTTCAAAGGCAAATACAAAAAAAACACATTTATATTACAGTTTTCCCTACTTCTGAAACACTCAAGCAGCTATATGACTGATTCATCAGTTCGTGTGACCTCCGACCAATCATTTATTTGTGACGTGTTGTATCCACATATGTAATAATGTAAAGCGATGCCATGCATCGCCAAGAAATAATGATGATAATGATGAGTACTTATAACGCGCTATATCCACCTTATGTAGATGCTCAAAGTACTTTATTTTTTTTATTTTTTTTATTTTTACTTTTAAATGAAAAAAACAGGAATAAGATGGTGGGTCTTAGTTTCGAAGATTTGTTTAAATTTCTATTTCTTTTGAAATAACCGGAGGAAAGACTACGCTCTATACCCATGTTATTCCACAGGAATAAGATGGTGAGGTCTTAGTTTGAAGATTTTTCATTTATTTTAAATAACCGAGTCTGAAGTAAAGACTACGCTCTAATCCCATGCTTTATTACCGGGTCTTAGTTTGGAAGATGGTGAGGTCTTAGTTTAAAAGGTTTTTATGTTTTGTTTTTGTTTTGTTTGGTTTTTGTGTTGTTTTTTTACTTTTGAATAACCGGGTCTGGAGGAAAGACTACGCTCAATACTCATGTTCTTCCACAGGATATAAGATGATGGGGTCTTAGTTTTGAAGATTTTTTAAAAGTTTTGAAATAACCGGGTCTGGAAGAAAAACTACGCTCTAAACCCATGCTTTATTACCGGGTCTTAGTTTGGAAGATGGTGGGGTCTTAGTTTAAACGTTTTTGTTTGTTTTTTTACTTTTGAATAACCGGGTCTGGAGGAAAGACTACGCTCAATACTCATGTTAACTAGGCGTTGTGGCGTGCGCCTGTAATCCAGCTAACAGTGGAAGTTACAAACTGATTCAGCCGAGGACGCAGGTTCGAAACTGAGTCACGTCTTTCGGATGGTGACGTTAAAGGTCGGTCCCCAGACGTAAATAATCATATCTGATTGATACACGTCTGTAAAAACCAATACACACGTTATTCCACAGGAATAAGATGATGGGGTCTTAGTTTTGAAGATTTTTTTAATTAAACGGGTCTGGAGTAAAGACTACGCTCTAAACCCATGCTTTATCACAGGGTCTTATAGTTTGGAAGATGGTGGAGCCTTAGTTTTAAAGTTAATGTTTTGTTTTGTTTTGTTTTATTTTATTTTTGAAATAACCGGGTGTGGAGTAAAGACAACGCTCTAAACCCATGCTTTATTACAGGGTCTTAGTTTGGAGGATTGTTGGGTCTTAGATTTGAATTTTTGTTTTGTTTTTTTTGTTTTTATTTTTGAAATGACCGGGTCTGGAGGAAAGACTACGCTCGATTCTCATGTTATTCCACAGGAAAAGGATTATGGGGTCTTAGTTTTGAAGATTTTTAAATTTTGAAATAACCGGGTCTGGAGTAAAGACTGCGCGCTATACCCATGCTTTATTACAGGGTTTTAGTTTTGAACAAATTCGACAAAATATCCCTTCAAATTTATTACATTTGTGGGTAAAGTCATTATTACATTTGTGGGTGATTCAAAATTATTACATTTGTGGGTAAAGTGGTTATTACATTTGTGGGTGAAATTATTACATTTGTGGGTAAAGTGTTATTACATTTGTGGGTAAAGTGTTATTACATTTGTGGGCGTTATTACATTTGTGGGTGTAACAGGGCCCAAATTTGAAATTATGCGAACCAAATATTGGTACGTAACGGTGACCAGCAGTGGCCCTAGGTGGGTTCCAGGGGGCAGAGCCCCCGAAAGCTCAGGGGTTTTAGGCATTTAATTACGGTCAAATGAACATATTTTGATACCTTATTTGTGACACTGGCAGGACACTATTTGGCGTGAGGTCCAGGGGGCGGAGCCCCCAAAAGCTCAGGGGTTTTAGGCATTAAATTATCGTCAGATAAGCATCTAGGGGTCCGCCTTAGGGCCTAGGTAGGGTCCAGGAGGAAGAGCCACCTGAAGTTCAGGGGTTTTATGCATTTAATTACGGTCAGATGACCATATTTTAATACCTTATTTGTGACACTGGCAGGTCACTTATTGGCGTGGGGTCCAGGGGGCGGAGCCGCCAGAAGCTCAGGGGTTTTAGGCATTTAATCACGGTCAGATGAGCATATTTTGATACCTCATTATTCTGTGACACTGGCAGGTCACTATTTTTCCATTCTTTCTCTCTTTCTTTCTATTTCTCTTTAATATACTTTTTCACAAAAATTGTGTGTGTGTGGGGGGGGGGGAGCACGAGCCCCCGAGCCCCGCCGTTCCGCGGGCCCTGACATGTAGGTCTCTAAATAAACATATTTCTTGCCTGATTGTAAATTTAGGAATTTGTCATTTTCCAACAAACGCATAAGAAAGTATAATTTACTAAAAAGTGAGGAAAAATCTCGGAAAATTATGTCATTTCAGCAACATTTGTAAATCACCCCCAAGCCCCAAGCCCCAAGCCCCAAGCCCCAAGCCCCGTCAGTACACCAGTGCCCCCGATCTACACCTTGTTGGCGGGAAAAATCGCAACTAATCTTCCCTACCTTCCTTCTTTCTCTTTATTTTTCTTTCCCTTCCCTTCCCTTCCTTCTCTCTCTTTAAGGTTTCCTGGGGGGAGGGAGGCAAGGGCCTTTCGGCCGATCCACACGTTGTTGGCGGGATTAATCGCAACTGATCTCCCCTTCTTTCTACCCTTTTCTTTTCTTCTTCCTCTTTTTTGTACCCTTTTGGCTCTCCTCTTTTCCTTTCCCTTCCTTCTCTCTTTTTTTTGGCGGGGGCGGGAGGGCAAGGGCCTTTAGGCCCCTCGATTCACAACTTGTTGGCGAGAAAATTGCAACTGATATCCCCTTCTTTTCCTTTTTCCTCTTTTTTTTCTCTTTATCTCCTCTTTTCCTTTTCTTTCCCTTTCCTTCCTTCTCTCTTATTTTGTTGATGGGGGGGCAACAGCCTAGGAGGCAAGGCCCTTTCGGTTCCCCCGATCTGCTTCTTTTACCCCCTTTTTCTTTTCTTCTTCCTCTTCTTTCTTTCCCTTTGTCTCCTCTTTCCCTTTCCCTTCTTTTCCTTCTCTCTCTCTCTTTTTTCTTTTCTTCTTCCTCTTCTTTCTTTCCCTTTCTCTCCTCTTTCCCTTTCCCTTCTTTTCCTTCTCTCTCTCTCTTTTTTTTTTTTGCTGGGGGGGGGGCCAAGCCCTGGCCCCTGGATCCGCGCCTGGTAGTAGTACATGTAGTAGTAGTAGTAGTGTAGTAGTAGTAGTAGTAGTAGTAGTAGTAGTAGTAGTAATAGCAGCATCAGCAGCAGCAGTAGCAACAGTAATAGTATTGATAGTAATAATACATGTAGTTATTATAGCCTAGTTGTTGTAAAACTGGAATAGTCACGCAATAACAATAAGTAGTTACATGTATCTTTTATTCTTAGGTTTACTTCTTATGGAGACTTTGATGCCAAACTTGCAGATATTTCGCTCGATGTTAGCATTCGAATCGGTAAGCAGTTCTATTCTCATTCTCAAACTCGCAGAAGAAGAAAATAATATTGCTTTAATATTAAAAAAAAAGGCAATGACATAATTATCCTTAGTACTCTCAATGTGTATTATGTAGAGGTGTCGTGGTCTAGTGGATACGTCGTCGGACTGTGGATCACAAGGTTTGCAGTTCGAGTCCCACCGCGGCACTAATGTACTTTGGCAAGACATTAATCTACATTTGCCACTCTCCACCCAGGTGCTCAATGGGTACCGGTAGGAAGAATTTCCTCGGTTGCTTGAGCGCCTTAGCATTGAGCTCAGCTAAAGCTGAGGTAATAATATGATTGTAGATTTGTAGTGCCTCCAAGGAGAACAGTATTAATACTGATGCTACTCTGGGTAAACAATACATATCATTATAATTATTATTATATTTTTGATGGATGAAATCCTGTTCAGTGATTGGTCAACATAGCATCATGTGACCAAACATAACATTGCTATGATGTTACCGATAAGAAAAATGTGCTATACCGTGACGTCATCGATGGTATAGTCAACAAATATACCATGCACTGAGAGGCTCTAGTTGAAATTATGGATCGAGGTGGCAGGAATAGCACTATTTCTGTCGTCGAGGAATCCATAATTTCACTAGAGGCTTGAAATAGTGCATGATATATTTGTTTTATATTTTTCAAACCAACCTTCATAAAAATAATAATAATTTTAATTATAATTTCTGTCACCGAGCAATCCACAAATTCAAGACCGAAAGCTGGTGCTATACAAGTACTGCAGTAGTGTAGTCCAGTTACTGCGGCTCAGCGTAAATTGCACAGCGTGAGCGCCGTGACACCGCGGGAGTTGCCCGCTGGAGGCATTTGAAATCCTGTACGCTCGCTGAATGCATGCACATTGAGTGATTTCAAGTTCGGTGTTGAAAGCTGGTGTTGGTGTTGTGAGAATACCAACACCAGCTACAACACCGAACTTGAAATCATGCTAGTGTTGAGGTTGACCTCGGAAAATATGACGCATTTCCGGTAGTCTGTGTTTAGGGCTGGTGTTGAATGTCGTCTGCTGAACCGAGTATCGCGGTTGGTGTTGACGCCTTACGTGTAATTTTCCCATTCACCAACACCAGCCCCTAGGGATTAGGAAATTCATGATTGCAGGTTTTGTGTTGGTGTTGGTGTTGCAGTATACCGCATGTAACTATGCGTGCATCTGTCACGAATCTCACGATCAAGCCAAGGTAAAATCCATTTTCCAGTCAAAACAACTGTAAATCATGGGAGCTGTATATGTTTTTCAAGAGAAATTATATTTTCTCTATTCATTATTTAATATGATTTTACATTTGATATTCGATATGATCATTGGAATTTCTGATTTGATTATGCTTTTATCGCAAGACTTTTCGCCTGTAGAGTAGGACGTCACTCGGTGTTGAGGCTGGTGTTGAGCTATCGATAACGTGATCAGTATCGTCCTTCTAAACTGACCGTCGGTGTTGGAGCTCGGTTCAGCAGCCTTTCCACGCTCTCAACACCAACACCGAACACCGTACTTGAAATCACTCAGTAGTGCCTTGGAAGGAAATATCTATGACGTCATCCATGGTATGGTGCCATGGTATAATGCATGACGTCACAGTATAGTACTATTTTTCTTATCGGTAACATCATAGCAATGTTATGTTTGGTCACATGATGCTTTGTTGACCAATCACTGAACAGGATTTCATTAATCAAAAATATGATGCACTATACCATGGTACTATACCATGGATGCCGTCATAGATATTTTCTTCCAAGGCACTACTGTGCATGCATTCAGCGGATTTCAAATGCCTCCAGCGGGCAACTCCTGCGGTGTCACGGCGCTCACGCTGTGCAATTTACGCTGAGCCGCAGTAACTGCACTACACTACTGCAGTACTTGTATAGTTGTATAGCGCCAGCTTTCGGTCTTGAATTTGTGGATTCCTCGGTGACAGAAATTATTATTATTATTATTATTATTATTATTATTATTATTATTTTTATGAAGGTTGGTTTGAAAAATATAAAACAAATATATCATGCACTATTTCAAGCCACTAATGAAATTATGGATTCCTCGGCGACAGAAATAGTGCTATTCCTGTCACCTCGATCCATAACTTCAACTAGAGCCTCTCGGTGCATGGTATATTTGTTTACTATCATATGGCTGAATGTCCTTGCAATAACTTGTATTTGCAAGAACGCCTCGTGTGCACCGGGTCCGACACTTCTCGCTTTTCTCCCTTTAGGAGTGGACTTTGCCGGCAGACCTACGGCAAGTGCTGAATACTGTTATTTCTATGTCGGGTATGTCAGTGTCAATCTCAACGCGGGCATGGCTTGGTACGTATTAACTTAGCTTCTTTTTTTAAAATCCTCGGACAACTACCACGTGAATAATCACTCCGGACGACTAAACTTCCCCAGATAAGTTTTCCCTAGGACAATAACCGCTGTAACATTACCCGGAAAACTGCCTCTAAGCAAACCGATATTATTTAAATTGAGCAGAACGATTCACTTTTTTGTGTAATAAGGGCTTGATACCCAAACAATGTCAATGCTTAAAAAAAAAAATTAAAAAAAAAAAAAATGTAGGGTCGGGATGGGGGACGATGCTAATCGTAGGGTATACTTGTGACACCCCTCCCCCTCCCACACACACACACACACACATTTGCATCGCGAGATTTTATTCTCGTTGTCGAATAATCAGACATTTTGAGGGGTGTTTTTCTTGGAAAATTCTTGGCAAATTTATATCAGAAATGTGGTTCACACACCCCCCCCCCCCTCCTACTTTCAAAAGGTCAACCGAAAACCCCCTATAAGCCTATCATTTTTTCCTCTTGTTACGAATCTAGTTATTATTAGTGATTATACATATTCACGTTGATTATGGAAATCTATGCGCACGGGCATTAAAGGAGTTGGTGAATGGGAAACTTTAATAAAGCACCGGTCATGGATAAAACTAAGCTAACTTTCGTGATTATTATTGCTTTTTAGTTTCTCTTATGAGATAGTGTCGGGTGAGAGTGTGATGTTGAATCTTCTAGATAAATTATTCTAACATTATGGTCTTTATGGTAATCGTTTCAGGATGTTTGATGATAAGGTCGCCGATCAGTTGAAACAGACCTTGAATCAACAGGTAAATTCAGGGCCGTCATTTTTTCTCTCTCTTGGGGAGGGGGCAGAGGGTACGATAGTTGCACACAAATATGAAAATCAGGAAGAAAAGAAGACAAAAAAATGTAAAGAGTATTAAATCAGTCATACCAAATTGAGATGGGGGGTTATAAATTTATAAACTTTCCTGTGGGGGAGGCAAGAGAAACTCATGACGACCCTCCTCTTAAAAGGCGATATTATGATTGAAAAATGTGTTCATGAATATTCAGCGGCATTTAGCAAATGAATGTTTTTCAATGAGGGCCCTTCTTGAATGTTCTACTTTCAAATAAAAACTAATTTGCATAATATATACGTAAACAGAATCTGTGATTTCCTTTAACAAATGCATACAGAGCATTTCCATCATTTTGTCGATATCACTAGCTGTAATTATTTCTTTCTAGAGGAAGATTGCTGTGGTTATTGATATTAATTATATTCCTTTCTAATTCAGGTCTGCAGCAGTGTCAACGAAGCTATCAATTATGATCTGGAGAACAAACTGAGAGCGCTGAAAGGTAAAAAATTTCTGTCAGCTAGAGCATGTAGAAAAATTGTTGGGCATACTAAAATGATAAAACTCTCATCGAAAAATACTACATGGGACTGTATATAGGACCACTGTACAATTTAATGCGCATTTTACGAAAGGGGAACTTATAGACCTTACATTAACTTCCTGATTTTGAACAAAAGCCTATATAAACCCTGCGTCGGGTTTAAATGTTAGTAGAATACGGGTCTCTTATAGGACAGCATTAGAATAATTTTCAAACACTGTAATTCTATTTCTGGCTGATCAATGAAATGTATTAGTAATTGTTTGTAAGCTTTGTATAAGGCATTTATTGAATAACTGATGTGATCTAAACAAATCAGGAGTCCAGTTCTAGCAGATCAATAGATGAGGTTAAAACATGATGATTCCTGCGAAATCTGCAACCAATTTCTCTAAATGAATTGTAATTATGTTTGACACTGACAATATTATCTGAAACTTTCAAAATTCTGACTGAACACAAGGCAAAGACGAATCTCACGGCAGCAAATATTATTATGATTTCTATTAGGAAATCATGATGCAACATTGCTCAATATACATGATCTATTTTCATCATGCAGTGTGCGTGTAGATTCCCTTTGAATAAAATTTGAGGTGCACTTGCTATTCATAATGTAGGCGTTTATTACGATCATGAAAAGTCATTTTGTCTCTAACAGTGACTATGCCCTACAAAGACATGTTCAAGTTTGACTACTCTCTCGTCGAAAGTCCAACCTTCAATGGCGTAGTCGACACTGCTCACAAGGTAGGCCTTTAATGTTTCGAATCATAAATAGCCCTTTCAAGACAGGGTTTATCTTTAGGGCTAAATTGATCACATTTGGTTCTCCAAATTGGCAACAATCATATTTTTATTTCATTGCTACATTGTTCTAATAAAATGCAATATCTCTGAAAACAACGAACATATGTACGTTATCAAAGAGTTTAAACAGTGGACAATTTTGATCGAAAAACAATCATTTTTTAAACCTGTCAACGAGTCGCCAATTTAAGGATTTTTAAAGCTTCTTTTGCATTTTAATATTCCTGGCATCAAACGCAATATGAACCTGCAACAAATATTGTACAGAAACCACTGCACAAGGTCGACAACAGACCGAAAAAAAAGAATACATTATCCCCAACTGCCAATAATCTGTCACTTCAGTGGAGGCAATTTGGCGGTGTGACCGAGGGATGAAGGTCTGATGACGAAAAAGGAAAGACATAAGAGTGGAAGACAGTGAAATGAACATGGTGAAAAAAGATACCATGATCATCTACCCGTAGTCATCCTCCATTTCCTCAAAAATATTTTCTTTTCCATCTAAATTAAGTAACCCACCTCCTTTCTCTAATGACACCAATATCTACTACCCACGAGGCCGACATTTTCGGTGTCGCAGGCCTTGTGACAACTTTTATGGGGGTTCAATAAACTGTCGCCGGCACACGAGACCAAGTGCCAACTAGATTGGAAGCGCACGAGACCAACGATGTCGGGTTTTAAAAAAATATATTTTTCAGCCTTCTAGCCACCTTTCAAAGAGCTAGACCGAAGGCCCATGAGACCGACAGCCCACGAGGCCGACAATTTTTGTTATATCTTCCTATATTTCTCTGTCCTGTCATTCTCGTAGGCTGTAAGTCTAGTGCGCTGAAAGTCTCATAGATCTTTTGGAACATTCTTCATTTTGCCACTCTCCACCCAGGTGTAAATGGGTACTCGATATGCCAGAGCGCTACAGAATTGACCGCAAGCTATGACCGGGGTAATAATGTTGGAGCGTCAGGAGCGTCACGGTGTGATGGACATGTGCGATATAAAAGAAGCCAACAATATTATTATTATTATTATTCTTTTCATATACATGTAATTGTAATCAATTTTATGCTGAAAGTAATGGTATGACGCTCCCTATGTTTCCTTTCATTAAGTGACTGATTAAATGAGTAGGCATATCAATATTGCTACATCTCCACAATTTGGACGACTAAGTTTACCACTTTGAATGACTTTGGTTGCCCCCTAAATCCAGTTCCAAATCCCAGGAGACCGTTGATTATAATCCTAGGTCTAAGCAATACTTTTTTTAAATATCTTGTCAGGGCGAAGCGTATCCGATCGGGAGTAAGGCCGAATGCCCGATACCAATACCCAGGATACCACAAGACTCGGATCGGACTTCGAAGATGCTGTTCTTGTGGGTAACCGACTACCTACCCAACTCTGCCGGTTACGTCTTACAGGAAACCGGACATCTGCAGCATAATGTGACTCCCGAAAACGTGAGAAAACACAATATTTAATTAACTTTTCAAAGTAAACTTCATCATCGAATTTGACAAGTAACTATTTCTGTCTCAATCTCTCTCTTTAAAAATATGTCATTTCTCCCGACTTACAAATACCACAAGTATGTAAACATTTAATTTGATTTCACAATTTAACAAAAAAACATTGAAATACCTGTATTCATTTTCGTGGTGAATGTTCGATTTTTTAAAGGAAAGACGCTTTCATAGGCCTATGGGCCATAATACACGACGGTAATAGACTGAAGAAACCAGAGAATTTGGTTTTTCAAAGTCAGTTCAATATGGCTACTTCCCATAGGAAAGAAATGAGCCTGCCGCATACTCCTGCGGCAGACCTGCCACAGACAGTCATCTATTTCACATGCTAATTAGTTTTGCCGCAGACTTTCCGCATCCTTGCCGCATACTCTTTCAGTATGATGAAGAGTCTGCGACAGGTCTGCCGCAGACTCTTCATCATGGATATTTATAGAAAAGGCTATGACAAAGAGTCTGCGGCAGAAGTAGAAACAGCTAGAACAGGCAGAATTGCTTCAAAAATTCTACAAATGTGGGTTTAACACGTACACTGCAGAAGTATAGAGGTACAGGTAGAAATACAATAACTGCATTCACATAGTCCAGAGTAGAGTAACAGATCCATATGCTAATGCACATTACACAAGAGTTACAACAAAAAAGTGAGTTAGTGGGGATAAGATCACATGGCACTACTAAAAAGTTTGAAACAGCTAGTCCGTTAATTCCTCAGTCTCCTCGTTATGTAACAAATTCCTCTCATGGTACCAGTTAGAACTTGAAGCAAATTACATATTGTTTGGTTTGACAGAAACTAAAAAGACAAATAAAAGTGCCTAACACAGGAATTTACAACCTCATGGTACTATATATACTTTGTTGGTTGCATGGTCCTCCAAAATGGCCGCCTATAGCCTTGCCGCAGACTGTATAATTTCCCACTTTTCTGTGCCAGATCTGCCAGACTGTTCCTGTGGCATACTGGTATGCGGCAAGTTTGGAGCAAAGTATCATTCTAGCTGCCGCAGATCTGCCGCAGACTGTTCCTGCGGCATACTGGTATGCGGCGAGTCTGGATCAAAGTTTCATTCTGCCGCAGATCTGCCGCAGACTGTTCCTGCGGCATATGGTATGCGGCAAGTCTGCAACAAAATTTCTTTCTGCCGCATACTTCGGCATACTCTTTGCCGCAGATCTGCGGCATACTTGTTACTTTCCTATGGGTTTATTTGCAATAATAGGTGTGATTATTCTATTATTTACACAATGCAGTAATACTGATTAGGTAGACTCACATAATAATTATATCATTCAATTCACGCGTTCTATTGATTCTTTTGTTGTTATTATTGTTGTTTATTTTTTGAAGGTGCCACCAGAACAGAAGAAATACCTCAACACCTCAACCCTAAAGATGCTCATCCCGCAGGTAAAAATACACCATTCCTATAACAGGAAGGTAAATTGTGATCCCAATACGATGTTCCACAGTTTATCACAGTGTTTTGCATAGTACATGTATGAACAAATTTATACTGTACTACAGTATGGACAACACAGTCACTGTTACGCTTTGGTATACCAAACACAAGTGTACAAAAGTGTATTTTACACTGTTTTGAATAGTGTGAACAAAGTCACTGTCACAGCATGAACACAGTCACTACCACACTTTGTAAATGAAGAAAATTAACTGTTGTGACCTCCCTGATATGTTTCCACAGTGCATCACCATGTTAAGCATAGTGCGATGACATATTGTGAACACAGTCATTGTCACACTATGGGCAGTGTGAACAAAGTCATTTTCATGTAAACTAGCTGTGGGCAGTGTGTACGAAGTCAGTGCCACACAATGAAGCTACTCTAATGCACTTTGTGATCACACTGTGGTGTGTACACAGTGTATCACACTGTCACGTACAGCACGAACACATTCACTACCACACTTTGTAAATGTTGAGCATATAGTGCAACGGCAGTGTGTACAAAGTCAGTGCCACGTACACAATGAAACTGCTCTAAATGCACTTTGTGATCACACAGTGGTGTTTACACAGTGTATCACACTGTCACGTATAGCGTGAACAAAGTCACTGCCGTGTGAATGCTGAGACATAATTATTGAATCGTGTATTAAAAGCACTTTTCGTCACCAATTTCTCACACGGCTTAGCATATATTGTGGAGATAGTGTGTAGAAATTCATTGTCACCGAAGAGTTTGAACACAGCTCTGTCACACTTCTAAACTGTTCCAAATCGTCTATGTTGTCGCACTCCGTTGTTTTTTTCGTTTTATTTTTTATTTTTACCGTGTTTCACATTGTAACTTGTAGTGTGAAAATAGTGTTAACACAGTCTGAACATTGGTTGGACACATATTGTTATATATGGGATAAAAGTTGTGTTTCAACAGAAAATGTTCACAATATCAATCTATAAAACTATAAATCCATTTTATGAAGTGATGTGCACACAATTCTTTCTGCATGTGTCCACAGTATATCACACTGTCTCACAGGGCGTGACGAAAGTGTGAATACACTGAACAAACTGTTAAGGCAGTGGTTTACACACTGCTTCCACATGTTCACATTGACAAAATTATCAATGATATTGTGGGGTTTTTTGGCAGGGATACACCATGTAGGCCTACACAGGCCTAATCATGTTCTTTAAAAAAAAATTACAGGTCTCCTGCATATTTGTTTTCCTTCTACCTTTACATCTTTGATGATCACAAATATCCAAAGTATTAGCCTCAGGCGCGGATCCAGGATTTCATAGACGGGGGAGGGGGCACACATTTTTTCTCCCGCAAATTCGCTCAGTGGGGGTTGCACCCGAAAATTGAAAATTGGAAAATCGCGCCGGTCGCTCAGTGGGGAGGGTTAGTGAACACTATTTTTTTGGCGGGGGCACGTGCCTGTGCCCCCTGGATCCGCCAATGAGCCTGCACCTCAAATAGTAATTACTCAATAAGTTTGTTTTGTCTGTTGTTAAACACTGAAACTATCAGATCAGCAAGATGTACCCGAACATGGCGATGTGGATTAATCTGGACAGCACCAAGACTCCCGCGGTCAAGTTCACTCCGAGAGGCATCGAAGCTGTCTTGACTGCCGACTGCTCACCGTACGCAGTCCAGCCGAACAAGACCAAGATCTTCCTGTTCACACTCAGCGTGGTATGTAATTTTTAGTTGGTAACAAAAGTGACAGCAATTAACGCACTGCATGATTTACGGTAATCGGTTTATTAGAATTATGAGATTTATAATTCAGTTTCATTAAACATCAAGATAACCTTTCATGTTACTTTCTAATATTTTGAGCTTTCTTAGGCAGCCATAGGTAAATAAATAATAGATATTAGAAAACAAAATATGAGAGAGAGAGAGAGAGAGAGAAAGAAACCAAGAGAGAGTTTGTGTGAGAGAGTGGAAGAGATATATAGGCAATCTTTTAAAGGTATTTGTCTTAGGACTTCAACTAAAATACTTTCTGGCATGGTTCTGATTTTTAGAAATATATAAAGATCTATTGAATTTGTCGTCACAAAGATTTATCCAGGGACTTTATGGCATGTCTCTGATTTATCTATCGATATTTAACAGACCATTACTGCGAACTTGACTGTCGGGACTAAGGGCAACAACATCACGTGGGTCGTGTCTTCTTTCAGGTAATTCCGTTAAAATTGAGATTAATTATCTGCATCAAATATAAAAGTGTTGATGCGATCAGAACACCCCCTTCAGAAATGAAGAATTTATGTTGTTGTTCGTATTTTCCCTTTAGTTTTACGACCATGATGAGCACTTATTATCCTCATCTTTGTGTCTTATTTTGAGGGTCCTTTCCTGTTTCATTATTTGTATAGCCTTGATGATGATTAAAATATTTGGACTTAATGTCAATGTCAATATATTGATTTAGTTTCATTTGAATTGAATCAATTATCTTTCTCTTGTAAGTAAATTTGCCAGCCCCTCTCCCAAAATTTGATGAGAGATGTATACGTGGGTTCAAATTAAATACTTTGATTAGATTCCAAACCGAGTAAAAAAAAATGTTTTCAATCTTACGAAAACTCGAACTTAGTTACTATGTACTATGTGTAGAGGTGTAGAAGTATGGCATTGTGATTTAATTTCATTGCAAACCACTGATCGAGTCCAGGAGGAAACAATGAGTGGTGACTTTTAACTTTAATAGTGAGAAATAAATTGTAGAATTTTAAAATTAAACATTCTAACTGTCGGTTCCAAAAGTAAAATGGAAATCTTAGAATAGCTGTCATCATTTTCTTTCGCCCATAGAACCACTTTGAAGGAGGTTCGCTCGGAAGTAGGACGTATTCCGGTGAGTTGACCATTCATAAATTCATGATCATGATATCGCTCTTTACTCTCTCTCTTTTAAGATACGTTATGAAATGGACAGTAGTAAGTCCCTAAAAATGATGTCACAATTGCGATGTACGCGATCGCAACTACTTTCGAAAAATCAACCTAGCAATTTCACTGGCCTCGTGCGTCACCTACTGAAATGTGCGAACATGACAATGACGTATTACGTAATCCGAACATGATTTCTATGTGACATTAAAAAAAATTATTCTTTATATTTTGTTTCGCAGATCTTTAAACTTCAGATAGCAGTCGACGTGGCGATCAAGATGCACATACTCCCAAAGCTAAATCGTAAGATCTGCTTGCCAATATTTTCATGACATACCCAGAAAGAATGGAAAGAATGGATTCCCAGAAAGTCACTCTCTTACTTTTATTAGGTCTAAGTAGTGCTTTCGACACCATAGATCATTCTTGCTTATCAGAAACTTTAAAGACCTGTTTCAGCATAGACGGTGTTGTTCTTGAATGGATAGAGTCGTACTTGGCAAGTAGACATCAAAAGATAAAAATAGATGATGTGATCTCTGATGATTTCCCAGTGCCTTTTTGAGTTCCACAAGGTTCTCGGGTGGGTGCTTTGTTATTTACTCTGTACACTGCTAATCTCATTTCAAATGTTCAAACGAATTTTCCCGAGATATCATGCCACTGCTATACAGATGACACACAGCTTTATGTATCATTCAGACCTGATGAACATGGTCAAGAGCGATGTCTCACTTCTAGAAACATGTGTTGACTATATGTACATGGATGGATGTTGAAAAATAGGCTCATGCTAAATGATAGTAAAACTGAATTAATGATCATTGGCACACCTTAACAGACATCCAAAATCAACTTTAACAGTGTATCAATTGGAGATTCTGTAATAGAACCCTCTGTTAATGCAAGAAATCTCGGAGTACAGTTCGATGCGCATTTGAATATGGGAGAACACATCACAAATGTTTGTAAATCAGCATACTACATGATCTATAACCTCAGACGTATTCGAAAATATTTAGATATTAAAGGACATTATGAAAGACATTGTTCATGCATGTATAATAAGTTGGACTATTGTAATGGTCTACTGTATGGGATCCCTGATTCTCAAATAGTGAGACTGCAACGGGTCCAAAACACCTGTGCAAGGCTGATTTGTTGTTGTTCCAAATTCATACGGATCACCCCAATTTTAAGAAATCTACATTGGTTACCAGTACGCCAGAGAATAACATTCAAAATCTTGCTGATTGTATCTAAAGCACTTCTTGGTCAAGCTCCCACTTATATCAAAGAACTGTTAAATTTCAAACTCAATCAATACAATCGCAACTTGCGCAGTTCCCGAGATACTCTAGATCTGTTGCTGCAGATCCCATCTATCGAAACTAAAATAACGCTAGGTGATCGAGCATTTGCTTGTGCAGCCCCAAACCTCTGGAATAACTTACCATTAGAAGTCAGGAGATCATCATCTGTAAATGTCTTTAAATAAAAACTGAAAGCACATCTTTTCAATTAACTGTAAATCTAAGCATATCAGGAGCTCTTGTATATAGCGCAGTAGAATATATGCTTAATGTTGGATAGTTTCTGCGCTCTATAAATGCATTATTATTATCAGTATTATTATTATAACAACCCAGTATCTGTATCAGAGTGGATTTCTCTCCTCATTTTTTAACTTTCTGAAAGAATTTCAGCGTAGCGTATATGAAGGATGGAAATAAGTTAAATTATCAGCTTCCATGTGTTATCCCGTCAAATATATCAATCAATCAATCAATCAATCGGTCGATCAATTTATCCATAAACGTACCCTACATCCCAGCACAAATTGAAATATGTGATATATGTAATACTAGTAATATACCGGCATTAATAATACTAATAGGCCTAGTGATTACTTTTACACATGTTTAATGGTTCTCCTTTGTACTTACTCACTAATTCTAAGTTTTAACTGTGTTTTTTAAATTATTAATACTGTTTACTTACTGGTAATAACACGAACGTAAAGACCTAAAAAAAAAATCATAATAATATAATTGCAATATCTCTGTGGTCACCCTCATGTGAACATGACACTTGTGATGACATAACCACCGTCAACCAAGTGAAAAGAGGGGGTTATGAGTACATAATATTTGTTAGACAATGAGTACATTATGATTTTGATCATGCTGTTGTTGTTTTTGGTTAACAGGCATGGGCGTGTCTGGAGTTCCTCTGCCTAAAATGGACGGGTTTGAGATGACAAATACATCCATCACACCAGGATTGGTAAGACTTAATGTATTGTTTAGTTTCTTTGTATTTTTTTTTTTTTGGGGGGGGGGTTAAAGGGACAGTTGAGTTCTTGTTTAAGACCGCAAATGCCTTCAAAGTGCATGGTTACTGTTCTTATTCTTATTTATGACATTTCTAGTGCCCTTTTAGGACCTAAAATTGGTATGAAGGTAACTTTAGACCCCAAATGTGTGAAATATAAATGAAATCCGATCATACCAATTCAGCTCAATTCAATTCAATTCAATTTATTTATGTTTCCAACAAAACAATTACGAAATCAATTTTAAACATTTACAACAATTTAAGAATACATATTGGAAACAGAGGGGTCCACTAAAAAGCAATGCTTGTACAAGTGTGGACACCCTTAATGATACTTAAGAATAATGATTAATCAAATTAACAAGTTCTTAACTACAAAAGGAACTACTAAATATAGAAAAATGGGGGGATGCCAACAGAGACGAGAACGGGACAAGACAGTACTTTACATGACAAACATGGGAGGATACGGTTACAATACAAAGAGTAGATAATGCCCCCAAAAAAAAGGAGAGAGATCGGGGGTACAGAAAATAATATTAAATTATGAGGTGCATGTGGGGTTGAGAAGAAAATGAGGAATGAGAGATGCGCGTCAGAAAGGAGATAAGCTTGAGAAGGCACAATATAATATATCAATATATCAATATATATAGCTCCACTTTAAACAAAATACGGTGACCGTTAATTTCGAATAATAACAATAATAATAATAATACCAACAATATACGGGCCGGCTGGTTGTGCGTATTATTACCAATACGAAAAAGCCATCAAAAAGCCAACATTGGCATTGGCTGGATTAAAACGTATGAGGCGCTATCTCGTTTTTTCAACGGCTGGTTCAAAATTATCGAATATATGTGGGGCCCAACAAATATTAGAAATGGTTATATTTATTGATATTTCAGCCGTCTCTGAACCGATTCTGATCAAACAAAGATGGTTTTGTCATTTAAATTGTAGGCTCTTTCAAATTTGACACGCAGTTTTTCATTATCAAACAAAATAATATTTTGTGTAGCGCCTTCTATACCAAAACTCAACTAATCCCTTTAAGTCTTTTGTTATAAATATTTTGTTAGGTTATGTTTAGTTTGTGTCGATTCTTTTTAATGATTAATAAATGTAAATTTATCAACTATATTGATCTACAACTTAAGATTTATTTCTCTTAGTAAAATGAATGAAGCAACTTCCAATATTCAGGTGTTTTTACGAGTTATAAAAAAAAACACGTGTAAATAAATAATTCTTATTTAGATATATATATATATATATATATATATATATATATAGGGCCTATATATATTATTTTTTTGGGGGGTAGGGGGTGGTAACCGCATGCCCCCCTCCCGTCTTCTGGGATCTGAAAGTGATTATAAATGCTTGTATTAAATTGTAAAGGATTTTAATTTGCTTGTCTTGATGGAGCTCCAGTTAGGTTTAAATAAGTTTATCATCTTTCACGTAAACGTAAAATAAACTCATTACACTACTTCAACGCAGAACTGAATAATAAATATTAAAAATGAACATAAAAATAAAGACCAATCCGTTTATTTCTTTTTCTCGTCTTACAGGGATTCCTGAAGATTGGAACTGATCTCGTTCACACTCACCAATCGGCCAATGCCGCCTAACGACTTTGTTGGTCCGTCTCGCTGGCCATAATTATATAGCCCTTTAAATTCACGATACGTGGCTTCTATCATGGACCTACTACATGCTTCTATTGAGCTAGGATACGTTGTTGTTGTTGTTGTTAGTGGTAGTTTAATGGCGATTGTTCATCGGTGAATGGATGGTTTTCGCCAGAGATGAAGGGTATGGTCCATGCATGTAAATACAAAGATATCCTATAACCATTTTCAGTTTCACAAAGGATGTCTCGAGCTTTATAAGTCACTACTTATATGTATCATCACTTTCACATCACGGCCTATAGGCCTACTACCGGAAGAAAAAAGTATGTTTAAAATACGAATTCGAGTTTCATTAATATGTACCAATTTTCATTATAGAAATACATGTATTAGGTTAATATTTTCGTATGCTTAATAAACTTATCATCATTCGTATGCTGGAGGTGTAGTGTAAAACCCGAACAAATTAGATCTGTCGCATTAAAATAAAGCTGTTCTAGAAGCTGTGATTGCAATGTAAATATTTCGCCGTAATACAGTGCAGGGGCGGATCCAGCCGGCGGCAAGGAAGGGGGCCTAAAAAGGGGCCCACTTCGTGCGAAAATTTGAAAATCGTGCCGGTCGATTTTTCGCTCAGTGGGGGTAGTGAGCGAAAAATTTTTTTGGCCCCCCCTGGATCCGCCACCGATACAGTGACAACACAATATAGAAAAGTAAGTCGTATTTCATCATCAATTGACATTAAATTGCGTATGAGTGTTCAAACAATGAATGTGGCTATAAGTGCAGTAAAATCATTTCATTGATAATGAGCAATAATAGTGTTGTATAAGTACTTAATATAGTTCTGTTCTGCGTGACCATTATTTTGTCATTAAAAAAAAAAAAAAAAAAAATTCCTGCATTAACAAGCTTGAGAATTTAGTCACTTTTAGTTTTCGACTGTGTCTGATGAGTATGAATACAAAATATATGGGGGAAGTACTCAATAGTTAAACTTTGATTCGACAAAAAACATGTTACAACATAAATTAGCCCTACTTCAAGGCGATCTTTTTTTTCCTTCTCATTAATTTTTTATTGATAAAATTGTGTTTTAATCGAGCCGGTGTATAACTTCATTTCATTCTTTTTCAATGCCAATCAAAAAATAAAACAATATAACAGTTTTCAATAATATATTGAAAACTATCCATCTAATTCTCGTGAAAGAGAAATGTAACTTTAGAAGTTTAGATTATGTCTATATTTTGTTAGGATAATCACATTTGAATAAAATGCTCCTTATGGCTGTGCCAAAAGCAAAAACCACTTATAATTTTGAGTTTGAGTTTCATTTTAAAGACTGAATTGATAAAGGGAAAGCAAACACGAATGGAACAATACATGTATAAGGAATAAGATGATGAGGGAGGGCAGAGAATGGGAGAGAGGCAGACAGCAATAGCCAGAGAAATATGGGATGGCGGAGAGAGAGAGGGCGCGAGAGAAAGAGAGAGAGAGAGAGAGAGAGAGGTTTATTTTATTTCAAAACATTGCGGCAGAACTTCTTTAAAAGAAAACAAAAACAAATATGTTCATGATACGGGACACTATACGGGACACCATACAACATACATACTGTACAATAGAATAGTTTGTTTCGTTTTACTCTCGTATTTAATTTCTTATATCTTTACTGTCTTGCTTAACAACAAGTAATACTTATTGTATTTCACAAAATATAGAATATAAAACAGTGTAACATTTTACAGCTTTTCAGTTTATGGTACACTGTACACCCAAACTCTAAAAACTTGAGTGTGAAATCCACATTCAAAAGGGCCGAGTATTGAACACATTTCATAACGGCAGATATGCTGTTGTTTTAATATTAACAGCACGTATCATTCGATTGTGCATATTGTGCATATTAACGACACAATCTACTGGCATAAATTGTTTTTCTTCTCAACGCTGCATTATTTTTTGCGCATTTTTGTGGAGATTCTTGGCAGGGTGTCTGCACAAAACATTGGCTGTTTTTCATGCATAATAATAATAATGGGGTTTTGTATAGGGCTCATATATCTGTCATACTTGAAACTGCTGGCGCTCCGCAATTACTACCCCGGCTTTAACATGGCTGCCGTTACGGCACTCTAGCATTTCAAGGAATTAATTCCTACCAGGTACCAATTTACATCACCTGGGTCGAGTGTGGCAAATGTAGATTAATGTCTTGCCAAAGGACATTAGTGCCGCGGCAGGACTCGAACCGCAGACCTTGTGATCCACAGTCCGGTGACGTTTCCACTCGACCACCACACCTCTACATGTGTGTGTGGATACAAGCTTAAACATTTCAAGTGTTGCATCCAGCAAGTTGAAAGAGTCAATCTATACCATTTTGCAAATTATGCAATGACTACTTGGCCCTTTTCAATTTGAATTACAACCCTTTAGTTTTGTTAGACTTCGAGTGTACGATTCCAAAGATTATCTTTTGAAATTACCTTTGAAAATGTACAACAATTCAAAGATTATACCCTGCAAATACATGTTATTGTATCTGAAATGTTGTTTGTGTCTACAAGACTGCATCTGCTGTATCAATACCAATAAACATATTTACTGGTTACTACATGTACTTAACTTGTTATATTGAACCCCTAAAACCAGAATAATCAAAGCAAATGAAAAGCAGACTTTGGTTTGAAGTTCAATTGTTCAAATATGAAGGAGAAATTGTGTCCAAATCAACAAGAATTGTATGAACGACCTCTGGCCATTTCATTTTTAAAAATTGGACATAACACATGTACAGTCAGGGTAGTGACTAGTTCAGGGAACGATGTATTAATCAAAAGCTCAAAACAATTAAATTATTCATACCCCTTGTAAATTTGATGTTTTTTTTTTTCCGTAATTCAAGAATGAAAGGTGGACTGGTTGAATTATGTCCTTTGTTGAATACTTTTATGTAAGTTTTAATATATTACATTGTCAAGAAATATAAATCCTGATAAATCAATTTTTCACATACTGAAAAAATTACAAAACTTGGTTAGGGTATGAATAATTTAGTTGTTAACTGTATGTTGGGTTTCTTTCAGAGGACTCTATGAATTATGATCACAAAAGCAGTGTTATTACTTCAAACTTGAATAGAGAGAAATTGTTGTACGCTTTATTGCAGTGGCTGAGTATTTTTGGTACAATTTCACATCACAAAGAAGAAAAACAAATTGGTGTTCCTTCCTCTAGAAGATATTAAAATAATTTTATGATGATAATACAAATCAATTTCTTACATGTAATTCATCCCCATAATTATCAAATCCATAATACTTATATGTTTATGACTAGATTATTATGTTACACAAGCACACAGTAGACATACATCTTCAATGTAAATGAAAGAGTCTTCTATGGTATCTTTGAACTATTTTCATTAATAATGAATAGCAAAGTCCCTGAAATTATGTAATAATTATATCATTACAATTGCTGAGTGCCTGGCAGAATTTGTGTTCAAAATTTGTGTTCACTGCCCTTTTGCCAGACACACAGCATATTGTCTCAATAGACCCTGTAATGCATCCAAATCAAACCATTAATTTTCCTTTGCCCTCATAATAATTATATCATCTAGTCTGAAGCCAGAAAGGCATTAACTCACAGAGAATCCTAGAACAACACACAATTAATGCCCTTCTGGATCTCAACATATGATAATATACCAATAATACATGTTTGCGAGTGCATTGGTGAATATGCACTGCACGCAGGTTAAAGATAAAGTTGAGTTCTGGTCATGTGATTGTATTGTGAAAGAAACGGTGTGGAATCGATCAGAAACAGTTGATCATGTAGCATATAAGTATTGGTGTGTACTGCAAGGTTCTGGAGTCATCAAAATGATAAGAAATTTGGCCCAGTCTTGGTAAAGGAACAAGCACTGTACACAGAAAGATGTACCGGTATATGGGACTGTAGACACAAACATGTGGCATTAAAAAAAAATCGGGCCTCATTTTAAGCTGTTACTTGTCATATTTAGAATATGAAGGCATTTGAAGAGCCATGCTTTTCAGGGAACATTTTTTCTCTGATATTCTTCGCCACTTGCATAATACAATGTTAACGCTCACAAATTATCTTTCACCTCTCCCCAGAACTCAACCTTCTCTTTAAGTCACAGTAGGAAAATGAACGAGACTTGTCGAGTTCATTGACCGTCTCATTGTGTATGTCGCATGTACATAGACATGCAGAATAGAGCAATGCCTGAATTATACAAAATTTTGAAAATTCATCAACCTTCATTTTGTGCTCAACGACTCTACGGAACTTTCTTTGACATTAGCTCTGCCATCATCAAAGTCTTCATGAAATGATACCTAGATTGAAAACCAATGTCATGTCATTTCATTCGAAAATACATTATTGATTGCTCAATCCATGCTGTCAACGAATCATGCATTATTTTGTAAGTGAAATTTCAGTGCTTCCGTCTACCAGTAGGCTTTGCCTGAAAAGGAAAGCTACGACTAAGCAGGGCT
Source organism: Mesocentrotus franciscanus (assembly GCA_037976565.1). NCBI lineage: Eukaryota > Metazoa > Echinodermata > Echinoidea > Camarodonta > Strongylocentrotidae > Mesocentrotus > Mesocentrotus franciscanus. The sequence goes on along the minus strand of CP137676.1, from coordinate 29,210,919 downwards.
TGGCATTAACAGGACCCCCAAAGTCTAAATTTAGAGTCTGGACCACACCCCACCCCCCTACCCCCTCCCGAAAATGTCCACTTCTTTAAACAGGGGGCTCATGCAATACAGACCATAAATATTTCAATCCATATCCCTTACCAAAAAAAAATAGTGTGCGGCCCCAATTGTAAATCTTCAAGCTTCAAGCAGAGCACTGCCCTTTCCACTATTAACAATTATTTCAAAGAATACATGGTATTGACCATAAAACTACACTCGTTAAACACATATTTGTTAAGAAAATGATATTAGAAACCATGGAAATGAGCTGGATGAAAAGAAACTGAAGACACCTGGTCATGGAAACTCAAGAATAGCTCTCCCTGATTGTATTTCAAACTTCTATTAACCATCATCTATAAATACTCACTAGTCATTTATTCACTTATTAAGTGGCACTCTTTTAGGGGATGATAACACAAACGCATACACACAATTTATAGAAACTTTGCTCTGGTTTTCAAAAGGCACAAAGGATCTATAAATGTATGTGTATCTGGTTTGAATTCGGTATATATCACTTGTCATTGTTTAACTCTTTATTTGCCACAAAAATGATCTCCCTCTGCCAAAATGCATTTATCATAGGATATCATAGGATAGATATACCAAAGGCTTCAAGATCCAGTGCAAGATTAATCTATACCAGTGTTGAAAGGGTCGTTATGGAACTAATCAAGACCGGAAATGGGTAATTCTGCCATTGTGTTGCACAGAGCAATCCTTCCGTCAATCGGTGCCTATTGTTTTGTGCGAAATTGCATGTGTGGCAAACAAGCAACTGTGCAGAGAGGCAAGGAAAGCAGTGTTAAACTTAAACATAAATGAATTGTTGAAATATTCGATTTTTGAACTGCTTATGTGGACAGGTATGATTTCTAACCATATCTCCTTTATTGCAGCTACTATTATTATAACAATCTTATACATAATAAAATCACATTTTAATCTAACTTATTGAACGATTGCTATCCTTGAGTTCTACCTTTCTATTAACATAGTTTGTATTCTATCAAATGTCACACCCCTTTATATATATTTTTTTAAATCCTCTAATAATGCCATCAAATAGTGATTCAATACTTACATTTATGGAAAAGCAGACAATACCAGACATACATGTATTCAAAACACGAACCCCCCCCCCCTCCCTAAACAAAAAACAAAAAACAACCTAATTTAAAACCTGATAGAAACCCAGCCAGAACACTATACCTATGAAGAAATAAAGTCAAGCAAAAGTCGCTTTGAGCAAATCACTACAGTAACATAAGGCTATAGCTCAATTCACCAGGGATATTATAAATCTTGTTGCTTAGAAAACAACACAGGGTGGGAGAATGGATGCATATTTCATTTCCTAATACAGGTTTATATATAATGGCATAGGAAATGATACATAAAGATAATATTCACACATGTTGGATTTATGGGGGAGGGGCTCTGTTGGCTCAAGCATCCCACATATTCAGTAAAAGGATTGATATCCATGCAAAGACCCCTTCCTACCAGGCTCTTTGCTCACTTTAAGCAAGACCCCTTCTACAATTGTTTCCTGGTGCCTGTTACATACCCATATTATTTAAAATAACAAACAAATAAACAAATAAATTCTTAATTGATGTGTCATAGAATATGCACATGATATGACCTTACAAACATGCACACGTCAGACTTTAAATTCTTGCAATGTTCCTCTCTGTCTCATTCCTTTCCTCAAGAGTTCCAAAGATGCATTTAAACTTCCATCGAGTATCGTCCTCCTCCTGGTGTTAAGGGGAATGGGGACCAAATTCTTAGTCCAATAGAAACAATTCACTTTAGGGAGTCCAAAGCCCCCCAAGTCCTCACCGACTGTCACTTACATCACCGCTGTTATTGCATAGGAAAGTGTCCACATGACAAGACTTCTTTGGTTAGCTTTTCTTCGCAGTATCGCTTTCAATAACCAGCTTCGGTTCCCTGTACAGTTGGCTAATGGTGGCCTGAAAGAACAAGTGATAAACAGCTATGAGCCAATACATCAGATACTTGATATCATCATTACTAAGTTACTACCTCTACTACTACTCCTACTACACTGTACTAATACTACTGCTACTACTTCTTTTTCTACTTCTACTACTACTACTACTACTACTACTACTTCTACAACTACTACCACTACTACTACTGCTACTACTACTACTACTACTACTAGTGCTACTACTACTACTACTACTACTACTACTACTGCTGCTACTATTACTACTACTACTACTACTACTACTACTACTACTACTACTACTACTACTTCTACTACTACTACTGCTGCTGCTGCTATACAACTTCATTTGTCCAAACATGGTTTAATACAAAAATTTGAGGCAGTTCAGAAAATTAAGAAACAATACATTAATAATCATGCTGGCTCTGCGACTACAAGCTTGAGAAGGTACGTGCCTAGATAACAAATAATGACATAAAATCTGTTCCATACCTGTCTTATGATTAGAGGCAAATTATCCTGTGCCTTCTTGATGTATCCCTCAATAAGCTCTGGATTTGTTTCTGATTTGTGTTCTCGAAAAGCATCTTGAATTCTCCTCACTGCATACGTCCTGATGAAAAAACAAACAAAATATCACACAACTGTAGTAACATGTAATGCAAGGATAAAATTTGTTACATCTGCCTAGCTGTCAGGTCATTTGTGGTCTTCAATACTTTCTATTTCGTCATATAATAATCAATATAAAATGAAAGATATCGATTTAAAAAAAACAAGACCAAAGTAACTGCATACACACTTTCAATCTATCCATCAGAAAACACATGCACAAACCAACAAAATGCAGACAGTGTGATAACTGTTGTCTATGTGTTTAGGTAGTTTCATTCCCCCTACGATATCATCCTCCTCTTTCCCCCCTTTTTTTCTTCTCTTTCTTGTCATTCTCCACTATTATTTTTCTTCATCTACGGTCTACTTTTTCTGCTTCTTTAATTCGTATCCACAAAGGACCCCATCCTGGCCTGGCTTAGTATCCTCCATATCATTTCCTTCTTTCCCATCCTCCTTATTCATTCAACATTAAGAGACAAGCCACAGCAATCACTTCCACTACCACAATATTTTTAAATAACCTCAACTCAAGTCAGCGCTCAAGTCAAACTCAAAGCATGAGAAACACAGATCATTGATTCAGATACGTCGTTTCGAGTAGATGGGACTGAACAAAATCACAGGCAATGAATGCATGAATTTTCAATCTAACCTGTAATTATATCCAGTAAACTTCTGAGCTTCCCGTAGCATCTCCCTGTACAGACTTAATACCTTCATCCTATGAACTTGAGCAGCCGCCATTTATTCGAAAAGATGATTCCACTAGAGGTTTCACGGTGGAAGAAGCCTCATGCATTACACAAGAAAAATTAATTACGCAATGCGTATGCGGATTAGAAAATAATTCGATAGCCTAGTGTGACAATCGTGTACACTTCCCTCTTGAATACCAAAGGCAAAGCTTCTGGAAGAAAGCCGTTGTGAGTCTCCAGCTGCCGAGCATTTAGATTTTAGAGTATTTCCAAAATTAGTCATGTTGGCTGTAGCCCGATTTCCTTGCCTGCTGGACTAATGACTTTTTACACCTTATATTGCAGTGGTGGTCAGAAGTGGTGGTCATATCGATAATGAGGGCTGGAATAGCCTAGATCTATATATAACAAAAATGAAAATGAAAAAATAAACAGGGAATAGAAGCGTTCTCTCTCTCATTCTAATTCTTTCTTTCTTTCTTTCCATTCTGTTTCTTTTTCCTTCTTCCTGTTTTCTTTCTTTCATCTTATTTCATTTTGTCCTCACTCTTTTCCCCACCCACCATTTGGGGTGGAGATCATGGAACCGTCGGGGATGCACTGAGTTCCCGTAGTAAAGCCCCCCGGCCCCCGATTGCAAGCCCCAAGTTCAGCAGATGATAGACCATCGCCAATACATGATATGATTATCACAAAAACATGCCAGAATGAAATAACAACGAACTTTCATGTGATGAAAATATAATTTAGTATCATTATCATCTATACCCACGTCCTATCCCTATTGCCTCTGTACTTCGATGGCCCGATCATCATTTCGAGGTTTGCAGCGGAGGAAATCTGCACCATTTCTCACTCTTGTATATAGATGCTGTGTAAACAAATTTAGCACAATAACCATGGCGGACTTCAATCCGTTCTTCGAAGACGAGGTCGGGGGAATTGAGGACAGCATCGTTGCCGCAGTCGAAGAAGAAAAACCAAGACCGACCTCCAAATCTGAAGATTCCCCCAAGACAGCAGGGCCCAAAGAAGAACTGAGTTACGACTCCATTGCGGTGAAATTATTGAAAGACAACCTCTGGCTCTCGGCATTGGAATTGCATACGGAGCTCACTGAAAATGGTCGGCAGCTGCCCCGCCTCCGTGATTACTTCTCCAACCCGGGGAACTTTGAGAAACAGTCGGCAGACGCCCGCGGTGGGTCGCCGCAAGTCGGAAATTTGTGTGAGTGTTAGGATAAATTTCCGGAAGTAACAAGATTGTGATATTGGTCACTTTTAGGAAACTAAAATGTGATGAAATTAAAGATTTGTAATGTAAACTAATAAGTAATGATGTTAGATTATGATCATGATCATCATGTAGGCTAGACCGAAAATTTCTGTCTCTTTCGTTCGTTAGCCTCTGATTTGGGTAGGGTCGGCTCCTCTCTTTAGAGACAGAAAATTCCTGTTCAAACATTTTGGCCATTTATGGCCAAAACTCTTTGCCCAAAATACTACATTTTACCCGATGCATATCCGATGCATATCCGATGCATTTATTATTGTAAATTAGGCCTAGGCTATCATCTTCCACTTACCATTGATGTTCTTTATCGCCGAAATTGAGCTCCGTGTTGAAATTCTTGCAGCCGTATTTTAAACTGTTACTGCGCATGAAGGAATATGACGTCATCCATTGACAGTAACAGTTTAAAATACGGCTGCCAGAATTTCAACACGGAGCTCAATTTCGGCGATGAAAATCCAGAAAAAGACCCTAAACGCATCATACAGTCAATCTGGTAAGTGGAACCGATGTAGTTTAGCCTAGGCCTAATTTACAATAATAAATGCATCGGATATGCATCGGGTAAAATGTAGTATTTTGGGCAAAGAGTTTTGGCCATAAATGGCAAAAATGTTTGAACAGGAATTTTCTGTCTCTAAAGAGAGGAGCCGACCCTACCCAAATCAGAGGCTAACGAACGAAAGAGACAGAAATTTTCCGTCTAATGATCATGATGATTGAAATTTGAAGATCATGACATGAGTACATACTACATGACATGACATGACATGAAGTCTGTTTCATGTTATTTTTTGTATTTGAAATTATATTGTTTAACAAGTATTTCTATGACTGAGTGTATGAGACTATGTTAACCATAAGAATTACAGATATTTTTAATTTTAGTCCAAATACAGGCAACTTTCGTGCGCATGAATTGTTTGCAAATTGATAAGTATAGTGATTAGTGGTTCAGGTTTGCAGAAGCTCCGTGCTTTTTGCAATTTACAACAAAAAAAATTGGTGTGAGAATTGCTCTCGTTCACAAATTGTGAAAGTTTTTGCCTCTATAGTACTCATTTTTATTTAATTCATTGGGATGTTCTGTCAATTTGTGCACTAGTAGAATATATAATTTCATTATGGACATGAGAAGAAAGGTTAACTTCAGGTTTACATTTCAGAGAGGCTGGGAAGGAGAGCAATAAATATCTGCAGTTAGAGAGGGATTAATTCAGAGGGGATATCATTATATCTGTACTACAAGGAGCCAAGGGCTGGACCTGAAGAGAGATCTTGGAAAAAGATCTTCAAAAGATTTTATGTCTATTTATTTCTTACATAGAGTTGAGATCAATCTAAATCAATTGCAGTCTAAATTGATTCACAACACAAACATGAGTCCTCGCCCTGGGATAGTATATGAAAGTGAATTTCTAATTTTGATCCCACCACATTTTTTATATAGATCTATATACATCCATGAATAAATTTTAAATTTTCTTTGCTTTGCTCCCCTTGTGTTCCCCTTGATACGTAATGATTGTGAAATCTCATGTACACTAGTTTGTTTCAAAATGTATTTTATGTATTTTTTTTTCTCTAATTAAAATGTGGAAATAAACTCCATCATGATATTGATCAGTTAATCTATCTAGACCTCTTTTTATCCACAGACCGAACATCGAGCGAGACGACATTTGATTCCCTGGACCTAGCACGCTATTCAGATGATGGCAACAACCAGGTAGATGAGAGATTGACGGTGCTGGAGTTTGAGCTGCGGAAGGCCAGGGAAACCATCAAATCACTCAGGGCTAACCTCACTGAAGCTGCAGGTTAGTTGTTGCCATTGTACATGTAGGGTCTACTTGTATTTAAAGGGGATGTCCACCCTGATATTAAGTTGGTTTTAAATAGAAGCAGAAAAATGAGATGAACAGATCAGTGTAAGTTTGAGCAAAAACCTATTAAAAATAAGAAAGTTATGAATTTTTGAAGTTGCGATCAATCAAACACAAATTGGCAATTTTCTTCCCCTTGTTGCTTTTACGGATCTTGGTCTAAATTGAGTGAAATATTGCCTGGCAGCATCCCAAGGGAGGGTTTGGGAAGACCGTTTGAAGCTGCTACTTGGCTATTCATATATTGTTTACTTCTCTATGTCTCATTATTCGTCTTTCATTATGTTTGTCTTTATAGTTTACGTTAGTTTACAGAATGTATTACATTTTGTATTTTGTGAACTTTGGTAATCTTCCTTAAAGTCCATTCCCTATGTTTTGTGTGATATTGCTTACTACTTCCTCTGTAAATTTATTTTATAAGTCATTAATTTCTTTAACAATGTAAGATACGTTTGATTCAAATTTATTGTTTTTACAAATTGATGTAAAGCACTTAGAAAAATTTGTATTACGTGCTATAGAAATATAATATATTATTATTACATGTATTTGTGCAATGTGTTTTTTTCCACATATTCCATCCAAAAATGAAGAATCTCTTGACATGACAATTGAAAAATGGTGCTTTCTGCTATCATTACTATTAGTTATAAACTTATAAGGCCAAATAACAAAAATGAAGTGTTTCTCATCCCCGCCCGCCTCCTTTTTTATACTATTTACTATTCAGAAGAAAAAGGCCAAAAAGCCAAAAGCCCCCAAAAAAGCCAAGAAAGCCACAAAAAAAGGCCTGTGATTCACATTCCGTTTAAATAGCTTCTAAAGTGATACAAATCATTTGTTTTGTCATACATTGCATCAGTATACTCACATACAGTACATGTAGCACAATATCTGTGAATAAATAGGCTTGCCCAGCTATAATTAGCATGGCAGCCATCTTGGAAAAAAATTGCAAAATAGTAAATAGTAATGCCCTGCCTCCTCCTTTTTTTTAAAAGTCCGGACGAGAAACACGTTACTTTTGTTATTTTTGTTATTTGGCCTAATCATATCAAGATATTTTCATTCAGAAATGTGTGGATAAATATATGTCGTACTGGACACATTACATTGAATCACCATTTTGCAGTATGAAAGAAACCGTTGAACACATGTTGGGGAGAATAAAATGTTTTTGATAAACTTAATTTTAACGTACATGTAAGCTCCTTGAAGGAGTTATAAGGGTCGGGTTTCATACAACGTGTTACTAATAACAAGTTACAGTATTAAACCGTTATAAGCTCCTGAATTGATTTAATATGATTGACTGAGAGCAAATTTCTCATAGATTTCTAGCATTTGTTATTGTCTTATTGATAAGAAGTTTTCTGAAACAGGGTACAGACCTGATAACTCCTTCGATCCATTTGACATGCATTTTGATAGGGTTAAATCCCATATAACTTTTATCTTAGCCACGTGTGAAAGTTCATTATAATCACAGTCGTCGTTCATCAGATTGAAAGTAATAGAACATTTTTTTTTCATTTTGCTTGTCTCACATTCATGCGTACTGTATTTTATAGTCTTTGTATGAATTTGACCTCTTGACCTCTTGACTTTGCATGATCCTTATTCCATCAAAACAGATGTGTATCAGTGTATGCCATTCTAAATTCATGGAAAAGGGGGTGTGTATTCAATCGTCCTGGGAAGTATGTTGTTTGATTATAAGGTCCTCGATATTGGTGGAACTTATTTTTGAGCCTTCTTTGGATTGAATCTGGTTTAAGCTTATCTGTACATGTAGGTGCTCTGTAGAAAATATTTAACAAAAATGTATGTTTGTTTTGTTTTTAGTTCTTGTTTTGATGTTTTTAGTTCTTGTTTTTTTAATGTTTTTAATTCTTGTTTTGATGTTTTTAGTTTTTCTTAATCATCCACATTTTCTTGCTTCTGTTTTCAGCAGAGATTTGATGGAGACTCCTTTCTCTCTACCGCCCCCCTCTCTCTCTCTCTCTCTTTCAAAATATACAAATAATAGATAAACAAGATATAAATATTATTCAGGATTCTGGAATGATTACATGTATGTCACCACCTTGTTAAATCTATAGTGAACAATAACATTCCTGGCTTGAGCCAAGCCGAAACACATTTCCACCCTTGATAATCTTTTATCATTATCTTCTTTTTCCTTTTTATTTCAGAGAGCGACATTCCATCACCTGTGCATTCCAACACAGATATGGAAGGGGCTGTAGCGGAGGTAATATACTTTCTTTTCATTTCACATACTTTCACATTCTCATGAGCAATGAATATTAAAATGCACTTTGTACATTAGATATTGTATCAAAAATGCTACATGTGTCAAACATGTTGTATGCATTACATGTATGTAGTTTATGATAGTACACTGCATGTACAGTACATTAGTGCTGTACAATAGCTGATCCGACATTTGCTCCAGGACTGCAACAATTGCTCTTAGCTGTATTTTGCCAAACGTATAGGGTTAGGGTTAGGGTTAGTAGTTGTTTTAGGTTAGCTGTACTAGGGTTAGAGTTAGGTATATTGTTGGGTTCAGGGTTAAAGTTAAGAGTTTGATTAATGTAGGAAACTAAAGTGGAGTCATTGTAGCAGGAGTGAGGGTTGTAAAACTGGTACAATATACAATGGTATATCGTACAAAACTGAGTAAACTGAAAACAATGTTCATATGTGCTACTTGTAGTTTCACCAAAAAGCATTGCTTACGAAATAGCTCTTTTTCTCAATGAATTTAAAATTTGTAGATGTTTACCAGTACACACTATTTGGAGAAAAAAAAGAGAAGAAAAGAAAAGAACAAAAGGAATTGAAAAATGAAACAGGAATTATATGTGAGTAAACGATTCTAAATTAGAATGGATAGTACCTATATTCTTCTTAATGAACAAAATGGTACATCTCTTCAACTAATGGCAGTCCTAGGTATGAGAGGGAGAGAGAAATAGAGAGAGGCTTCACTGCATGGATCATAGGTAGCAATGGTACAAAAATGCAAACAAATTTGCCATAGATTACAATTATCTTTTTCCTCCTCTGTAAAATTAATGTACCAAATGTACCACAAAATAGAACGTCACACTTTATACGTATGCACTGGTAGGTACATGTAGCTGTCGTGGATTATGATGGAGCAGTTATTCACTGCATTAATTTCTAGATTCTGACGGATCGGAGAACATTTTGGTCATGCTGCTAGAAAAGGTCCTATATTCTTATGCACGACAAATAGACAGGATATTAAAATGTACATTTAGTGATGTAACTGTGTTTCCATGTTGATGTTCATTCTTCTGGGCCTTTTCTGGCCCCTTGCCAACTTGCTCCATTAGAGGAAAACACCCACTTGTAGAGATATTTTAGGATTTAGAATTTGAGGGGGAAAAATGCAACACTTTGATTTTTATTTAGTTAGTCACAGCCTAATTATCAGAGGCATATTTACAAAGTAATTAAAAAATTTACAAAAAGAAATCAAATTTATTAGTTTGCATTTCTGAATCATTATAGTTCCATGAAGAGGAAGAGTGATATTAAAACATTGTTTCTTCTTGATATATATTTAGATGATATATCTATGCAAATATATACTTATAGTTATCATATTTATGGGCAAATATCCGGTAAATATAAATGTTTCTGTTTCACTGTTTGTATTATTTTAAGGAAGCCACAAAGCCTCTTGAGAGAAGAGCAGTCAACTTCCTGGTTAATGAATACCTCATGAACAATAGCTACAAGCTCACCTCCATCACATTTGCAGATGAAAATGAAGATCAGGTAAGGAGGAGGAAGGGGATGAAGATGATATTGATGAAGGTGAAGTTGATTATAATGATGATCATGATGATGATGAAGACAACGATGGCGATGATAATGATCATGATGATGTTGATGATGATGATGATGATGATGAAGGTGATTATGAAGGTGATATTGATGGGAATTTAATGATTGTGAAAATGAATATGACAACGATGATGATAGTGATGATGATGATGATAATGGGAAGTTTTGCTATGATTCTGATACTTAAGATGATAGTATAGTATTAATGACTGCTTTGAGAAAAACAACTATTTCTCGAATATTAAAGCAGTCATTAATACTTTTATATGCCGAAAAAAGAGTCAACTGGTAGAACAGGAAGGGTAGAACAGGAAGAGCAGAAATAAATAGTTTAATAACTCGTTGAATAACAGTAACAGTAGAACTCCGTAAAAACTCAGTAAATCCGTAAAAACTCTGTAACTCCGTAGAAAATAACTCCATAAAACTCTGTTACTCTGACTGCAAGCCTATTTGTTAAAGATGTTTACTGTGCAGTTGTTAAAGTTAAATGTAGTTATAGCTATGTAGGGCTTGCACCTGGCCTGCTGACTGGAAACATGGGCATGGCTAACACAAATCGGCTCGGCGCGCCGCCCACCCACTGTGACCCAGGCGCGCCTCGGGGTGATGGCAGGGGATTCAACTTTCTCGCGAGCGTATAAAAACAGCCAGTCCTCGAGTATTAATTAAAGCAGTCGCTATCGTACGAATTATCACAATAATCTACCAAGAATTCTTACCTTAGCCTTTTATTGAGTAAAGATTGGTTAAAACATCACAGAAAATCTGAGACACTGTCGAGTCTGTTAATCTTTGCTAGCAAAATGACGTGACTGAAATTTTCAAGCAATTAAAAAACCTAAAATGTAGCGACTATGAAATTATCGCACAAAAAAATTAATGTAAGGTGTCCGTGCTCGCACAAACCAGTCTTTAACACGTAAACCAATGGGCATTTCAGCAAGACTGAACTAATTTCCCGGTAACTGGAATTTTGCCGGGATTTTTAAACTATTTTTTAAAACTATTACATGGCTTTGGCATTTTTCGTTTATTTTCGGGAATAGTTAAAACAACGACTGCAATTTCGACCAATCAGATGGCTGGATTTCTTAAGTGAGGTATATAATAATGATGATGGTACGAATATGAAGATAATAGTGCTCATGATAATGGTGATGGGGCGTAAGGAGGATGGGGATGATGATGAGGAGGAGGAGGACGAGGATGGTTAAGATTGATCAATCATGATAAATGATGTTGTTTACAATGATAATGATGGTAATAATGCTGATTTATTTTCTTTTATAAAGTGATCAGGATGATAATAACTTCTGATACGATGGAAGTCCATCATAAAAGTGCTCATAATTGAGTTCTCAACTCAAGGGACAAATGAACTAATATTCCCAAATGGCATTTTGCATTGCTATGTATCTCCATTCTGTATGTAGCTGGCACTGGTAGCAGACACTGATGTACATGCAGGATCATATATTTTTTTTTTTGGGGTGGTCTACTCACCCCTTCTGTATCAATAGATACATGTATAGTGTGATTTATATTCTGGTCATAAGAGGCATAACTCATCGTGCCACATCCATATTTGCAACCATAGCATCCAAAATTGTACCTCAAGGCTCTCACTTATCTGTATTAAGCTGCACATGTATCAGGTTTCAAATTCTCTGCTGGGTATAATAGATAGGGCATAAGTGCCGTGGCTTGGACATAAACCAGATCAATTCCATTTATACCCTGTCACACCAACGAGACTGGCCCAAGACCAATGACAGAACACAAACAACCTACCGCAAAAACAATGTTCAAAAGTAGATGGCGACCTTCCTCCCACACTGCTCCCACGTAGAGAATGTACAGCAGTGTCAACTGATTCCTTATTTTACTTACCGGGTAACTATTATTCAGGTTTCATGAACTCCCCCGATGATTTGATGAGATCTTTGAATGCACCATCATAATCTGTTACTTATATTTAATTGGTTCCGAAACTATGATTTCTATTGGACTTTCCAGTTCTCGACCCATTGTATTTGTATGGGAACCGGAAGTGCCTTTGCCAAATATACCCATAGCCGGCGCTGCCCTTTATGGCCAATTACCGTAGTTGCGGTAGCCAGAATTACATTGGCTTGCATGGCCAAGAATCGGTCAGTTTCAGTTTCGCCTTGAGTTTGTATGGAGTCGATTAGATGGTGTGACTGAGGTATTACCCTATTGAGGGCAGGGGTTTTCAAGGGTCAAGTTAAAGATACTATGTCCCTTTTGCAGCCAACATCAAATTCTGTAGAACTATGCAGGAATTATGAATATGTCATGTATGTCCTATCTGTGAAATTTAAACGTTAGCAGTGTCCTAATATTCAAATTATGCAAGGAAACCTGTTTACTTGCTAGACTTCACTGTCAGACACTATTGAGTGACTGACTGGCTTTTTTCATCTTTGGTAATAACATACATAAAATGAGCTGTAAAGGGTACATGAGCATTTGTCTACATCAATAACCCACTTCTTGTAATGGCCAAAATGAAACTGATTGAATCTTTGCGCTCTGAAAAATCAGACTATTACTTACAGGCTCTATAGCTCCTAAGTCGATTCGACAACTAATAGTCGTTATTTTCCCACTTAAAGACATTTTCAAGCCCCCCTTTTTTTAGGGAAGTTCTAAATTAGTATTGTCTTTCAAATGCCGTTGGAATTTAACCTTTTCATTTTTTGGCCTGCAAATGGGACATAGTACCTTTAATCAGCATGAATTTCTCTTGCAGAAATACTACCAAAACTTTATGTACAAAGGCTACAAAATGGTAATATGACTGGAAAGTTGTGAGCAAACATTTGCCATCAAATACTCTGTAGTCTGTACAGTACACATACGGAGAACAGTTTCAGAAGAATGAAAATATAATGTACTTCTTTATGATGCATTTTAAGTGATTACTTGAATGTGCTTTACAATGTTATATTATTATGATGTTATGGAATGTACATGTACACACTGTCCATGCAGAAATGCATGAAGTTCCCCCTTCTCGCTTCTTCCAAACTGCACACTAGTAATATAACTTCAGTCTGGCCTTTTGAGTATTGTTCACATTAATGCATTACATTGTATATTTATAAAGGACTTTGATGACTGGGATGATGTTGGTCTGAACACGCCCCATCCGCCAGACCTTCTCCACCTCTACCGAGACTTCAGCCGTCACGTTATCGTGAAGCCCGAGATGAAGGATGTGGGATGCGGGGAGGATAGCATCGATGAGGAGCAGCCGGAAGCGGTGGAGGCGGACCTCAATATGAGCATTGAGCAACAAAGACAGCATTATGTGAGTAGGGTGGAATATGTAGAGAGACAAAGTTATTCAAAGCAGTCAATAATGATAGATGATTGTTGCATTTGAAGGGAAAATTCACCTATTGCCTCAGGGAACTGCATGGTCCCTGTATTAAACCGATGGGAATTTAGAGAATTTGGTAGTCATTGGGTTAAATCAAGGAAAATAAACAAGATCTGTAATGAAATGTGATCGTGTGTTGGTGAATGATTAGTTTGATTAAGAAATTTAGGCTAGATCAATGAATGGATGTAGAGATGAAGGTATTTGTAACTGCAGTGTTTACAAGGACAACCTCATTCGTCATTCTTATTCTTATTCTTATTCAAACATGTATTATTCTTGAGTGCAGTTTTATTCATGAACATGCATTTAATATTATCAATATGTCTAATAGACCTGTTTCCTAATATAATGTATTTCAATATATAACTTTGTTCTCTCCAGACCCATCTATTTACTTAACTATCTAATTCACATACCTTGCATAGTGACATCTCTATAGATGGAATCCACTATGCATACATTAACTCTGCTATGTCTGGAAAGCCTCTGACAAGCTTTTTGAGTTGTCAAGAGAAACATTTCTTCAAGAAGCATGCATAAAATGAGTAAATAGTAAGGTAAACAGTAAGGTCTACCCATACAAGTATTTATCTACATGTACTGATTGTACAGTGAAACCTGTCTATAAAGACCACCTAAGGTAGACAAGAAAAATAGTCTTTATAAACAGGTGGTCTTTATGTACAGGTCGCTTTATTTCATGTTTCAATGAGAAACCATTTCAAGGGAGACAAAAAAATGTGGTCTTTATAGACAGAGGGTCTTTCTATTACAGGTGGTCACTAAAGCAGGGTTGACTGTTGTAGTGAAGAGGCCATGCTTTAATCTGAATTCTTTTCACTTCTAGGAAGCTGAAATGGAAAGTCTGGAGAAGCAAGCGGCTCAACTCAGAGAAGAGAAAGCTGAACTCAATGTGGTCTTGGAGAAAATGGAAAGGTAATTAATTATTAATTAATTGTTTAAAATCTGGGACTGGAAGATGTTTTGAGATATTTTGCTTCTTCTACAACTTTTACTTTACTATTTTTTTGTCCATTGTCATCCCTTTTTTTCTGCCATTAAAAAAAAAGTTGATTTGATACATTCTACCTTTACACAACAATTTTCTTTTTTTCTTCAGGTGATTGGTACACTGTATCTGTAGGTCCACTTGTTGCTTATCTACAAGCATATACTTCTTTTCTCATAATCATTCTGTCTAGGTTGCTTCACCCTGTGTACCTAGTTATTTTGTGAATTAAAAGATACAGAAAAGCAAATATATTGTGACCTTTTGATATGCTTAATTACATACATTTCCAAACAATTATGTTTGCAGAGAAATCCAGGCCCTGAGAGCCCCCAAACAGTCCACACCCATGGTCAGCCCCATCGCATCACCCATGAAGGACCCCACCCTGCACCCCGACCACAGAGGAGAGAGGCGGGAGCCCATCGGCCAGGAGATGACCGAAGACACGCCCCCTTCATCCACATCGTCCAATCAGGTGGAAGCGCTAAGGGACATACAGCCGGAGGAGGATGGAAAGGAGGAGGAAGAGGACGAGGTGGATGATATTGATGGGGTCGTCAACGGCGAAGAGAGGAGAAGGACAGGAGGAGTTCAGAGAGGTCGAAGGTCAGACGGAGGAGAAGATGGTGGATGGTTACCTGACAAGGAGGAAGTAAGAATTTTTGAATTCTCTACATGTATTTTCTATTTACATCTGTTATAGCCTAAGAGCATATCACTAGCAAGAATTACCACTTTGATCTCTCTATTGAACCTATACGCACACACCAAACGTGCCAAAGACAAAGGGCTAGTAAAATCGAAATCCATTGTGGTGCTTGCTTACCATAGGGGGCAGTATCAGCATTGCCACCTTTAAACGTATATTCAATCTCATTGTAGTTGACAATGTGGTGAAGTTATGGAACTCTGTTGTAGTAAATGTGAAGTGTGAAACTTACACCATTATTCAAGCTATAGTTTTATCAAGTATTATTTTATTATGTTTGTAGTGTATAATTATGTGAGGTCAGAGATCTTAATTTAAAAAAAAAATGTTTAACACCCCCCCCCCCTTCTACCCCAGCTACATCTCTAATTGTATGGATCATTTATGTTTATTAACAAAAAAGATTTCAATTCTGTTTGACTCTATTTTTGTTATATTCCTCATCGTAGAAACGTTTCTGAGGCATTCCAGAGGGCCTTACTGGGGACAGTTGTGCATCCTGTAGAGACCACAGAGACTAGACTCCTAGAAGAGGTTTCTCACATAGCATCATCGGGTCAAGAGGTCGTAGAGATGCTGGCAAGGTGTCTACCACATATCATCCCTAACGTACTACTCGCAAAGAGAGAGGTAAATGATTGACAAGAGAATATGTTTATCATGCTTTGTAATGTTTTGAGACAATGGAAATCATTTATTGCATATGATATGTATGGTATTTTTAAAGGTGAAATTCTAGGATAATCCCAAATATTGAGATAATTACATCAATAGAAAGCTTTTAACACCCAGAATAACACTAAATGGCGTTCAACCGACAAAACAAGTTCAGAATAGTTAATTTATGCGAGTAAACTCCACCAAAATCTCGAAGTCGGAAACCCGAAATGCACGGAATTGCCGGGTCCTCTATTCTTTACGTCACGACCGGGATCATGGGCTGAGTGAGAGTGAATGCCAATGATATGCCCACGTAAATGCTATCCTGTTAGAGCTTAGAATTGTTCTTGTTAACGAGTTTATGTGATAGATTTTCTGTTTTTATTTGAATGAAGAATAACTAAGCAACGTTTTCCAGTCGCTGATTTCTTTTTATATCCTCACATTATCCTTTTTGGTAGAGTTTTAAGACGGGTTTACTGCTTGGAAAATAAGGTTAAATCATATGCAGGTATGAATAGGCGGGTGTACATATACATATATCTTGTCATCAGATAAGGTACAGGAGCAGTTTTGTGAAACGAATAGGCCTAGAACTGTGACTGTAATTATCATGGATGTGTGTGACTGCCTCAAGGATACAGAACCAGTTAAATATTTGTTTTAAACATAATATATCACACTTGAATGAGATCAAGCTTCCTCTATTTAGCGGGCGACGTCTATGAACGATATTCATCCGCGAGTGATACGGCTCTTGCACGAACGTTCGTGAAGCGAGTGGAATCGGCAGGTAAGACCAGGCCGCTGCTCTAGGCGGCTTGTTGAACGTACGAGCGCTAGGTGCTACTGCCGCTACTCCCCCGTCCCCAGCTGCAGGAACGTCGACATCTCCTAGCTTGCTCTCCGACTTCTCCATCGTCTTCTCCCCCACTTGTACTTGCGTCCTCCTAACTTCCATCATCCTCGTCTGCACTCTCGTCCCTTTCTCCTTCATTACTTTCATCATCTTTCTCCATAAACTCTTCAAAATCCATATAAAAAAGATCGTTCTGGTCAATTAACTCTCCAGCCATTATCAATTGATATAATTATATAATATGTACCGTACGTGAATCGAAAGTGTATGTATAAAGCGAGCTAGACCGAACGCGAGAAAGACTTGAACGAAGCCAAACGATCGGATCTACTTTACCGAGCACACGAAAACAATCTCACCAAATTCAACACACTCAAACAAAATTACATGGTGAAAATATCGACTAATAGCGCATCGTTGGCTTGTTTATGTCATAATTCTGAAAAAGGGAATTGATATTAGTGCTATGAAATATTAGGGGAGGTGAAGAATTCTACATAGAGTTATGAAACTAAACTTTGAAACTAAATAGCAGAAATTGTATCTCTCTGCCCATGTTTTTCTATGGAACATCCGGTACGTGAATATACTCGCCCGGGCGTGACGTCACAAATAGTGGACCAGCTCCGTGACTGACTTTCTAGGCAAAGAGAGGAGGCTATTTTTCGACATTTCAATTGAGGATATCCAGTAGCTAGAAGATTTTTGTGATATGCAATGGAAATGAACAACTTCGAAATAACATAGGCTTGCCGTAGGTACCAAATTAATGGACATTTATTGTCCTAGAATATGAGCTTTAAACTTCATTCTATGCCAAAGAAGTTTGATATATTTGAAAAATAAACAGTAATAAGATGCAAACTATATTTTGGTAATAATTTCAAAAGCTCTTAAGAAGACTTTAAAGATGTATGTGACATATGCAAACAGAAATCAAATATCATAATGATTATTGCCCTATATTTATTGTGCCTGAACTCCATGAAAGCTTATACATGCTTGTTTGTAGGCCTCAGGTACTTATGGCTTTAACACCTACCCAAAGGACTACAGGAATGTAATAAAAGCTTAGTGCCTTACTTACTCTGTCATTTTTCAATGAGTCATGCTGGATTAGTTTTCATGTCGTCACAAAACAGAGGTGAATCACTGTGAAGAGGCCTTTGCTCCACCCATTAAAGCCATGCTGCGATATCTCTCTCATGTAGCCCTTACATACATTGTATATATGTAAATTCACCTTTTATGTTTTTAATTATTTGCCATAGGAACTTGTACCTTTAATCCTCTGTACTGCCAGCTCACATCCAGAAGCCAAAGAGCGAGACCAGCTATTAAATCTCCTCTTCAATCTCATCAAAAAGCCAGATGAAGATCAAAGGTATGATGCATTTATTTCTCGAATCATTGAGTAATATTAACATTTTAGGAAATTTAAAATAGGAATGCTGGACGATATCACTCTTGGATAAAAGTGTGGGCAAGGTTTTTGTGAGATTCGCAGCATTTTTGCTGGTACAAACTACAAGAAAGTATGCATACACATATTCATCGCCCTTGTCATTTGGCTTGAGTCTTTAAAGATTGCTGAAAACTGGTAGGGGCTCCAATTGCCCCATAAATTTCTTCATGTGGGAACATAGTATAGATTTTGCATTGACTTTGTACCTTCCTAAAACTTGGCTTGTGCAGGTCGAAAAGATGGCTGAAACTTAACTTTGTTCACTAGTTGATATTTCATGGTACAGTTCATTCTCTATAAATAAAAGACATTGTATTCTTTCATACAAGACTATCTATTGTTGGATTCCTGTTTTTAAAGTCTGTTCAAAAGAGTGTTTGTCCTATCAAACGTGTAGAGTACTGTACATGCTTAATGTTTTATGTTTGATGATTGTTTTACCTGACTGCCAAGAAAGCATACATAAGCTTGTAAGTAAGCAATCAGGGGACCGACGGCTTTAAGTCCTCTTTGACAGACTTGGTAATGAGGATTAATGTCTTACTAATGGTCATGAGCACATTGACTTAGTTTCGAACCTGGGACCTCCTCATTACGCGACCACTGCTCAACCACTGAGCCATCGTGCCTCCTTTTAATTTGAATATCAGTCAAGTTTGTTATTTGAAGATTAAAAAATTGCCTGAAACTAATATGTTCATCTCAATTTTTACCAGGCAAATCATCCTGAGTGGCTGTGTGGCATTTGCCAAACACGTAGGACCAACCAAGGCAGAGACAGAACTGCTTCCACAATGCTGGGAGCAGATAACACACAAGTACCTGGAAAGGAGACTACTTGTGGCGGAGTCGTGTGGAGCGTTGTCCCCTTACTTGCCAGTAAGTGATCTTTGAAAATCATGGTGAACCTTTTTGGAAATTGTAACTTGTAATACCCGATTATTTGTCTGCGAGGGAATCTTTCAAACTATGTATTGTCAAACCATTGGAAACCACTGGAGTTTCACATTCATTTACATGACATGTATTGCTTGTTGGTTTATATGTGTGAGTATTTGGTTTTGCAATCAATGGCTATTTTTAATGAAAATGCAAGGTTGATATTGTATATATGTTGTGAAAGATAAATGTATGTAGAAAGGCTGCCACTCATCGGTATTGTTTTCTTTTTACGTTCTTGGATTTTATTAAAGATACATTTCTTTCTGAAGTGTTTCATCTCTGATAAATTTGATTATATTGCTGCCTGAAAGTGTCTTTGTCTTACATGTTATCTCTTCATGAAGAATTCCTTTTTTTTTAAATATAAAAGTAATTAATTGGTATCTAAACATATTTGTGGCTTACACCCAGTATTTCTCCCAGGACGCATTACATTTATTTAAAAAAAAATAAATAATAATTGTTATTGTTGGTTTTGAATTTTTGTTATAATTCCCTCTCTGTTTGTTTCTCTCTCTCAACACCTATCTCTGCCTCTCTCTTCCCTTCTATTTTTCTTTAAATTTCTCTGTCTTGTATTCTCTCTCTCTCTCCCCGATCACTCGCACTCACATGTGTTTGTCTTAATTTATTCTCTGCCCCCCCCCTCTCTCCCCCTCTCTTTTCCTCCTTCTCTCTCCCTCTCTTTTCCTCCTTCTCTCTCCCTCTCTCTCTCTCTCTCTTCTCCATCGCAGAAAGAAATCTGTAGTTCCCTAGTGCTCTCCATGCTGCAACAGATGCTAGAGGACCGAACTGAGGAGATAAGAGGATCGGCCGTTAAGAGCTTAGGTCTCGTCTTCTCTCTCATAGACGATACAGACAAATACAACCAAGTAAGTGATGTAGAGACGAGATTACATAATATATTGTTGTTCTATAGCGCTTTTTAGGACCGTAAGCCTCTCAATGCAATTTATAGTTAGAAATTTATAATCAATGAACACACTTATCAAAAAGATATGTTTTTAGTGCTTTCTCTGTCATGTAGCGTAGCGATACTGGGAGAGCGTTCCAAAGTTTTGGGCCTCCACATGCCAGTGTTTCATAATAGGTCTTTGTTGCTCCCGGATTGATGGTGAGAATCTGTTCTTGCATGAAAATATAGAAGGAGACATGAGTGAAAGTACTGTATAGATTTGTAAATATTGGCTATGGAAACTTACCTTGGTGTTGAGTATGGGGTAATATTTATACATGCGTACATACATGAATATTCAAGTCTGAAGAGGAATCTTGGAACAATTGTTTCCTTTGAGCTATCAAAACAGACGTTAGAGTTATCCAACATTTGGAGTGTCCAAATGCTGCTACAATCATAGATTATAATATTCTCTTAGAACTTCATTTATTTCATTTAGGTTGCTGGTCTTGAATTTGGCAGCAGAGTAACCATTCCTGTAATTGTACATTTTTAGGGGCCAGATGTTAGAAAGTAACGAATTAGGTATATGGCTCAGATTCAAAGAAGAGTGTCTGTAAATACCAGGGGGGTGTTTCACAAAGATCTTAAGTTGAACTTAACTCTAAGTTGGACTTAAAAATTATGGAGAGCCATTTGTAGCCTTCAAATAAAAAATATTAACAAGCGAAAATTCAAGTATTTTAGACTTTTTATAAATTCCACATTAAGAACATGAAATCTCCTTGATAATAAAAAATATGAATGATTTGAAGCAACATTTTATGCCTTTTAAAATAACTTTTACAAAATATTTTCATAGATGCTAACAGCTTTCCATAATTGTTAAGTCCAACTTAGAGATAAGTTCAACTTAGGATCTTTGTGAAACACCCCCAGGTCTGGCTTTAATATTGGTGATGATCACACAGTAAAACTTGAGAACTGGGAGGATACATTTTAAGCTTATCATCAATATTTTGCACAACTTTTTGCCTCTTTTTCTTTAGGGCTTAGATCTGTTACTCAAGGCCCTGGGTGATAGCTCAGATAGTGTAGTCAATGCAACTCAACAAGTCTTTCTCTCAGCCTTCGCTGGCTGGGCCCAGGATCTGGACAGACTGGAAACCAACCTCATCTCAACTGTACTTAAACGCCTGGAAGTCACTGCCATTGTAAGTTGAGATGGGAGCATCGTACACCTTCCTTACTATGTTGAGTCCATTCTCCTTTCATTCTTTCATTCTTGCTTGGGACATGTAAATGTATCGAGAAATACACCATACATGGATAACATTTTCATATCTATCAACCACATATCACCTATGGATAAAAGCTATTATTCCTACCTACCAACATTGTTCTTACTTTCATCTGTTTTTTCCTTTTTTTTCTCGGTCAGGATCTTCAAAGGCCTAAGCCAGATCTCCTGCAGGGAGAGCGGCTGATAGAGCACTACGCTCACACGTTACAGTGCCTGGTTCCTGCCTTATATGCCAACATCCTGGAAACAGGACCGTTCGAGGAGCAGATGCAGAATGGAGTGGAAGAGGACGGTGAAGAAGTGGAAATTGAAGGTAGGCAAGATGATAAACATCAATATGTTTGGAAATACATACTAGGAACATGCCATTGAAGATTAATTTGGCATTACATAAATGGTGTCTGGGCTGAGGAAAACTTACATTATATACATAAAATTGAGGGTATTGATCGATCATTCTATGCATTGCTTTTTTCATATTGATTATGTTCAAGTTGCCATCTGCATCCATTGTGCACAGCTAAGACAGTGCAAATTACTGATGGGTACTCGAAGAAATGCATGGATGCGCAGTATGGTACATCTGGGGAGTGTTTCACAAAGACTAAGATCAACTTTAAGTTGGACTTAACTATGGCAGGCCACTCATGCCACTGGTTGCTCTCACCATTGGTGTCTCAATTATGATCTTCAGATAATATTTTTTCAAAAAAGGTAAATTCTGTAAGTTTGTGACCACGATTTGTACGTCCCTTGAGAGACCAATGCCAGTAAATGGTGAGAGCAAACAGTGGCATAAACGGCCTGCCATAGTTAAGTCCAACTGAAAGTCGATCTTAGTCTTTGTGAAACACCCCTGTTGTATGTGATATTTTTTGCAAAAGAAATGTAGCATGTTTTATTGTACTCATGCACAGGCATCTTGAGTGTCATATGATAGCAATAGCTTTGCAGCAATAAGATGCTAATTAAAAATATTCATTATTTGTGATTCTATGTTAATGTGATGTTTATTTGAATTTTTTTATTTTTACAGAAACAGCCAGAGAATGATTTTTTTTTAAAGCCAATTGTATATTTATATTTGTACTTGACCAATAACTTTGAGTTGAATTCATACTTGACCAATAAATTTGAGTTAAATTCATACTTGACCAATAAATTTGAGTTGAATTTGTACTTAACCAATAACATTAAGTTGAATTTGTACTAGACCAATAAATTTGAGTTAAATTCATACTTGACCAATAAATTTGAGTTGAATTTACACTTAACCAATAAAATTAAGTTGAATTTGTACTGGACCAATAAATTTGAGCTGAATTCGTACTTGACCAATAAAATTGAGTTGAATTCGTTCTTGACCAATAAATTTGAGTTGAATTTGTACTTGACCAAAAAGTTTGAGTTGAATTTGTACTTGACCAATAAATTTGAGTTGAATTTGTAACTTGACCAATAAAAAATGAGTTGAATTTGTACTTGACCAAAAAGTTTGAGTTGAATTCGTACTTGACCAATAAATTTGAGTTGAATTTACACTTAACCAATAAAATTAAGTTGAATTTGTACTAGACCAATAAATTTGAGTTGAATTCGTACTTGACCAATAAATTGAGTTGAATTCGTTCTTGACCAATAAATTTGAGTTGAATTTGTACTTGACCAATAAAATTAAGTTTAATTTGTACTAGACCAATAAATTTGAGTTAAATTCATACTTGACCAATAAATTTGAGTTGAATTTACACTTAACCAATAAAATTAAGTTGAATTTGTACTAGACCAATAAATTTGAGTTGAATTCGTACTTGACCAATAAAATTGAGTTGAATTTACACTTAACCAATAAAATTAAGTTGAATTTGTACTAGACCAATAAATTTGAGTTGAATTCGTACTTGACCAATAAAATTGAGTTGAATTCGTTCTTGACCATTATATTTGAGTTGAATTTGTACTTGACCAAAAAGTTTGAGTTGAATTCGTACTTGACCAATAAGTTTGAGTTAAATTCATACTTGACCAATAAATTTGAGTTGAATTTGTACTTAACCAATAAAATTAAGTTGAATTTGTACTAGACCAGTAAATTTGAGTTAAATTCATACTTGACCAATAAATTTGAGTTGAATTTGCACTTGACCAATAAATTTGAGTTGAATTTGTAACTTGACCAATAAAAATGAGTTGAATTTGTACTTGACCAAAAAGTTTGAGTTGAATCTGTACATGACCAATAAATTTGAGTTGAATTGATTTTGATAACAGCTGATGTACACGTAAATCTTCAGTCATCACTTGCAAGTGATCTTTCTATCTTATTCCGACAGTCACAAGATTTCCTAAGCCTCTGTGTGCTCTTCATAACCTTACCGTCATCATGGGTGATAAGAGGCGACTCCTAAGGCTCATGAAGGCGTTCGATTCTTTCACCATTCAAGAAGGAGAAACAGTATCGTGGCCTAATTACAATTGGCTCACAAATGATTAGTAAGTTTGAATTGAATTTATTGATTCATCTGTCATACAGAATTATACAAACAAAGAAGTGCATAATGACAAATATACATTATGAGATCACAAAGCAGAAGATTATACAAAAGGGGTTTTAAGGAAGTTACAAAACCAATGTGTGTCCGAAAAATAATACAGGAAAAGGAAATTCATCTCATTAACTCATGTTGCCCTCCTATGTTGTGTGAATAAAACAGAAGTTATGTTTGATCTCTGTAATATGCCTGAAATGTATCAGGAAGAATTTGTAATGCAGTGCGATTGATACATATCGATTGCAAATCACAACTTTCTACATTACAAATGAAATAAGGTGATGTGAAATTTTCTTGTGTAAAGTCCTCTATTCTGTAGAGGACTTGCAATTGATTCAAATCAATCTTCACTCAAGAAGTTTTGGCCTAAGAATTGACATTTTTCTTGCTCTTATTATTTGCATCTAATTCAAAAGTACAGTAAGGATCTCCTTTTACAGTTTATTTATTTACGTGATGGAAGGAGCCTTAGAACATCTACACATTATATTATCTACCATTATCATCAATCATTAGGAATTATGTTCTTAACCAAAATGCTGCTTTAACACAGAGTTATTGCCCTTTTGGTTATGAAGGGACAATGAATTAGCATTGTTTGCTGATTCGGGTTATATTTTTTTGGCATCTTTTCTACAGCATTCCAAGGTTATTAGAAGTTGTTGGAAGGTTAGATGCTTCCCATACAAACTGTGTACGAGCACTCACCAAACTCTTTGTTCATATCTGCAAGACTTTTGGACCTGCATTCACAGATACCAAGGTAAGACAAAGGGCTGTACAGTTATTTCTTAACCTGCTGACTACAGTATTCTCTACTTCCCATAGGCTTATTACGGGACCATCTGGTTCCTTTAGGCAATGGGTAATTGCAGCTTTGCGATGAAAGGAATTACATTTTTTCTTTCTCTTCCTCAAAATTGTTTTAGTTTCCAACTAAATACAAGCATTTGTATAAACATACATTTTAGTCATTTGTCATGAGATAAAGATGTAGCTAAAAACAGAAATGTACATATTTGTTGGCTTGGGGAAGGGCCATTATAGAAATGAAATGTCCAATCCCACAACAAGGAAAATAGACACTAAACGGTGGTGATGATGATGATGATGATGATGATGATGATGATGATGATGAAGATGATGATGATGATGATGATGATGATGATGATGATGAAGATGATGATGATGATGATGATGATGATGATGATGATGATGTCGTTGATGATGTAGATGATGATGATGATGAAAATCTTGAAGGTATTTCATGAATATATTTGAAGTGTTTATATTGCCTTGTGTAGTCATTACTAAAATACTAATGATTTAGATACATTAGATCATGGTGAGACTCAAGACTAGTTGATATCTCTTTTTTTTCTATTTCACATCATTACCATGGTATGGGTTGTGATTTTCTAAAAATTTTCTTCTTATATCTTCCTAGGTTACATCAAAATTCCAAGCAGTACTAAATGTCCCCAAAGAACAGTACCGTAAGTATTGATCAAAAACAATCTTTGTTACACATTGATTGTACTTTGCTAATATTCGATGCATACATATTTTAAGTTGCATACTCTGTATTCTGATAATGGAGTTTCATCTTATGAGAGAGAAAGAGATACACGAGAAAAGCGTAGAAGTTTAAAGAGGTCGAAGAAAAGTGCTAGTGAAGCAGGCATATTTTCTGTGGTAAAATGTTTATTTTGATTCATAAATCACACTCCATTTCCAAATCTACTGCTTTCACATTTGAGTAAGAATGCTATTTGTACTTGATGCTGCAGATGATAAACGGTCCTGTGTAAAAAAGAATAATATAGACCATATTTTAATGGGTTATTTTGTACTTATCGAAATTAGACACTCTTGTCCGCTCCGGCCAGAGTGCGATCGCCAAGGCCACGCTACCGGTGTTTTTATGCGGAGTCCTGGGCAGCCATCATCGAGAGGATGATCGTCATCAGATCTCACATTACCTCCAAGAAGCCATCGTGATCCTGGGCCAGTGCCAGGCCCCGCAGGATAGCATCCATCTGGCTTTCAATGACCTACAGTAAGTTGATATAAATAAAAACTTTGGTGTAATATAAAACTGCCTTTCAGTAACCTTTGAATTTCCTATTATAAAAGTCATCCTGGGTTCATAGAATGAAAATAGCATTTCACAGATTCTACCAAGTCTGCATTGAATGTTCAATACAACAAATATATGATATCTTCCAAATATATTAGGCAGAAGTGTGTGATAGCTTGTCTTATTATAAAAGGAGTAATTTTATAATATGACAAGTAAAGACAGAAAAGAAAACTGAGCCAGGCAAATTTTACATCTTCTCTAGCAATAGAACCTGTGGTTTCAGTGAAAGTGATTTCCGTCAAGTTTTTTTAGGTTTGTGAACATTTTACCAGTCAAAACATTCCATTTACTGCTTGATAAACCATTCTCATAACAGACTACAGTAAATGTCAGTGAAATATTAGTATCTCGCTATTAAACTGCCCATTTGAAAAGGAAGAACATTTTGTTTTCCATTTATGTGCTTGTCATTAATGTTGATAATTATGGATTTTTGTTGTTGCTGCAAGGCTTCTCATAATGACACCAAATTCTTGAATTAATATATTATTGGGATTTCATCTTTTGCACTAGTATGCCTTGAGCATTTGCTTTCAAATGGATTTGGTGCCTAAAAATCTGGTATATTATTATCATTTTTATTATGTACAATTTTTTTCTTCTTTTGGCACCTCATTTGTGATTGTAAATTAAGCACAAAGCCTAAGTAATTTCAGATTTTCAAAAGCTCCTCTTATTATCTGTTTTTTCTTCTCTCTCCTCATTATAGTGCTAACCCTACCTACCATGAGCTCTTGCTTGCCGCCCTCTGGAGCTGCGTGGTCCACACTTCTTCCTCCGTCCGTATCGTCACAGCCAGGCTCTTTGAGCTGCTTGCTAAGGGGATCAACGAGTCACTGGTCTCATCTAGAGTGGTGCCTGCTCTCATTACTCTCTCGGGAGACTCGGATGTGTAAGTTAATGTGGTGAAAGGTGGGAGAAAGCTGTCCAGTCTAAGAAATTATTATATTATGGTAATGAATTCCTGGAATCATTAGAGGTGTTGCCTGCACTTTTTTTTCTTTTAGGAGGGGGAGGTACATGTAGAAAATAGCTCAATCAGAAATTTGACTGTATTGATGCTATATGCTACATTTAATACCAATGAAATGTGTTGGAAAATGCAAAACAAAAATATTGTGTTACGATGCAAGTTGTTATTATATTGTATTATGTATCATCTTTTCCTATTGATTACCCTCTTTTTTTCTATCTTTCTTCCAACTTTTTTCTGCCCGTCATATTTCTTAAAATTTCCTTTCCCTGCACCATTTATCCTTTCATATTGCTTCTTCACTTTATTGTTACCCCCTCTCTCTCTCTCTCTCCCCATTTCTCTCTCTCTCCTTTTCTCTCTCTTTCCTCTATTCTCTTTCTCTCCTTCCTCTATTCTCTTTCTCTCCTTTTCTCCCACCTGTCCCCCTCTCTCTCTCTCTCTTTCTCCCTCTAGCTCTGTCCGGGTAGCCACCATCCCTGCCTTTGGTACCATCCTGGAGAACACCAACCAGAAGGAGACATTGGACCGGGTCTACACCCAGTTCCAGACCTTCCTCGACGACACCAACTACACGCAGGAGCACACCCTCATGGTTCAGGTCATTCATACGTTGGGCAAGATCGACCCAACTCAGAGCCCAAATTCAGGGATGAGTGTAAGATTACCATTTGAGAATCTTTTAAATGTTGACTCCAGAACTTCTTTTACTGATATCAAGAAGAATATTTCAAATGCATTTGTAAGGGGTAGTTTGGGAAACCTATTTCAACTGCACAATAAGGGTTCCTGAATGTAACCATACTTGCTGGTAATCGGGCCCTCTTTTCTTAACAATCCCACCTTTCCACATTTAATAAACAAGCTGTTGCCATCTTTTCCATGTTGTAGCATCATTTGAAATGAAATGTGATGAGATCACTGAGATTTTTTAATTGACTATGACGGTAGCACGATTTCATTCTCTTTTTTTTATGCCTCAAGGTTAGCCTTGTCTTCCGATTCTTCTAGATTGTTCGGTCAATTTGGTATTGATGTACAATTTCTAATTTAGTTGTGTTGAGTGTATATGAAACATATGAAATGAGGAGGCAAGTTGGCTCAGTCGGTGAAGCGTCTGCCTGTCGAACCAAAGATCATGGGTTCGAATCCATCCTAGGCAGATGACCGAAGCCTGCGTTTTGTGTTAACGTGCCCCTTCCCTGTTTCATAGACGCAGGCTATGTTAAGTTGAAAACACTCCGTCCCTCGGATAGGACGTTAAATGGAGGCCCCGTGTAGAGGAGAGTCACAACCTGTGCACGATAAAAACCCACTGCACTATTCGTATAAGAGTAGGAAGAAACCCCAGTGTAGTGGTCCACCAGCACACCCCCAATCAGTTATACCGGGAGGAGAGACCCAAGGGTTACAGTGATTCAGTCCGCTTTTCGCCTCTCATGCACAGGTGACACCAATACTTATTGATAATAATAGTATAAATGCAAAATTGTTTCTTTTATATTTCTATTTCTTACACCAGTCATTCTACCTCGCCTAGCAGCTATGGCCTACACCAACAGTCACTCAACCAACGATTCTAACAGGGCAGAGGTCGCTATGGCCCTCTTTGAAGCTTACAGTGCAATCTCATGCTGCTGTATCCTTTTACTCTTTATTTGCTGCAATACCAATATTGTTGCACTTGGCTTGATATCCCATATCTGTGCACCTGCATAAAGTTCTGCACAAACAAACATACACATTCATTTTTGAACGATAGAAAAAAATGTTGTTATATAAAGTGGAGATTCAGAACAGCTGTCTAATGAATGTCATTTAGAATGAGATTTTCTGCAATGCGTTGTGGCGTGCGCCTGTAATCCAGCTAACAGTGGAAGTTACAAACTGATTCAGCCGAGGACGCAGGTTCGAAACTGAGTCACGTCTTTCAGATGGTGACGTTAAAGGTCGGTCCCTAGACGTAAATAATCATATCTGATTGATACACGTCTGTAAAAACCCAATACACACACACGATGGTTTTATCCCGGAAGTGAAAATACATTTTAACATTTATTCAATAACATGTCATGAATTCAAATGTGTTTGTAGGGACATCGGCGTACTACATGTACATTTGTAGGTTTACATGTAGGTGTGTGCACTTTGGCACATGTTCACACTGTTGTTTGGGTGGAGTACTATGGACAATATTTCCTTTTAATACCTTGTAACCCTGCTTTCCATTGCTATTTATTTCATCAATTGATTGTGCTTAAAGATAATGAAGAAATCCCTCTTAGAGAACGACTCTACTTTTGCCAGTTTGCTACATTATTGATTTATACACACATAGGCATGCCAGTTTTACACACACTGTTAATTGGTAGAGGATTCATACAGGCTATTTAGATAATAATCCTGTTACACCCACCATCGTGTAAGTGTGAAGACATTCAGAGGCCGTTTTCTTAAAAACTTGAATGGAACCAGGGTACAGTTTTTGTCACGAGAGATTAGATTAGGATTTAGTAATCCCCTGCTCCTTTTGATATGGCTGCAGAGAGTAACAATACACTGTACATGCATGGCCCGAAAGGAATCCTTGCACATTGGGAATCAGTAATCATGCCAAGTCTTCACATGATAGGTTTCTAGGATGGCTAGACATTTATTCTAATATGACAAAGCCCGGTCTTCAATAATCAAGAGAAAAGGATATATTTTGTGCAGACTCCTTGAGAGTTGCTCTTATATGCATCACCCTATCCAGTTAATGGGAAATCCAACCTTAAAGGTAATGCAAAGTTTGGGGACATTTTGAAAATTGGATGGATAGTAATTCTTTAAAATGTTGATATATTTGGATGCCCCTGTGGATGTATAATAAGCACTAGAAAAATTAGCCCCTAAAACATTTCTGCTTGAATAATCATAATTTACCGTGCTCCCGGTGAATTTCAAATATTTCAAATAGTGCCTAAGGCCATTCCATGGTAGCTGCGACCATGAAAATCTCAGAATATGCAGTTCGGATATATAATTTCCAAACGGGAATAGCAAATCGGTCAATTGTAGTCAAGGAACATTGTTTTAAAGCTAAAGTAATATCAGTCTTGAGGGAACTATACAACATAAAGAGTTTATTATTTACAATTTCATCACTTTAGACTCGATTTCAACCGCGACAACGATCATTGAATATTGTAAAATCGCATATGCTTCCAATATGTTCATTTGAACCAAATTCATGATCCCATACCAAAACTTTGTATTACCTTTAGTAGCAAACTGGTCTAAAAGAAAGCAGGAGAAACAGAGATCGTATGGTATGGCATATAAAGCGATCCGGACACCTACCCCCTGGACATCCACCCCCTGGACATCCACCCCCCGGATAACCACCCCTAGGAAAACCACCCTCTAGGACAACTGCCCCCTAGGATAGTTGTCCGGGGGTAGTTGTCCTAGAGGATGGTTGCCATAGGGGGTAGTTGTCCTAGAGGGTGGTTATCCTAAGGGTTATCCGGGGGGTGGTTGTCCAGGGGGTAGGTGTCTTAGGCTAGAACCCATATAAAGAGTTAAAAAGGCTGAAAAGAATTTTGAGATGGGACGTATTAAAGTGATACAAGGTGGAGGCAAGTGCAGGGTTCCGACTCCCATGGTCATGGAAAAACCTGGAAAGTCATGGAAAGTCATAAAAAGTCATGGAAAATGAAAAGAAATCACCCAAAGTCATGGAAAGTCTTGGAAATTGTGAGGGGAGCAGAAGCCATCACAAACATGAAGTAATATATATATATGTATATCACTGCGTGGTATTCGTACGTCACTTGAATGCTGCAACCTATACAAAAATCTTATCATGGAAAAAGGCAAAAAATGGTCACGATTTAAAGCCGAGTGGTGCAATTTGGTTCTCAAATTTCTGTATGGACCCTGCCAGTGACACACCACTCACACTTGTATTTGCAGTTACATGATACTTTCTAGTTGGAATCAATTTTATTCCTTAATGCTAATGCCAAAATCAGTCCTGTCTGTAGATCTAATTCGAGATGCCATGCTCCCAGGACTCAGATGCTTGAGAAAAGACATGGAGACAGTACTTCCAGAACATGAGGTAAGTACTTGAGGTACTTGGTGAAAGACTGTTCACCTCCCTTCCCTTTCATCTCCCCCCCCCTCCCTTTCCCCCCTCCTGGCTATCACCCACTCCACAAAGTCACTTGATCTTACCTGATATGCCATGCAGAGGATTGAGAAAAGACATGGAGACAGGTAAGTGAACCCCAGGGGGAGACTTCTTCACGTCCATCTCTCCCCCTCCTTCCCCGTTCTGGCTATCACTCGCTCCACAAAGTCACTTGATTTTACCTGATACGCCATGCTCTGTGGACGCAGAGGATTGCGAAAAGACGTGGAGAAAGGAGGTAAGTGAACTCCAGGGGGAGATCGCTTCTTCACGTCCATCCTCAATCCTAATCCCTTTCTAAATGTACCACCCACCCCAATCCATCCACCGCCTTGGGTTGATTAAAGATGCCACAATTCCTGGACTGGTGCAGGAGTAAATACTGTGATTCCCTCTATTTTTGAGATTACCCTCTTCCCATTTATCTGTCCCCATCTCCTTCTCTTTCATCCTAAGATAGTGTCCTCATTTGATTAGAAAGGCTTAGCTTGACTTCTTGGATTTGAAAAAAAAAGAAACTTTGAAAGAGTCTCAGTGTCCCATCTTCAATCCTTCAATCTGAACACTGTCACATCCCAAGCCAGTCTTCCGCCCTTTCTTTCTGTGACAAAACTCAGTGATACCGTAGTTCATATTTGCAGATGATTAGTTTGATAGAAATGGCTGCTTTAGTTCAATATCATTGTTCAAAAAAAAAATTAATCATCCTTTTTTTCTTCTTCTTGCTAATGGAAAATGTATGTTGCCATACATTTGTCCCTTCCACACCTCAGCTCCTACTTAGTAGTATCTGAGTAGTATTACCAGTAACTCATTAGTACAGCTTATTGTCATGGTTAAGGTTTAGACTAACAACTCCTCTGTGTGACCTTTGACTCCCCCATCTCCGTCTTTTGTGCCTGTGTATGACGTTATGCAGGAGGAGGTGAGAACTCAGATCCTGGATCGTGAATCTCAGGTGTACAAGGTTCACCATCAGCCTATCCATATCCAAAAGGTTGTGCGATTTGTTGCCGCTCGTTCTCATTTGTAAACAACCACCGAAAATGCCAAATTGGCAATGCGAACACATCCCATGCCAACAACCACCAGCTAAACGTGTACCAATTTCTGTTGCATCGCTCATTCATACTTGATAAATGATTGTAAAGGTTGTGCGATTTGTTGCCGCTCGTTCTCATTTGCAAACAACCACCGAAAATGTCAAATTGGCAATGCGATCACATCCCATGCCAACAACCACCTGCATACGTGTACCAATATCTGTTACATCGCTCATTCATGCTTGATAAATGGTTGTTATTAAAGTCCAAACAGAATTTTGATATGCAGTAATGCCCTTCAGCTATCCCAGTTTGTAAACACCTTTGCAGCCCCATCAATAATGATTATTGCTGGTTTCGCAAATTGGTGTTGGTGAAA
Source organism: Mesocentrotus franciscanus (assembly GCA_037976565.1). Classification (NCBI taxonomy): domain Eukaryota; kingdom Metazoa; phylum Echinodermata; class Echinoidea; order Camarodonta; family Strongylocentrotidae; genus Mesocentrotus; species Mesocentrotus franciscanus. The sequence continues at coordinate 29,177,983 of CP137676.1, read as the reverse complement.
TACTTGAGCTTTTAAGGCTATGCAAACATTATGTAAGGACATAAAAACATCAGTCTTAAGATTAATTTCCTTGCGAAATGTGGTATTTTTACGTAATGTAGAACCATTTTGTCAATTTTTCAGTACAACTAGGGTACATGCAGGTCTAAGATTTTTACGTTCGTAGTCAGTCATAGTGGTTTTCCTGACACAAATATGTGGACTAGATAATGATAAACATGCACAGTACACATATATGTCCCCCAACAACAACAAAATACTGGTATATATATAATTGTCAGAATTATTCAAGGATACAACAAAATTGCCAAGAAGACTCTGATAAATGAGCATGAAGCGTTAGAGCATTTGTATTAATAAAAGTATAATTATCCCTATCGATCGACACTCGGGAGAACGATAGTTCATGAACGACCCTTTCGTATACGTGTTCATGAATAATTAATTTTGATAAACATACAAGCTAATTTGCTCTAAAACGTGTTCTTCTTGCACAATGAAAAAAATGTTTCCTTCATATCAGAATAATACTTATTTCAATCTTTCAATCTATGGGTTTATAATCGTATATATATACTAACTGTATTTTCAATTATCATATTAATCTTAATCTAATTATCACATGTAGGTTATGTTAAGAAAGCTACTTACAGTTATATTGACAAGGTTTTGCCAATGGCAGGAAAATTAAGGTTCTGGGGTACATGGAGGATACCTCTCGTACCGGTGTCGCCTGAGGAAAAAGATTGCTGGCGCCGAATACAAAAATCAAGGCCCTGGTAGCAACTTCCACAACACACATAAGGGTACATGTACAAGACCTCTCTCACGCCCAACTCCAACCTCGGTCTTCCAGTCAACTGCACTGAGTCAAATCGACACGTACACACTTTAGCTTTCTCAGCACCACACCCTAATTTGCATATTCAGACAAGCGAAATATTTTCTATTAGAGACGCCCTCTAATTTCTAGGTGCCCTAGAAAGTAAGAATAAAAATAAGAATAAAAATAAAAATAAATTTCCCATTTTATTCTGACAATAATAATAATAATAATAATAATAACAACAATAATAATTATTCAGCACAACTAGGGTACATGCAGGTCTAAGATTTGTACGTTCATAGTCAGTCATAGTGGTTTTCCTGTCACAAATATGTGGACTAGATAAATGATAAACATGCACAGTACACGTATGTCCCCCGCCCCAAAAAAAAAAAAAAAAAAAAAATGTTAAAAATATATAATGAAAATAAATCAATAAAAAATAAATCAATAAATCAATAAATAATAATAATAATAAAAAAAATAATAATAATAGTAATAATAATATTGAAAATATTGCATCTATTCAGAGCCAGAAGGGTATTAACTCTGTGTTTAAGTATATGAGCTAATGGCTCCAAACAGATGGTTTTCACTATTTGTATCACCTCTATTAAAATCATGGATTTTGATTTCAAGCTTAAAGATAAAGCTGAGTTCTGGTCATGCGATTGCATTGTGAAATAAACAGTATGCAATCGATCAGAAAAGGTTGATCATCTAGCATATAAGTATTGGTGTGTACTGCAAGGTTCTGGAATCATCAAAATTATAAGGAATTTGGCCCAGTCTTGGTAAAGTTACAAGCACTGTACACCGAAATATGTATATGGGACTACACAAACATGTGGCATAAAAATCCATCCCGATTTTTATGCTGTTTCATGCCATATTTAGAATATTAAGGCATTTGAAGAGCCATGCTTTTCAGGGAACATTTTTTATCTGATGTTCTTCCACATTTGCATAATAACGATGCTAACTCTCAAAAACAATTTTTCACCTCTTCCCAGAACTCAACCTTCTCTTTAAATTTCAGGCATTTAGGATCATTATTTCTTATGTTTAGATTATACTAGGATTGTCTAGTTTTAAGAAACTTGTGCCTGTTAGCAAATGGAAGCCCAGGTTTTTTTCTTCTCAGCTGACATATGTACACATAAGTGTTTAAGTTGCTCCCTAATAATTTTGAATAATGTGTATATATCACTGTTTCCACCATCATACCATAAACGTGCAAGTATTTCACCCGAAACTATCTTCTTTACATTGCAGTGATTTACATGTACTTTTAGTAAGGAGGCTGTGTAAGCCTTTAATTTTCTTTTAAATGTGATGTGCTTTGCAAATTCACCAACAAAAGCCCTCACAATCATTTGTGATATTATGTAAACATCTTTTGTACAAAATTGTGATATTGTGAGCTTCTGCATGAATTTTAAATGGTGTGCATGTATATGGGTTTAATAGACTGGAAAATCTTACACTACAAATTTACATTCTTGGTCCTGTCAAAAGAAGTTTGGTTTTTATTTGCTTTGTACATTAAAACATTACATTACCAGTAAAGAATATCACAAAATGCCACAAATATGCTTTGAATGCATTCATAGAATAATTACATGAATTTGATTTAAACAAAAAAATTTACATCATGCAATACCAAAAATCTCTATATCACATCATTATCATCACAATATTCTGCCCTTGTTTCATACCATAATAACTATAATGTTCCTTACTTATTGACACGGTTTGAAATATGAAAACAAGAATTCACGTGAAAATCCAAATTGCCAATATATTCTCTTAATATTGAAAACTGTCACAATCTTGTACATTTTGGGGTCTAATTTTAATGCCTAGATGTATGCAGGGGCAGCCTTCTTTAGTTGTTAATTTGTTTAATAATAAGAAGAATGATAATAATAATAAATATAATTATAATAATAACAATAATAATAATAATGATGATAATAACAATAATAATGATGATAATAATGATGATGATGATGAGGAGGAGGAGGAGGAGGAGGAGGAGGAGGAGGAGGAGAAGAAGGATGATGATGATGATGATGATGATGATGATGATGATGATGATGATGATGATGATGATGATGATGATGATGATGGTGGTGGTGGTGGTGGTGGTGGTGGTGGTGGTGGTGGTGATGGTGATGATGATAATAATGATAATAGTGGAGTCTTGTATAGCACTCATGTCTGGCATTGCCACTCCTGGCCCTCCGTTATTATTACCCTGGCTTTAGCATGGCTGCCACATTTGTTGTCTCTATTGTTGTTGTTTTCTTTAATGAGGAGGGGGATGTATTTTCTCCTTATATGATGATGTTTGCATCACTGTTTCAGTGGGTATAAATGTGATTGTTGTTGCTTTGCCAGGCAACCAGACATCAACAGATTATTTCTTTATCAAAGTTGGTTATGCTCTCTGTGGAGATGGCTCTGTCCTTTCTGGTGGCTGTACTGCCCTCTCTTGATGAAAGAATTCCAACAAACCAAATGCAGTAATTTTTTAATACTCATTTGCCAAATTCAAACTTTCTAAAACTTTCTATTAAGTTATTAACATCTCTTTATCTCTCTTGTTATCTTTCTTAATTTGCTCTCTCTCTCTCGCTCTCTCCTTCTTTCTCATTTTTCTTTATGCAGGGCGTGGTTTCTTCGATGATCAAAGATTTTGAGTCTAAAATCCAAGGAAAAGAGAGGTGAGATATTACTATTCATTAGCTTTTCTGAGTATCTTTTGATATCATGAATTGCTACTTGTGTACTTATAAAATGTACATAGATTCGAGGATAAAGCATCAAAATTTCACATTTCATTGTAACCTATATTCACAAATGTTGTGTTTCGTTATGTTGTAGGTAAACTCTCCTAATAGGATCAGTTATTATCCACATTCCAAAATCACATGCACAAATTGGATTCATGTGTGTGGGAAGCTAAGACGAAACTAACATTATGGTGTGAAACTAAATCGAGTCAAAAGTACAACGTATCTATCTTCTATCGATTGCTGTGACCTCTTCTTTTAATGTGTGTGTATATGAATGTGATCAGCAGTCATTGATAATAATAATGCCATGATAAATCTCAATAGAAAAAAAGGGTATTTTTAAACCTAGTTTCACCTGTAAATGAAGGAAAAAAGGGTGATCTTAAAATGAGATGCAAAGACATAATAGACTCATTTACTGGGAGGAGAGACCCGGGGGTCACAGTGATTCAGTTCGCTTTTCCCCTCCAGTGCACAGATGACGACAAATACTTAATACTATTATGCATGATATATAAATGGGATTGTGTGGTTCACAACAGTAAAATAATATTTTATTAAAATGTCAGGTGTTATACAACCATAGATCCTAAATAGATCATCATAATCTTTAGATGGAACAATATCGTCATGTGCAAAATAATCATTGAAATTAGAAAATATGGATTGTGATTATGTATTGACAAATCAGTGAACTTTTGACAACTTTTTTTCTTTTATTGGCAATCCAATTTTGAACAGTTTTCATCCCACTTTGTTATTGTTTTGCTGTTGCATGTTTTGACTGTTATTTGGGAATTGCTTGGAGCTACTCCAAACTTACTATCCGGGAAGAATTTTTTTTTGCAATTTGAAACTTATACCTTTATTGCCCTGCCTTATGTATAATTTTTAATTAATTACTCATTCTTTTCAAAGATTCCTTGGTACTTCTGAGACAAATCGTAATCATAGGTAATCGTGTCTCAAAGTACATGTATAAATGTCCTCTAATTGGTTTCTAATTCCTCGTTTCCTTGTTTCTTTTTCTCTCTTTCTCACCCCTCCCTCCATCTACACTCCAACTCATTTTATTGATCTTTGTCTTGCCCTGTTTTTGGCCATTTACCTCCTGTCCCATATTTTACTCATATTTTACCCTTATGACCCTTTTGCCTTTTATGTCGGTCACCCTATAATATGTTTAATATGGCCTACCTATGATGCTTATGCTTGTTTATGATATAAAACTGTCATTTTCCCTCTAATACCTTTACAATCTCTCTTATACTTCCATATAATTTTTTTCTTTTTACCCATACTCATTGTTTATTTTTCTATCAAAATCTTTAAAAATTACTCTCTTTCCTCTATCACTCTGTCTGTCTATCTGTCTCTCTGTCTGTCTCTGTCTCTCTCTGTGTCTCTCTCTGTCTGTCTGTCTCTCTATCTCTCTTTGTCTCTCTGTCTCTCTCTCTGTCTCTCTCTTTCTCCCTTGACTCTCTCTCTCTTCCCTCCTCTTGCCTGTGTTGCTTTATTTCTCTTTCACTATGTCTTTTTATTCTCTTTATCTCTGTATGTCAATCTATTACCTTGTATTTTGTTTCAATGCTAATACTTTATTTATATTTATTATTTATTATTAATATTTTAACTTTTTATTTGATAATGCTTATTAATCTCCCTCTCATCGTCCTAACACATTTCATATTTCTTTTTGTCCATCTACTAATGCAACTGTTTGTCATTTCTATTTTCCTTGGCTATATTAATTAATTAACTAATGATATTAATTTTTATCATGCTAAATATCTCACTCGGTTGCTTGCTTCATGCCACATATTTTTTTCTCCTTCCTTCCTCCCTGATACATCTTGATTATGATTATGATTTCCTTTGTTTTTATTTCATTTTGCTAACAAAATCATAAAATGCATTCTTTGAACTGTACTACATAACTTTGACGTTCCATTGTTTTCATTGTACGATTTGTATCATTTTATGCTTTATAACTGAACGACGTATAAAAACACACACACACATGCTTTTTAATTGCATGTCTATAACCCTATGACCATGCATATCTTCTCTAAACCATCCCTTTCTGTCTATGAAAAAAATCCATGCATACTTCTTGCATACCCCTTCCCTATACTATTTATAAAAATATGAATGAATCTACTACACCTGCTAATTAACACCAACTGCAAACTTGAATCATGACCTGTGTAAACCCTGTTTTGAAACTGCCCTTTGCCCCTTGCATCTCCCCAACTGCCCCCCACCGGCCCTTGCCCCCATCAGATCTTCGTCGTTCAACAACATGGCCCACAACATCCAAGGGCACGTGGCCCACTTGGGGGAGGATGCCAGAAAGAAGATGGCCAGCAAGATAGGTGCCCACAAGACGAAGATGGGAAACGTCTTTCAAGAAATAGTTGGGACAAAAGGTCTCTAAATGTGATTTCTCTTGTAAGATCTGTATTTTAATTTGAGTGGCCTTTTTGGATAAAAATAAGTTGCCATTTTGGGGCGAGCCAGAAAAGAAAGGACTAGCAAGATAGGTGCCCAGAAGACTGAGGTGGGAAACGTCTTCTCCGCGAGAAATAGCTGGGACAAAAGGTCTTTAAACATGATTCTTTTTAAGTTTAAAGATCCATCTATTTATACTTCAGTGAAGTCTGTAGCCGCCTTTTCTGTGTCCTTTAGCTACCCCCTACACCAAAGTACTACTCACATTTTTTTTCTAATCTAAAGGAATACTTTCCATGATTATGGTTTTAACACTGTTTCTATTTGTCCTCTACCCGTCTATCCCGGTTCGGTGTCTTAATGTTGGTATTTGTTTATCCCCTTTGCAGCTTGGTACAAAAGTGGCGATTATATATTAAGAAATTGTATGAATTCTTTGCTTTTAATGGACCTTACCTTAATTGATTTACAAATTGCATGCATTCTTTCATGGGTTTTTATGCCTCCGCTACAACGTAGCCGGAGGCATTATGTTTTCTGGTTGTCCGTCCGTCCGTACGTACGTACGTACGTCCCGTTCTCGTGATCGCGTTATCTCAAGAACCAATTGATGGATTACCGCCAAACTCGGGTCATGTATGTATCTTGCAGAGCTAATGAAGTGATTAGATTTTGGGGTCACGAGGTCCAAGGTCAAAGGTCACAAGGCTCATTATGTATGCAAAAATAGCTCGTGATCGCGTTATCTCAAGAACCGATTGATGGATTACCGCCAAACTTGGGTCATGGATGTATCTTGCAGAGCTAATGAACTGATTAGATTTTGGGGTCACGAGGTCAAAGGTCAAAGGTCACAGGGCTCATTGTGTATGCAAAAATAGCTTGTGATCGCGTTATCTCAAGAACCGATTGATGGATTACCGCCAAACTTGGGTCATGTATGTATCTTGCAGAGCTAATGAACTGATTAGATTTTGGGGTCACGAGGTCAAAGGTCAAAGGTCACAGGGCTCATTATGTATGCAAAAATAGCTCGTGATCGTGTTATCTCAAGAACCGATTGATGGATTACCGCCAAACTTGGGTTATGTATGTATCTTGCAGAGCTAATGAACTGATTAGACTTTGGGGTCACGAGGTCAAAGGTCACAGGGCTCATTATGTATGCAAAATAGCTTGTGATCACATTATCTCAAGAACCGATTGATGGATTACCGCCAAACTTGGGTCATGTATGTATCTTGCAGAGCCAATGAACTGATTAGATTTGGGGTCACGAGGTCAAAGGTCACAGGGCTCATTATGTATCCTAAAATAGCTCGTGATCGCGTTATCATTAGAACCAACAGATGGATTACAATCAAACTTGAATTTTAAAAATTGCTTCCATTTTGGTTTGTAAAATTGCTCTATGGCGGAGGCATCATCGACTGCGCGCAGTTGAAGTTCCATCTAGTTATTATTATACATGTAATTGTTTCATGGGCATCATTTCTATTTTATTGTAACAAGTGTACTTTCCACCTAGGGTAGATATGTCTAAAAGAAAACCTTATTTATCAATCATGCAACAAATTAGATATTCCCATGACCCATGACCCTTGACCCCTTAACGACCCTTGCACGGACCTCTTCTTTCCATCAACAGTGAGGACACATCTTCCAGGAGCACCGATCCATTCTACCAGCCCTATATGGTCAGCGTCAACCCCAACGACAGCAAGGCATCGGCCGGTAACAAGACGGCGCCCTCAAGGACCATGATGGGTAACATATTCTCTTGGGGAAAATGAAAGCATCGTCCAGAACGATTGTAGACAGTGTCAAGTTCGGTGCCGCTCACCAGCTTGCAATAGCAAGAGAGTGCCACTCTAGGACCATGATGGGTAACATATTCTCATGGGGAAAATGAAAGCGGGAGTTGTGTTGTGAAGCATCGTCCAGAACGATTTTAGACCGTGTCAAGTTCGGTGCTGCTCACCAGCAATAGCAAGAGAGTGCTACTCTAGGACCATGGGATTGGTGGGTTGCATATTCTTGCAGAGGAAATGAAACGAGAAGTTTTGTTGCAGTATCGCCTGGAACGATTGTGTATGTGGTCCAATTAGGTCCAGTTCATCAGTAATAACTAGACAGCACTCCACAGGACCATAGTGAGTAGCATGTTCTCGTGGAGCAAATTAGGAGTTCCATAATGATGTATCATTCATAATAATGTTAGATCTTATACAATTTGATCCTGTCCTGCACATGTAGTAAGTCAGTGTCCTCAAAAACTCTGATGGGAGAGTATGTTCTCTTGGAGGAAGCAAGAGAACTTCTGTAGATGTTTTGTCTGGAAAGATTCTAGGTATATCATCAAGTCTGTTCCTGCTCACCATCAAAGAAGAGACAGTGCCCCCTATGACGATTTATCTTTCTTGGAGGAAATGAGAGATTCACACACTGTCTTGGAGAATCGGAGAAATCATCAAGTTTGGTCCTGCCCAACACCAATACGACAGTGGCTCCTGGAACCATAATTCTGTGGACAAAGTGAGAGATTTGTGTGTCATCTGGAAGGATTGACGATATCAAGGTTGAACCTGACAGGCACCAATGCCAACTCCTAGGACTGTGATGGGAAACACGTTCTCCTTGAAAAGTAAGAGAGGTAAACTGCTGGAAATATGAAGTAATGGTGTGCTTTTTTTTTAAAGAGTGTTATGGTATTCCAATAAGCACATCCAAAACCTAAAGATCACAAGCACTCCAGCACAAATAAATGCAAATAAAATATTTCGGGGAAACATGCGGTTGAATTATTTTACTGCACCCTTAATTCATAAAAGCTCCTCTATTGAACTATTCAATGCCTTATTGGTTGACGTGGACAGTTGACTTTTGTTTTAAAAGTTTTGTGCCAAACTTAACGGAAGCAAACCCACTGAATTAAGAAAGTTAAATTGTATGTATAGGCCTAGATTACAGTCAAACCTGTGATAAGATTCAGATATGCAATGCATTTTTTACAACATGTAATTGAATGGCAACTGCATGTAACAAAGGTCCCACATGTATCCACTGAGCGTTGTGTTACAAGATGCAGAATTGTTTAACATATTACACTTACCGGTATGTTATTATGGATTTTTCTCTCAAAATGTTGCAGTTAACCGTGGCATATGTGAACGAGGCTTTTAATAGAGGGAACACCTCCCTCTAAAGGCCACCTGTCTATAGCAGTCACCTACATGGTTATGTTTTCATTCTTGAATGGAATGTGTGTTGTTCATGTACTTGTAGAACCTGCCTAGAAAGGCCAATATATGGTAAGGACTGTGGCCACTTCTGTATCCCTTGGGTGGCCTTAATAGACAGGTTTGACTGTAATCGCTAAAAGCCCTTGTTCTTGCTCTGAATTACCGGTAAACAAATGTAAAGTTGATGAGACGGTCTTGTGAAAAGAGTCAAGTTACTTTTAAGAGCTATTGAATATTGCTTGCAGTACTGTAATATGTATTATATATTCCATTGTACTACTAGATGATGGTCCTCTATTTTGAAATAATTGTGATTTCCATAGAAAACATTACCATTATACCAAGCATTAAGAAATATAATGTTATCAAGAATCAGTTTGTACATAGTATATTACCCAGTCATTTACATTCCTGTACAATGTACCACTCTGTTATGCCCATAAGTGTACTACTATGTATCATAATATGTTGCATACTACCTACCAGTAAATATTTTTCTCAGAATGAGATGTGCGTATCAGTTCATTTGCTATGTCACAATCTTAATTTGTAAATCGTGACAGGTTGAGGGCTAGAAAATTTTAGAAATACTGTAGGTCACAGATTGTTTCAAGTTTTTATGCTTATTTAAGTTAATTGCAAATTAGATGTCGCAGAAACTTTAGAATTTAAACCGAAGAGACTACATGTAGTAAAGAATTTATGTCCCGATTTCATGTTAATGAATTCACATGTTGACTATATGATCAAAAAGGGAAAAAAAATGAAAATTATTTTTTCGCAAGTCCATTGAGCTATTGTGCTATCGTTACTATTTTGGTTATTGTTTGTAAAATTTTGTAATTCACCTCAAAAGCATTACCTAGTTCAATGAAAGTATAAAAAATGTGTGCTTTTTGCTACCGGTATTTTTGGGGTTTTATTTTGATTTGTAATTTTTGCGAAAATTTTTTTCGAAACATGTTTGGATCGCTCTTGGGGCTAGACAAAAAGATTTCTTTTGAAAATCTTAATTTGTGGAATTGAAAGATACATGTATATATTTTTGCATACACTCGGTCTCACATATTCTCTTTTTTTTTGGGGGGGGGTATTTGATTGAGAATATAAGCTTCTTGAACATTTGTTATCAGAGAATATTTTGTATAGCATAAATAAGTCACTTCATCTGTGCATGGGCAGATAACGATTATTTGTACAAAACTATAAAGCCCATCAAGATGACTGTTGGATACGTGTTCATGCAAATTATGTAATCATTATTCATTTATGCACCGCCGGTACATTTTATGATACAAAGGTGGAAGTATTCTTTTCAAGAGGGTCACAAAAAAATGTCATGAATTACATTAGGCCATAATGTTAGCAGTGGGACTTCTCCATGTTTTAACGGGTCTATGGATATTTGTGGGTCATTTGTACAAATGTTTTTACTCAAAAAAATATTGAAGGGCATAGGAACAAGAGTATGTGTATGCCAGTTTCAGTCCCCAACACAGTTTTACATTTTTCAAGAAAGAGGATCCACCAGACTTTGAAAAATCTGGACAATAGCATGAAAGTATACATCTATGGTGATATATTATGATCCTAGTAATGAATTCTAAAGTACAGTAAATTGTTTGAAGTTGTCTATAAATTGTTATTTATTATCGTTTGAAACTCAAGTGGGGTGCAGAGTACATATATACTTGCTCGTCACAAAGTCTTAATATGTGCTTCTTAGATGGGTAGATGAAATATAAGTATTACAACATAATTTAAAATATGTTGATGAACATTTCAATAGTTTTCAGTCTAGAGTCCTTTGATTTGAAATATTGGCAAGGAAAATTTGTAATGGTGAAATAAGGACTCCATTTACTTCCTCATATAGTTGTTGCTTCCCATGTTAGTGCTAATTGTATATATTGTTCTTCGGATATTTTGTAATCGAGTATATGTTTTTGTACATAGATACATGTAAGACTTAATTTCCACTTTGCCTCACCACCTCGAAGTTGCCCCAATCATGTGTCTTTTGACTTTAATATATGGTCATTTTGTGGAAGCGGTTAAGTAGTCAATCTTTGTATCATTTTCATGTTATATTCGATTTATATTATGTGTACATTATGTTTAGAGACTCGTATCTGTAAATTTTGGTTGATTCAGAGAGCATTTTTTGTGCAAAATGATTTCACAGTCTTTCTTCAGAGATCTATTACAAACATAATTCTGTTTTTATATCCTATTCAGCTTTAATTTCTGCCATTTATGCTGTATATCATTCCTGTAGTTTTCGTTTTCCTATCCTGTTTCAGCTTACTGTATATATATGCATTAAATGTCGCTCTATTCTTGTAATTTTTAGGAAATGTATGTGAAATCGGTATTGATTGAACTGAGCTGTAATGAATCAGTTTGATTTAATGCAGTATAAAGATTTTCACCACCATCTTTTAAAGGTACTATGTCCCATTTGCAGGCCAAAAAAATGAAAAGGTTAAATTCCAATGGCATTGGAAAGACAATACTAATTTAGAACTTCCCTAAAAAAAGGGGGGCTTGAAGATGTCTTTAAGTGGGAAAATAACAACTATTAGTTGTCAAGTCGACTTAGGAGCTATAGAGCCAGTAAGTAATAGTCTGATTTTTCAGACCATTGTACCAAATGGTTGTACGTTTTATGCTGCGCAAAGATTCAATCAGTTTAATTTTGGCCATTACAAGAAGTGGGTTATTGATGTAGACAAATGCTCATGTACCCTTTACAGCTCATTTTATGTATGTTATTACCAAAGATGAAAACAGCCAGTCAGTTACTCAATAGTGTCTGACAGTGAAGTCTAGCAAGTAAACGGGTTTCCTTGCATAATTTGAATATTAGGACACTGCTAACGTTTAAATTTCACAGATAGGACATACATGACATATTCATAATTCCTGCAAAGTTCTACATAATTTGATGTTGGCTGCAAAAGGGACATAGTATCTTTGAAAGCCAGAAAGGCAGTAACTCGGTGATCATCTTACATAGAGCTAGCACTCTTCTGGCTCAGTTATAGCACATGATATACAGTCAAACCTGTCTATAGCGACCGCCCAAGGGAAACAAAAAAAGTGGTCTTTGTAGACAGGTTCCTTTAGTACATGTTTCAATGAGAAACCATTTTCAAGGGAAACAAAAATGTGGTCTTTGTAGACAGGTGGTCACAAAAGCAGGTTTGACTGTATCAGATATATTTCACCAGATTTGAGAGATCTAAAGGGAAATGGAACTAGTAGCATCACAGAAGCAATCAAGATTTATCTTTTGTATGAATACTTCAAGATCATACAAATAAAGCTAGTCAGTATCTGCGATATCACATGGTTTTATAATCACACAGAGAATCAGCAATGAAATCATATTTATGGAAGGAAAAAAGTGTAATTTCTTTCAATTTATAATTGATTGATTTCGATTTGAGTTGGAAATTAGCAGGGTGTCTAGTGAATGTCAGCATTTTTTTATACAAACTGAGCCGAATAAGCTCACAGATGTTCATTATCAGGGTGTTTAAGTGAGAAAAAGATTTGGAGGTTAGATCACTAATTTGAAATTAGATATCTGTACTCCACAATGCCTTTATTTTCAGTTTTTCACATTCATGTTTTGAATACTTTTCAGGGTTGTTTTTCTAATTAGTCTCGCATTAATTAACTGCCTAAAATGAACAATTCAAGATGTTCCATGCCATGTAGTGCAAATATGTCTTGCGCAGAATCAAATAAACCAACAGGTTTATATTAGTGTTTTTTACTTTCATACTAATTTCATAGAGGAGAAGAGCAAGCATGCTGATTTTCAAAGCTGTAAGTTTGTATTCGGAAACCGAAACAGTACACTAACTATTATTTTGTCAGAAGTTGTGTGTACTTTGCCTTTTGTTTGTATGTATGGTACTTTCTAGGTGATTCGGATCCAGAGTAGCCTACTTATTTGAATTTGAGCCTCAAGCTATCTCCATGAACTGGAATGAAATTGTATTTTACTAGAAGATGCACCTAGGCCCTCTCCAGGGGGGTGTTTCACAAAGATCCTAAGTTGAACTTATCTCTAAGTTGGACTTAATAGTTATGGAAAGCCGTTAGCATCTTTGAAAACATTTTGTAAAAGTTATTTTAAAAGGCATAAAATGTTGATTCAAATCATTTATATTTCTATTATCAAGGAGATTTCATGTTCTTGATGTGGAATTTATGAAAAGTCTAAAATACTTGAATTTTTGCTTTTGAATATATTTTATTTTAAGGCTACAAATGGCTCTCCATAATTTTTAAGTCCAACTTAGAGTTAAGTTCGACTTAGGATCTTTGTGAAACACCCCCTGGTGATGTTGCTTCATATTGACTTTGTATACGCAATATAATTTTGTGTGTAGAAAGGGGTAAATTTGGAGATGTTCGTGAAAGTTTAAGTGTTTACAGATTTGGAGAAAAAAAATTGAAAGCAAAAGATTTTAGTTACAGAGAAAGGGTCATACATGTATTTTTATGGTGTTCACAACTAAATGAATGCATATAATTATACCTGTTAATGTGAAAATAGGAAATAGTTTGTGAATGTGTATAATTTACTTGATAATAAAAACATACTAAAATAGGGTGTATTAAGAGCCAATTTTGTTCCTATTTTTACACAAAAGGGGTCCTATTTTGTGGAAAAACATACTTGAAAGTATATGTATGCCAACTTAGGGGGACATTTTCAATCTCACCAAAGATCATGTGTTACGTGTACCCTGGGTACCTTTGAATATAAAATGACAATGCCGGGGCAAATCAAAAAACGGGAAGAAAATTGTTATTCACAATCTATCCTCTATTATGAAACAAACAGAAAACGAATGTATCATAGGCAATTATAACCAGCATATTGAGAGCATTATCATTATGTTTTTAGCCATTTATATTTATACTATCAATAGACATAACATGTTTATGTCAATCTGTGATGTAGAAATTTCAATAAGAAATCCTTTGTTCTGATGTCTCAATAAGCTAATTAATTGAATTCAGTGCACTTATGAATGTCAACTGCCAAAGTCACAGAAAAAAACCTTTCTATTCACTATCTCGAGCTGTAAATCATAGAAACACTATATATATTTCATAAGCTTCAACTACCAAATAATTATGTATGCCTTTATAATCACAGTTACTCACATACTCTATTATTTCTAACTATATGTTTGTACCAGGGCCCCGTCTTATAAAGAGTTGACATCAATCGCAACTATGAACATACGAGAAAGGAGGCTCCAAACTTGCGATTGATTTGGATCACTAGTAACTCTTTTTAAGATGGGGCCCAGTAGTCTAAACTCCATACATGTACTATATATTTTCACAGCCTTGTCAATGAGTGTACTTTTCTAGCTTATCAAGCAGTAGGCAACAAAATACATGTACTAATTTAGCACTGGAAATGTAGTACTTTTCTCTCAGATTTTCTAAGTACGTGTATGTAAAGGAGTGCTTGTAAATTGCTAAGAATTGGGGTAGTTTCGCAAATTTGTAATCCCTTTCTTCTCCTAAACTTCAGATTTTTAAAGCCCACCGCACACAATAATAACCTTCCTGCTATCCGATTTTCAGAGAAATGGCAATTATATTAGATATAGAAATCTAAGCAAACATAATCTTCCTGATGTAGGTTCTGAATATTGATAAAAATGCCAAGAACTCGAATTTTTGTGCGTTCAAGCCATCGATCTAGTCAGAATAAAAGCCGAATCTGCTGCAAATCGTAGACAATCGCACTATATACTGGTATTACGTCACTACGATTCTGGGCCGATTTACCTATTTCTCCTCCAAGGAAGCGTGACTTCCATTGAAATTGAAATTGTATTAATCATACATGTATGATTATTCAAATCGATAATTAAGAATTTAGTAGTTTGAATGTTCATATCAAATGCCATTGCAAATTCTTCCAAAATCGGATCGTATAGATCGAGTGCGGTGGGCTTCAGACACTCTACACTCGAGTCGAGAGAGATATTGGTATATATAATCACCGGTTTATTGTATTAGGTAATTAAGCAATGGTGTGCAATAATTGTCTGCATATAACTCAGTGAAATGTTCGAAGGTATTGTTTATGTATTATGTCAGCCTATAATATGTTAATCTATTTGTTGGCATACCTCCTTCATTTTATTTTTGTTGCCATGCCCCCTACATTATTTTGTTACTTTTTGTTCCACATAGGATACATGAATCATGAGTTCCGATGTCTGCGCAGCGCCCTTGTCTGCGCGTAGTTATACGCTAACTGCGCGATTCTAATACCGTAATGTACAAAAACCACGCAACGAACACAAAACCTTAAACCTCATATCTATTTTAGCGATATGTATTTGTTCAAAAAAAAACGAATAAAAGCTATTGAGAATTAAGTCTAATTTTAGTAATTATATTCACAAGCCTCAAAACGCCATCTTTCAAAAATCTCAAACTGCGTATAAAATGAATGCCAGACATGACCGGAACCTTTGTTTTTGCAATGTCAATTTGACACCGATCGACGCATTTTCTTTCTGAAAATGACAGGCATTCTTTTTACTCGAAATTTGATGAGTTTTTCTGCACACTTACTCTCTAGAATATAAGCAATAAGATGTGATCAAGTATTATGGGGTATACAATAGAAAATCCTTGTCAATTCCAAGTGAAATGTTAGGTGCGCAGACATGGGGCTTCCCTTCATATTACGAGTATATAGGTAATAGGCAAGTCAAAGATATATGTACGGTGAACATTGGATATTGGGATCATGAAAATAATGTTGTTATACTACGGTTTAAACAAATGAAAATTATAAATAGCTGGGACCTGCAAAATTTACTTTGTATAATTGGATTCTCGTGATATCAGAGCTCTTAATGAGTTTGCATTGTATGTGTTCATTTTGTGAGCCTGCGATACCAAGTGTATAACATGATCTTATGAGCATAAATTCACATAGAAAATATCATGTTTCTTGATCATTAATTTTGTCTCGTCTATTAAAGCTCTAGCAGGGTATACACATTTAATACAATCATGCTTAAGGCTTAGGTGTTGTCGGTAATGTGAGGGGCGAAAAAGGTTGGACTTGCCCAGCTAGATACAAAGGCTCGTTCAGATAGGATGCGGTTAACCGCCAAAAAAAAACGACGCCGCGGCTCTTTTTGTTGTTGTAACGTGTAAATGAATCGCAACTGCGCGCAACAAAGGTTCTGTGCGTATTCACCGAGTTATTTTGTGTGACGCGTATTACACCTTAAATTACGTCATAACCGCGACAACAAAATTTCAATGCAGCGGTTTTGCCGCGTCATATCTGAACGAGCCTGAAAACAGTGATGCACGATGCAGCTACACAGTCTGCCTCTCCCTCTCTCTCTCTCTCTCTCTCTCTCGCCCCTCCCTCCCTCTATTATCTCGTTGTCTCTCTTGGTCTTTCACTCTCTTCCTCTCTCTCTATCTGTCCCTTGAGCGTCAGTCAGGCACATGTTGGAAACATCTATGCAATAAGATATTTACAGCTGTTCATTATTAGGTTAATCACATTGTTATTGTAATAGAAAAAAAAACCTTCAGAACAAGTAGATATGGAGAAACATGTGTCATCCGAAGTAAAATTAGAAAGGAAAAGAAATAGAGATCAAGAGAGTGGAATGTCTATAGAGCAGTGGCGGATCCAGAGGGGGTGCCCCCGGCCAAAAAAACAAAAAAGCTCACTACCCCTTACTGAGCGAATTTTCGGCCGGCGCGATTTTCAAATTTGCGGATCCAGCCGGCGGCAAGAGAGGGGGCCCCAAAAGGGGCCCACTTCGTGCGAAAATTTCTAGAGGGGCCCGCCCTCCTGGATCCGCCACTGGACAGCAGAGTCTATATAGTTCTTTTTTCGGTTCAGCGGTCTGGAATAAAGAGATTGAGAAAGTTCTTGATAGACGAAGATGCGAGAGAAAGGGGAATGCGGACAGCGTGCACATTGGAAAGCTGTACGGAAAAACGATGATTTCTTAATTAATAAATTAATAATTAACCGATTATGCTCTTCTTTTAAATCTTTGCAAAACTGCGAATATTCATCCGAGAATCGGATCCGGGCTAAAACGATTAGAAGCTTAGAAGCTTAATTCTAAGACCCAGGGGCGGATCCAGCCGGCGGCAAGAGAGGGGGCCCAAAAAGGGGCCCACTTCGTGCGAAAATTTGGAAATCGTGCTGGCCGTTTTTTTCGCTCAGTGGGGGGGTAGTGAGCACTAATTTTACCTCCACCCCTTGAGCGCCAGGGGGCATCTTTTTTTATATATATAAAATAGGGTGTTTTTACCTGTTTTTTTTTTGCTAGGGGAGGGGGCACCCGGCCCCCCCCCCTGGATCCGCCACTGCTGAGACCCATGATTCGATATCAACCATTCGATCTTGTTGTTTTGCCGCATTTACATTAAAATGAAATTAAGATGCTTAACCCTAAATGAATGAAAATCAAAATACAAAGTATATGCATGTACATGTCATATAGAGCAGAATAGTGGAAAATTTAATATTTACGCAATTGTAACTTCTCTTCAAGGAATCGAACTTGGGCCACCGCGTTCAGAAACTCGACGTTAGTATCTGGGCGCTCCAGAAAGCAGGATAGTTCTTAATTAACCGCAACTTTCTTCAGCGACAAAAAGCAAGATGTTCAATATCAGTGGCGGCTCCAGGGGTTTGTGTAAAATAAAGGGGCGACTAAGGGAATCTCCCCCAAAAAAAAAAACATAACAAGGAAAATGTGGGGGCGGACCCCTGTGACCCCCTTTATCTGCCCCTAGAAGAATGCACTAACTTTTCAATTTCAAAGTATCGAACCTGGATCACCACGGTCAGAAACTTAACGTTAGTGTCAGTTACTATCTGGGCCCTCCTGGTGACAGCAGGCCCAGATAGCTCTTAACCCAAGTTTGGCTGGGTGACGAAAAGCAACAATATTTCAAGCGTTAAGCATGTTTGGATCAGCGGTAGAGCATTTGCCTCGTGTATCCGAGGTCCGCGGTTCGATATCAACTCTTTCTTTCATTCTTATCCACTTTTGCAAAATGTCAAAAAATTTCCAAAGAACGGAACCTGGACCATCACGGTCAGAAACTTAACGTTATTGCTAGTTACTATCTGGCCCCTCTGGTGACGTTTTCCTTTAAAAGGGGGTGTTTTTCAAGCACTGATCGCACACAAACCAAAAAAGGGTGCCTTTTCAGGTTCACAGGTTTTGACGTTTTCTTTAAAAAGGGTCATTTCAGAAAAGGAGCGATACGCCATTAGGGTCCATTTCAGAGGTTGATCGATGGACACGGGTGCACTGGGTAGAACTTTTGTATAAGAGTAACCCCCAATCGGGGGGCTTTAAGCCCAGTTTTGTAGATCGGGGAGGAGAGCTTTTGCCTCTAATTATGGGATGTGTTGAGCTGGTTAGAGTTTCGTCAGTTGCCATTTTCTTGTTTCCTTGTTTGTTTATGTTAATGTTTGATTCAGTAGAAGAAAGCAATATTTTTTTGAATGATTCGTATCTGTTCTATTTGGGGTTGTTTAAAAAAAAAAGACTTAACAATTATTACTCACTGGTTACATACAAAGTGAGAAAAAAAGAGTTTTTCTTTCTTCTCTCTAACCTAAGCATACCTTACAACTACGGGAAAGTCAAAGTGTCGTACAATTTTTTTTTAATGAAGAGATTAGACTCATTCCGGATCCTCACTATTTTAATTTAATCATCAACATCTTGACAGCCCACCCCCCACCACCACAAATGGCACCATCCTTTCATTTTGACTCGAAAGTCTTCTCTCTCTCTCTCTCATTTTGTATAAAATGAAATGATCAAATACGTGTCTACATGTTATTCTATGAATATGTTGAAAAGCATTTTATCATTGTGTATTCATAATTTGTTCTATGAATGTGGCTGTATTGGACGTCTTATTTTTTTTCTCTATTACTGGACTATCATGATCATTGTGGTCTAATTCTTTTAATCCAGGAAGATTATATGTTTGCCTATATAGGTGTCAAATGAATTGTGAAGGATTTATAACATCTCGATTAAAATGGACATTGGTATGGAATACTAAAAACAAGCAAAATTTATAATTCTTCTTTTCAGGTCGGTTGTATGCTGAAGTGGAAGAGAATTGGGAAGGAGGGGGAGGGGTGATGGAGCAAAAGTGAATGGAGTTATGGGAGGGTCATGTATGGGGCTGAATCATGTTTCTGTTGGGGGTGCAGGATGGTAGAGAGATATGGGAGCAAGAATGATTGCATAGATTTTGGAGAGCATCGAGTGAGGATAGACCCAAAGAGAGTGTGTATGGTATAAGAGAACTTGAGAGAAAGGATGGAGCTTGAAATTGATAAATTAGAGAATAATGTATAAATACAGAGAATCATGAAAATATGATAGAATTGATGGTTTTGCCATAGACTGGCGAGGTCTGGGGATATACAAAGTAATAAGTCTGATAAAATACATATTTTCATACACAAATTAAATCACGAATTTCTGCTTCTTGACACACATATTCAAACAAATTTCAAAAATTATTCATAAATGGTTATTTTTATTAGATAATTAACAGATGTTAAATAAATGCTTATATACATCATAAACATGACATGTACATGTATCATTCAAATAAAATTGACAATATTTAACGGACCATTGTTTATATCTACAAAGATCATTATGCATCTACTGTATACAATAAATTTCATCATTTAATGTGCAAACTATAATACATTATGCTATATTATGTGCCTATATTTTTATAAGGCTATCCTAACCATTTCAAGAGGCAAGATAATTCAGAATCTACAATCTAATTGCAATTTAATTTTCATACTAAGATACAATGCTGTCTAAATCAATGTTACTAATTATAGGGGGCACTGTGAGACCCCTATGTGGGCAATTTGGTGGCCTCACAGTTGGGGAGGGGGGAATAAATCGGCAAATTTTCTGTACATTTGCATTACATGAAGAAGGTAATGGCTCTAGCCAACATTTGCATTTTGTGTGTAATAATGCTATTAAGAAGGGATGCAAGATGAGCGTGTGGGGCCAAAAAAGGGTATGGACAGCTGCTCTAAATGTTACACCAAATCAAAGATGGCATAGTTGGGCAGAAGTTGTAGCATAATCATACAGTATTTTTTTTCTTTCAGTCTCAACAGTGCCTTTGGTTAGGCAACTAGATGTTGGTATACTTTACAAACCCCTGGATTGATCTGTTAAACATCTGACTAAAAGAAAGATTATATAAATATAGTGTATGCTATATTACTATCTTTTGATACTACAGCTATTCTTATGAAAAAAGGCTGAATATGTAATAGCCACACTTTCATTTATGACTGCTTAGCAATTAATTGTAAGATTATTATTGCGATGGATTGCATTGCAAAAATCGCAAAATTCAATTGTACAATAAATTGCTAGGCTTTATGTTGAAGGACCCATGAGCTACTTTGAAAAGTACAATCATGATTCATGTTCATGATGTTGTTGAGGGAGGAGGGGGCTGTAGTGATTTATCCATCCAAATTAAGAGTTTAGAACATCAAAGATAACCATTAAAGGGAGAGGGGTATCAGTTTCCATGTGCAGAAGGTCATAATTCGCTGACACCAGACTTGGTGGAAATACCATCATTTAATGAGTGTACAAGTCTGGACACAGCAAACCTGTAGGCCAATCAAGTAATACCCCCTAGTCTCTCAGAGAGTTTTGGGGTGATGCAAATGTCAGATAATGAATTTACCATATAGGGAAAAGGCAGAGCATTACATCAAACCTGTTGGTCAGAAAACTGAAGGCTAATCCTGGTGATTGACAACACCTGTTATTGGGGAAACACATGAACTGTGTCAAATTCCCCATGAGAGCCCACTTTTATGAGTCTTTAAAACAAAAACTAGAGGTTCATCTAGACAGGGCGCTTACAACTCCACTTACTCCACCATTCTGTCTGAATCCATTGGAGGGTGACATAAGCCCTCATGAATAACTCATTTTGTGAGATGCTTTCACTACGTACACACACAGCATGAAAGAATGGAGGTCTAGGAATACCTCGGATTCAGTATGCAAAAATAATCATCAACATTTCAACATATTGCAATAGTTGACATTGCAATATGTTACCATCAAGATTAACACATTGCTATCATGATGTCTTGATAACAAAAACAGTTTCTTACTCATGGGAAAAAAATCACTGTTGAGTGAATCAACATACTCTATGTACGGACACTACTTGAAGGTTTACTTTCAAAATTTTACTCTAAAAAGGAAAGCCATCTGCCTTGGGCTATAAATGATAATTAGCAATGTATCATTTATCGCTCATACAGATGTGAATGGCTCAAGTGAAATGGTACTTTGGAACATTGAACAGGCATCCATCGTCTGCTCTTAGGTCAACACCAGTGTTGTCTTAAAGTCCGGTGGTCTGAGACCTAGACCAGGGAGGAACAACTTTATTTGATGTTCATTTAGCACTAAGACTCATGGTCCAGAAAGAGACCAAGACCAAGACCAAGAACACCTACATCACTGGTCTAGATAATCCAGGTCTGTAATAATCCACATCTAAGGCTCCCTCAGTCCAAAGTCTCCATTGAAGCTACTGTAGGGTCATACATAGTGACTGATGCTAGATGGTTATTGGGCATCACCTAGAGAAAGATGGAAAACAGGAAACAGGATAACAATAATCATCATTGGCAAAACAAATGAACAATTTTGATCTAGACTTTTTGTATTATTCATGTATTTTAATGAAAGAAATTTTGTATGTCATTCAAATTCTGCCACGGCACCTGCCAAACTCTACCCAGATGAAATAAATTGTTAACAAATTTAAAAAATTAAGAAATTCCTGGAATGCTTAACACTTCCGTTCCTTTTCTTGCCTCTCTCCAAGGCTGCTCGCCACACATGCACAAGTTTGCACAAAATAAGAGGCAATAATTGACGGAAGGATTGCTTTGAGCAACACAATGGCCTTATAACACCGGTATAGATTAATCTTGTATGTTGTATGCATCTTACGATAAATGCAATGTAAAACAGGGAGATTATTTGTGAGAAAAATAAAGAATAAAGCACCTATCATCGTAGTAATAATACGATTGCATGGCCCTCACGGAGAACAGTATGATGAGGCTACCCTAGGTTAACAAAGACATCACGATTTATACTTACTTCAAATATAAGGTTGAGTACTCCATAGCAGAACGTAGATCCAAACGGATTTGTTGTATTCATGGCTGAGGCTCTGTTGAGAACCACTGGTTTCTGAGATGTGCGTATTAGTCGATGGTTCAATGTGTCCCACTGTAGGAAGGTTTTAAAAAAACAGGATGCAGTCAGAAAATAGTGTACAAGAAACGATGTTTGACTTCGTTCTTTGGTGCCGTTCTTCTAATTTCAAATTTGATTTATAAAACCAAGTAAATAAAAAAAGCACAAAAACACAACTCCATTTCTTCTCCTAGACACTGGGAATGACCTTTGACCCACCTTGGTGAATGTTGTGATAGATAGAGGACTCTCGTTGTTCTCGTTCTCGGTTGAACCTCGTGTTGGGGAGGAGAATCTCAAAGTTACATCGATGATAGCTGGAAACGAAAGAACAAATATAATACAACTCAATGTACAAGATGAACTTGAATTAAAATGTAGATTTGAATATTGTGCAAGGGAGTAGAATATCAAAGTTCTAATTGTGATAGCTGGAAAGATATATACACTGTATGCATACAATAACATTAAGTCTACAAGTACATGTATGGTAGCACTGTATAAGCCAATATTTTCAAGTAAAACAATATTTTTGCGGATCATGGGTTCAAGGTCAAATTTGTGAGTTGTTAAATTGGCATAAATTAAGCCACAACCACTACCAATTATATACTTTTCAATAAATATAATTCTATTTCTGTGCATCAGGAACTCCTTACTGAGTATCGTAATCATTATAATATAAGAATTATTTTGGGAGAAATATATCATAATATTATATTGAAGTGCCCCGTTAAGATCAGTGTGGTCTAAAACTGCGCCTCATGACCTGGTGACGACTTGTGCCATGGTGTATAGATTCCATGTGCAACAGACATGCAATAGGGCTTACTTTAGTGATTTCGACATACAGCATTACTTGCCGGAATTTTTTTTTTTTGGCGTGTTGTTAAATTCGAGATCAATGAGGGATTTGCGAAATTCACGAAAATAATTCGCACGCCAAAGAAATTGCTTATACAGTAGGCATAATGAGCATCACTATAGGGCTAAATCTGTGCACATTATGAATGCCATTGTTTTAATTATTATGATTATTGCTCATGTTTTGATTTTTGACATAGTCATTGTCATCCTCAACCTCATCATAATTCATCATTATTTATCCTTAATATCATACATCCTCGGATTTCTTCCTCTCTAAAAAGACAATAGGAGATAGTCATTACAATCAGGCAACTTTAAACTTGTTTTGGTAAGTTGGATATCACGATAAGATAAATGGAATGAAAGGTACTCAATGATATCTAAAATGAAAATTCCCTCAGAATTGTGAATGGCTCTCTTTTTTCTATTTGTCAAAATGCTTTTATTCAAGATTAAATTATTCAAAGCGAACTGGCCCAATGCAGGATATAAAGATAGATGTACATGTGTCTTATCAGACAATTCTTTTTTGCAAGAGCTTCTATATGGCAGATATACATGTAAAACATAATACAATGTCATAATTCATTGATTAATGCCACGAACACACTTTATTCAGTCTGACGATTCTAAGACAAACTTACATGTTGAAGTTGTAGTGACCAGGAAAGTTTGCATGTAAGATGAACTTCTTGACACAGTGAGTAGAAGCATCAAATAAGATGTCCTGTTTGTAAAAAGGAGAATACATTCTGAGGTCTAGTCAAAATTCTATTTTCATGCTTCCAATAGTACGACATTTAATTCGAATATTATTAATATTATATATTGTATATATTCTGTATTTTTAATGATGAGTGTAAATAAATGAACTTGAACTTGAACTTGAAAAAGAAAGTTACATTTTGGGGTTCAAATATGAACTTGATTTCTTGGAATGACACTGTATATTGAGAAATTGTCTGACTTCATGTAGCAATTAGGATATCACGATCTAGATCTATGTATGCAGCAGCTGTTCAGAGCCTATAAGTATATGGAATAATACCCTTTTGGCTCCAACAGAGAGATATGAAGGACATTGAAAGTTTTTTTTTAAACTGAAATAATCAACATGACTACTCATACAAATCCAAATAAATATGTCTTAAACGGTTACAAACCAAAGATTCTATTCTTTGCATGACAATGTGGAAATGTACTAACTTCTAAATTCATACGTTAATGTTCTATTGCAGTTGCTATCATACCAGGAGGGTGTTTCACAAATACTAAGATCAACTTTAAGTAGGACTTAACTATGGCAGGCCGTTCATGCCACTGTTTGCTCTCACTATTATACTGGCATTGGTCTCTCAAGGGACGTACAAATCATGGTCTCAAATCTACAGAATTTGCATTTTTTGATTATTCATCATTGAAGGAAAAAATGTTATCTAAAGATCATAATTGAGAGATCAATGATGAGAGCAACTAGTGGCATAAATGGCCTGTCATAGTTAAGTCCAACTTAAAGTCGATCTTAGTCTTTGTGAAACACCCCCCAGGACTGATTACAGTACCATTGTAAGCAGTTATTTGTGCTCTAGGAATGCTGTAAGTACACTGTGAAGACTAAAGGTTAATGGATTTCACATACGGGTAATCAACAATATTCTTGTTGTAAAGCAAAATAACTTACGACCCCGATGGTGAAGTAGTTATAGAAGTAGTCTGAGGTCCTGGGTTGATCCTTGTGGAATGATCTAGAATGAATCCGCATCTAAAATGCAAGTCAGGAGAGATTTAGAATGAATGAATCTAAAGTTTAAAATGTTGCTGACATACCTTTTCAACAAACTGGGGTCACATTTACATGAAAAAAGCATGAAAATAGGCCCAGTTGAAAAATTTTCGGCTCAAAATGCTAAACTAACAGCAGTTTTTGTACAAAAAGGTGTTCTTTTTCCAATACTCATGAAATTTGTCAAGATACTCTTTTCAACAGGCTTCATTTACCCTGAACATATTTTTTTAAATCAAAAGGCCCAGTGGGCCAAAAATGCTGAACACTTGCAGTTTTTTCAAAACATGGTGTTTTTCCAATTTTCATGAAATATGCCAAAATACTCAGTGTTGCAGTGTCAAAGTGTGTATCAGAAATCAGCAAGACAAAATAGTGAAAAAATTAAATGAAAAAAAATTATTTTCAACAGTTTATAAGTCGTGAAATATGTAATATTTCTTACCTGAATAGGCATGCAACAGCCTTTTTACAAAGTGAGATATCCAGATGTTGATTTTCTTATTAAATTCACTTGATTCCTTACCCCCCCCCCCTTTTTACCTTTCTTACTTTAATCTCACCTTATCCTCTGATTTGAAGAAGATCTTGTTCGGTGCTCCCAGACTGCTCATGACATCCTGACAGGAGTCTCCAAACGTCACTGTCCTCACTACAGCCTGCCGCTTAGCATCAGGTAATCAGTTCCTTCTCCGCTTTCCCAGCCCCCCTCACCTTTTCATCCTCTTCCTTCTCTCTCATCTCCTCTTTAACTAACCTTATCCTCTGATTTGAAGAAGATCTTGTTCGGTGCTCCCAAACTGCTCATGACATCCTGACAGGAGTCTCCAGACGTCACTGCCCTCAGGCTACAGCCTGCCGCTTAGCATCAGGTTATCAGCTCCTTCTCCCCTTCCCCAGCCACCTCCCCTCCCTCCCCTCCTTTTCATCCTCTTCCTTTTCTCTCATCTCCTCTTTAACTAACCTTATCCTCTGATTTGAAGAAGATCTTGTTCGGTGCTCCCAGACTGCTCATGACATCCTGACAGGAGTCTCCAAATGTTACTGTCCTCACTACAGCTTGCCGCTTAGCGTCTGGTGATCTGCTCTGGCCTGAGGCTACATCAAAGCAACAGAAAATTAAGACTGTAGTATTAAAGTCACATAATCTTGCCTCCTTTTGGAGAATTTGACACCATATGTGTGTTTACTTGATAACAGATGTTATCCATCACTGAGAGTGGACTTCACTTTTACAAATAGGGCCCTGTTTCATAAAACTTGTTATCAATAACAAATGTTAAATCTCTATGGCAAATCTGCTCTCAGCTAATCAAATGCCACTATTTCAGTAGCTTATAACAGTTATTGTAACTTGTTATTGATGAGATGTCTTATGAAACAGGGACCAGGTCTTACACCCTCCAGTGTGTAAGGGCCCATAAGAAAGCTCCTCATCATAAATCTCCCTCGCCCAACACTCTCCGAGTCCAGAAGGTATTCTCCAGAATTTTCTGATTGGTCATCAAATTTTGCTGTATGAGTTATTGAGATTTGGATACTATGTCTGGGTAAACAAATCATGATGGAATGCACACTGAAGCTTTGTCTAGATATGTTGTGGTTAACCCCGGCAATTTTTAAAATGATAATTAAGTGTAATACGCTTTCTCATTTCGGTATCTTATAACACAGAGCTAAGTGAATATACCTTTGATGTTTGTTGTGTGCAGTTGCTGTTCATTTACACTTCAAAAATCGCTGCATTTTCTCCGGCAGTTTACTGTGTCATATCTAAACGAGCATAGAGATTGTAGACAGCATGTCTCTGTTGAAATTCAATTTTTTGTTTCGCATTCTCATTTTCTCATTTTTCTTTTTTTTCTTTATTCAGAAAGCGTATGTATACCATAGCCATAGTCCTCTTCTCACTTAGAACCAGTCTACTCATTTAATCATTCCCTGCTACACTTGGTTTGGTTGGTAGATGTACAATACAGCAGTTGATACCTGTTTTTAATAAACATCAACATATTTTCTAAAAGTACATAGTTAAAGGCATCGTTTAACAATGTTAAATCTGAGATGCATGGCCCTACGTGTTATCAGTATCTGTGATATGGTGTAAAATTGAGGCCCAAAAAAAATTGCGCTTCAAAATGATCATGAAGTGCCTCAAAAAAGTAAAAATCTTTGAGTGACCGGTTTTACCATACTCGTTTTCCCCAATAGACTGTAGTGTTATAAAAACCGTTGGGGAAAACTGTTTTTGAAATTTCGAATTCCAATCATAAATATCTTGATAATCAGACAGGTGATCGGCTTGTAAAAGTCATGGGATTCCTGACTGACCTACATGGAAAGGGTTATAATTATGATTGCAGCATGAGCTAAATCCAGGATTTTGTTTCAGAATCTGAGGCAATGTTACCGAGTCATTTTAAGAACTTTACAATGAACATTTTTTTTTTTTTTTTTAATTTCTCAGCTACCAATCCACCAAAATGACATATCATGGATTATTTATTATTGACCCTAATGATAAAAGGATATTATCGTACCATCGACCAAGAGATGAAATTTGAGACCCAGAGGAACGCCATCTTGCTCTAGTGTCTCCACGTACTCACAGAACACATTGCCACAGAAACAGCTGCTGGGAATGGGTGGAGCTCTGAAGAAGGAACAGAAATAATTATTTTGAATGTGCTGGTCTCAGAGAGGTCTACGAATCCTAATTCTCCCGCCATCCCCAAATCAGTATATATAGCGTTCCTGTCTCCTTCCTTGCCTCCACAAGGATCGACATGTTTAGGCACTGGTTATCAAGGAAACCCTCCATGCACCTACATTGTTTGTGTAATAGATGCATTCTATTTGCATATGGTATAGTATCAATGCTTGATAAAGCCCTCGGTTTGTGATACTGGTTCAACATACTTTAGCTTCATCTTTTTAATACATGCTTAAATATCTGAAGTCACTGACACAGAACTTTCAATCTGATTGTTGCACACATGCAATCTACTTTGTGAATAACATAATATAATGTAATGTCTTTTTAACCCAGGGTAGCCTCATCAGTACTTATACTGTTCTCCCTAAGGGCCTTGCAATCATATTCTTACCCCCCCCCCCTCCCCAGCTACATGTACCTTAATAAGGCACTCAAGCATTACAAAAATTTGTTCCTAACATTCCCTTCACCTGGGTAGAGACTGGCAAATGTAAATTAATGTCTTGCCAAAGGACATTAAAGCAATGGCAGGGATTTGAACCCTGTACCATGCATAGTTCTGTAACTAAACTACTAGACCACGACACCTGTAAAAGTACGTACTTTGATTCCTGAGGATTGCTGCCACCGTAGATGTAGATGCGGCTGACTTGCACCGATGTCTTGCTGGGTAGCGGTATGGACCCTAGACCATGCACACTTGGTTGCTGTAAAAGACAGGAGAAGACACGTTGGAAAATTGACCAATCGCATCAATCACTGCAATGTCTAGGACACCTACCCCCTGGACATCCACCCCCGGATAATCACCCCCAGTCAACTACCCCCTAGGACAACTACCCCCTAGGGCAACCACCCTCTAGGACGACTACCCCGGGGACAACTACCCCCCCGGACAACTACCACCTACGACAACCATCCTCTAGGACAACCACCCCCCGAACAACTATCCTAGGGGGTAATTGTCCGGGGGGTAGTTGTCCTAGGGGGTAGTTGACTGGGTGTGGTTATCCGGGGATTGGATGTCCAGGGGGTGGGTGTCCAGATACGACCCCTGTCACCTGACAACATCAAAAATGGACAAAACAAAAGTTATGTCTTAATGGGTAGATGTATAGCCCCTAGACCAAGCACACTTGGTTACTTTAATTATAAGAGAGATTGAAATGGCGTTCCCCCTCCCAGTGTAGTGGAAATGTTTGCATTTTTTAATCTGAAAATTAAGTTTTAGTTGCATTTTCCACTGCATGCTAAAATACAGATACAGTTACAATACATACCAAGTACCATATCGTACCGTACCACTGTAGCGTGTAGATATGCATTCAAAATTCTGTTCCCAACTTCCCATCAGTAATAGATAACAGGCACACAAGAACTGTTCACTCCTCGAACTCCCCACCTCCAGCAAATTTTCAACAAAATTAGCTGGAAAGGAAGCTATGCTTGCTACCTTCATATGGCTCTCTCCAAAACAAGCACAATTTCTCCTTTTATAAACAATACTTCTCGATATTTCCAAAGAATAATGTTTTGAATTTTTCAAAAAAGAAAAAGACGTCCCTCTCTTTGTTGTATTAGAATTTAGCTTTCGTGACCATGTTTAAAGCACAGTAGCAAATTTAAGCATATTTAGAGTTATTATTTTCAAAAGACATAACAAACTTATATAATACAATTTCTATAATACTAAGGATAATATAACTCGAAAGTAAGTTAGCTATTACGCAAGGGGAGGGGAGGGGAGGGGAGGGGAGGGGTAATGACCGAGTGAAAACAAAAATTGCTTCTGTGAAATTGAAAAGTGTAATTAACTATAATAGATTGTGACTGGTGAATACATAACCAGCTGGCCCTGCGAAGCCAATTTGCGCACGGACTTTACTGCCGAATGTCCTTTAAAAATGTGAGCGGTGGGGATGTCCACTCTTACCTCGAACTTGGCATCTGCTGGGATGGGGAATAGAAAAGACAGACCCCTGAAGTTGATGGTGAAGAGCTGCTGGGCTGCATCGTAGACGGCCGGCTTGGTAGCACCGAAGGAGCCATCAATCTGCTCGATAGTCGGCAAGACGAGCGGAGAGTTGAAGTGCTTGCCACTAACAGATAAGACAGATAATAAAGATGCACCTTAACCCCTACCGTGTGACCAAGCTTATGAATGATTGTCATTAATGAGCTTTAAAGTGTTGCATTTTTAACTTAATCTGCCTGTGTCATACTTAGATTGGGCGTCCCCAAAAAGAATCCACGGGAATAAACTTCATAATGAGGGTACATGTAACTGTTACCGTTTCATCAAAAAAGTAATTCTTAGCCTAAAACATGTTATTCAACATTCACATTCTCTGGTAGAAATTGCCCCCATGGCACAAAGTTAAGCCATATAAAGTATAAATTTCACTATCGTTTCTACCTGGCAAAAAAAATCTCCTTTCCACAGTATAATCCTTAATTTTTGTTTACATTCATCTTCTAGATGTACATCCACAATACGTTCCCATTTACAATTTTAAAGTCATTCTATTTCAAATTTAATTTCTAAAATCAGAAACAGGACTTCTGCCCTCTGGACCATCAACAGCATGAACAGCTATACCAAGGACAATATGTCTGTTGAGAGCCAGAAGGGCGTTAACTCTGTGTGAAACTATATGAGGTA
The DNA here is from genome assembly GCA_037976565.1 of Mesocentrotus franciscanus. Classification (NCBI taxonomy): domain Eukaryota; kingdom Metazoa; phylum Echinodermata; class Echinoidea; order Camarodonta; family Strongylocentrotidae; genus Mesocentrotus; species Mesocentrotus franciscanus. The sequence continues at coordinate 29,147,274 of CP137676.1, read as the reverse complement.
ACGTCTTTGTAACGTCTCTGTTTAGGCTTTGATGGGATGTGTCGCATGATAATACAATGCTGTTTGATAATAATTCAATCCTTTTGAAATTATATCAACACTTACCAATACTTCAGCTTGATCTTGTGAAGATCGTAAATCTCGATTATCTGCAAAATGACAGAAATGAAAGTTCATGATGTCTCACCTCCCTGCCCTGTGCCATAAATGCAAATTTACACCGACTGTAAACATACATGTAAATCCCATACGACAGTATATTGTCTGGCATTCAAAGAGTTAAAACATAATTCTATAACTCCTGCATAATTGCAACAAAGGAGTGACACAAGAAAGGAATCTAGTCTGTTTTTTGGCACAGGCTGTAAACATTATCTTTAGTGTCCAAAACCTGATTGTTTTGTGAACATCTGAAAATGTTGGTATATTCTATTGCTAACCCTTACTTGTTTCCTTTTTTTTAAAGAAACTTTCATTATCATGACCCTTAGTCACTACCCTACAACATTTAACAAATAATTTTGGTCAAATAACGAAGGAAGAATAAAATCCTTTATTGCCCAGTGTTATACAAGCTATGAATTTGTTTTCTCTTTTGCATTTATCATAACAACAAATGCATAAATGGTGAACCAACATTTCAATTTCAATCTCAATTCAATTTCAATGTTTAAACTTTTCAATTGTATTCATTTACCATCCAACAATGTAAAAACACATGTAACAGTCATAAATACACATATTGACAAAATAATACATGAAAGGATACCTAAAAAACACAAGGCTTGTATTAAAATCAGAAGACACCCGAACATATCATGAAAATTTCAAAACTATAGGGATAGTATCAGGAATGTAATTGGGTTGTAGCTTTTAGTTTCGCGTGAGACTTGGGGGAAGGGTATAGTTTTGGGTCCTGAGTGAAAGTATAGGAATTCGGTTAGGGCGGGAAAGAGATCCTGGGGGTGTTTCACAAAGATCCTAAGTTGAACTTATCTCTAAGTTGGACTTAACAATTATGGAAAGCCGTTAGTATCTATGAAAATATTTTGTAAAAGTGATTTTAAAAGGCATAAAATGTTGATTCAAATCATTCATATTTTCTATTATGTTCTTGATGTGGAATTTATAAAAAGTCTAAAATACTTGAATTTTCGCTTTTGAATATATTTAATTTAAGGCTACAAATGGCTCTCCATAATTTTTAAGTCCAACTTAGAGTTAAGTTTGACTTAGGATCTTTGTGAAACACCCCCCTGGAGCGATTGGCACTGAAGGAGGTGTCGTAGAATTGTGTAATTACCTTCAGCCTCTGGTTAAAAGAATCAAATATCAGTTTGATCCCATCCTGTGTTAAATTCAGCACCAGATCCAGCGTAAGAGGGACCTACAGAATAAAAGAAAAGGATCATACAGATTAAACCCTTGGTAAATGGTTCACTACAATGTGAATCATTAAAAAAAAACAATGTACTGGTATTGATTGTCATACACTGTACATGCAGACAGTAAATATTCATTGCTCTACATAGACACATGTACATTGTTGTGTAGATGTGATACATCTGAATTGCACTAAAAAAAATATTACCAGTACTTTAGGCAGCCGCAGTAATTAATTCTACAAAGAGCTATGAAATTCTATTTCCAAACCACAGCCTTATGTTCTTAATGAATAAATATCATTCTTACAGAATTTAATAAAAAATCATAGGCCTGATAACAATGGGAAGTAAAAGGTCATATGTGAGTTGACTACCAGTATTTATTTCCATATACGGGTATATACATTCATTTACGTGGTTTGCAGTTCAAGCAGTTATTTCAGCAAATTCCTAGATTTGTGTAGATTTCACTATTCCAAACAACTACGTGAAAGTAATTTCGTCATAAACAATTATAAACTTAAATAAATAATGTAGTTTTTAAAGCTTCTACCAACCTTGAATATTGTGGGCAAGCTGTCCACTCGTGGACTTTCTCAAGCTATTGATCAGTCACACGTTTTCTCAGCGCTGCCTGGTGTCTTGCGATCACTGGACTGATCACTAATTAGCTTGAGAAAGTCCACAGGAGTGGACGAAAGCTTGCCCACAAAATTCAAGGTTGGTAGAGGCTTTAAAAACGACATTATATGATTATCCCCAACCGATGAAAGTTTTCTGTATCAATTATAAACTTAGTTTTAGACAGTATTTCTGAGATGCAGTTTTACTGGTACTAAAACTTTTAGTACCAGTGAATCTGAAGATTATCTTCAAGTTAAATATTGTCTTTTGAGAGCCAGAAAGGCATAAACTCAGTTACTTTAAAGTGTACCAATCACCAACAAATATTTTGTTCTGCACATTTGGGGTTCCATGTGGCTATATTACGTTAGTAATATGAGCTTCAAATATTACTTCTAAAAAGAGATAATGCATGTTTAAATACACTCTCAATTAACATAAAAGCAACTTGTGAGAAGACTACACAGCACACGCTATATTAAACATGGGATTAGGACCGGCACGGAACCCAAGTTCGACTTGGGTTCCGTGCGTGTAGACCGCAGTTTTATGTTATTCTTTGTTTTCTTTATGCTCCTTATCCATTGACCTATAGAATGCGGGTGATTTTTTTGGTTTTTTTAAGTTGACTTTATATCAATCTAGCCATGGGCAGATTCTATTTTAAGTGATTGGTACACTTTAACACACAAATACAAATGTAACAATCTTCTGGATATCAATAGAAGATTAATCATGCTTACCGATTCACAATATATGACCTGGACGTCTTTAATGATCCTGTACTGTCTCCGTAGAATATTCACCGCTTGCGTGAAAGTCATTCCTGAAAATCAGAAATTACATCAAAAGCAGGGGAACTTCATTTGTTGATATACATAAAGGTATAAAGGTATAATCTGTGGTAGCACTGTGCTATAATGATGAAGGCTTTTGACTCTCATAGAGACGTCCAGGGTTCGATACTTGCTTCGATGATTCCATCCTTGGGCAAGGTGAGTGGCCCACATTTATTCCTCTAGACCCAAGTGTGTAAGATGGGTACCTGGCCATGCTTGGGTAATAATAACTGCACGGCTCTCATTAAGAACAGTCATAGTAAATACTGATGCGGCTACCCTGGATAACTACGACCACATAAGACCCTATTACAAAATCATTTGCCGGTCAGTTGGGAGTCAATAAAATTACGGTTTATGAACAAATGAACCGAAATGACAAGTTTCATTTTTTTTTTAAATTTATGAACTAACCCTTAGCAGTTTTTATAAAAATTTGTGTTAAATCCACTTTTCACGAAATTGGCTGTACGGTAATGCCATTTAGGGGCAACTATTATCTTTGTTTGATATACATTAAGAACACTTTATATGAACACATGGGCTAAACTGAAAATGTTTTTAAAAATTGTTCGCAAAAGTGATGAACCCCTTGCAGTTGTTTTGTTGTTGTTTTTTGGTGGGCCACAAATAACTCTATTTGGTATACCATGCTTTACCAGTAATTTTACACCAAATATGAGGTTAATTGTTAAACATATTGACCCCCTGTGCCACGCCCTCTCTGCGATATGTCTGTGCAATTAATCTATCATGCAAAGCATACCAAGATATTCATAGAAATACACTACATTCAGAGATTTCCCCACTTAGGCCTAAAAAAAAGATGTTGTATTGCCCTTTAGGTGCCAAAACATGGGTCGGTCGGTCGGAAATCTTTTTTTTTTTAGTGCCTTCACATGAATAAAGTGTTGTGAGCCTTCCCGTAGAAAACTCTAAACAGCGACCGTCGTCCAAAAAATTCAAAACTGGGAACGTCGCCAAAATCTCCCTGGTTTCTAGCGGGTGCAGTGCATGGTATATACACGTACACGAGGCCGGGTCTACTTGCATGGAGGATTACTAAGGCAGAAGACGAGTGAGAATTCGTAAATAATTTAATGACTGTATGCATTTATATCCCATTTAAACTAACAAAAAAAAAACTTTTTTAATTCATTAAAAAAATTTAAAAAACGGTGAAATTTTATTTTATTTTTTAAAGCCGACCATAGATTTTCAGATTTGTGGGTCGGTGGCAAAGCGCAATACAACATCTTTTTTTGTAGGCCTTATTTTCAGTGGTTCACTAATTGATGTTTATAAAAAGCAAAGAAATTTCACGTAAATCCTTAATTGTTGTATTATGTTGGATGGAAAATCAAAGGTATGTTTGGTAGTTCAAGTTCCTTTTAATCACATCATTTCAAGCCCTGGTCGCGTCTTATTTTTTCGTACCATAGCGAGCCCAGATTGAGCTCGTGAAGGTAACCAGCGCATGCGCACACCGAATCCGGTAGGGTTGTTAATAGGGTGATAGCAATTATACAAATCAAGCTTTCATCAACCTATCGTTAGCTCAATCGGTAAAGACAGCGTAATACTTATCGAATTTGTAGTTCACTTGAGGGTTCGAATCTCAGTTTATTCAGTTTTTGTTTTGCCTTTATAAATAGTGTGGCAATTCAATAAATAATCAAAGTATAATTGTTTGTGACCTCTTTGCAAGCTTTCGTAGCTTGTTATGTATGAAAATGAGTTCATACTGGAATCTTGGGCTCGCTGTGGTACGAAAAAATAAGACGCGCCCTGGTCATATCACTTCATATTGATGGGGGTCATTAGCGTGCATGTTAGTTAGACATTTTGTGATAAAAGGGTAACTTTCAGGGATGCCTGCAGATTTGAACCCCCCATAAATGGTATGTTTCGTTTTAAACAGCAAGAAATTTCCTGAAAATGGATCATACATTTCAAAGAGGAACCTGCGACTTGTATTTATAACGCAAAGGTTAAGTCTGTAAAAATAGGGTACTTTTTGTGTGTTAGTACTATTTGTACTCTTTGAATATGAAGTGACACTGCTGACTTTCTAGCATGCAATCCTAGGATATGAACTTACCCAGAACAAACTCCCATTGCTCACTGCCGAGGGAACGACCAGGTACAACCTCCACGTCTAACATGATTAATGCAGCCACAGTTACAGCCGGAGATCAAGGTGAATTCAATCATCAGCAGGTCCAGGAGGAACTTTTAAAATCATAAGAGGAAAAATACATAATGATGATAGATCTAGTGGTAAACTTGAAATTGACGGTCAGGTATTGAAGTCACCCCAACCTTGGGCAACGGCATTGAGCAAAGCACCGCCTCTCCAGGACAGCATCCTTGCTTACTAGTATTGGCCTTTGTGTTAGTAATTGCCATATGCCCTCACAGTGATCATATGGTAGGAATACTCCCAATTGCCATATGCCCTCACAGTGACCTTATGGTAGGAATACTCCCAATTGCCATATGCCCTCACAGTGATCTTATGGTAGGAATACTCCCAATTGCCATATGCCCTCACAGTGACCATATGGTAGGAATACTCCCAAGGGAGTGGAGATTGCGTGAATGAATCCGATGACCTGGGTAATAATAATATCTGTAAAGTGCTTAGAGACGATAATTCGTACTAGGCGCTATATAAATCCAGATCAATTTGTTATTATTGGGAAGAGTACTTATTCAAGGAAACTTTGTTATTCAATTGTGTAAATTGTTTTATAAAGGTTAAATAACGATTTGAATTGAATTGAACAGAAGTATTGTTGGAATGATCTATAACCAGTGACTGTCTGTGAGTATGACTACATGTTTTGTTTGTTTTTACTGTATACTCTATTTTAGAAACAGAATGTGTGCGTACATATGTACATGGCACTTGACATGTACCAGAATGATGGAAGAGGAATCTTCTGTAATGAATTTGGGAGGGTGACGCAAAACTTTTTATTTCTCACAAGGGTGCTGCGACTATAAAAAGATTGAAAAACGTTTCTCTATATGATCACTGTCGGCAATGACTGGACGTGCACCCCATCCCAGTATATAGCTTCCAGAGTGAGCTGCAAAAGGAATGAAAGCTTCAAGGTTCAAGGTTCAAGGTCTATTTAGTATTTTCGCCTTTTGCTTAATACCTCGTTATATATGTATCTAATAACTGTGTAAGACAGTAATTTTGTAATGTTTCTTTAATATGTGGTTCATTCGTTGTCACATTTAGCTTTCCATACAGTTTCCCATTTCCATTTCCTAAACTCTTCTTCTTATTCAATCATTGCCTCTTTTGTCCTTTTCTTCAATTGTATTCAGGACCTAGATTCCTTCTTCTCTACTCACCTGTCAGTGATTGCATTCTTTTCTCCTTACTCACTTCTCAATCATTTCCATTGGTTCTCCTTCTCTCTCAGGCTATTCTATTATTTTGGACTTGTCCATTTTCTGCTATGTCATTGGTTAAGATGTTTTAAATGTTAATTTATCTGAATGTTCTGCAGAGAGCAGTATGAAATTCAGAGATATAAAGCGGCTGCGTCTCACGAAACCATCATAAGTACAAGTTGAGCGACATCCCATTGAAATGCGTGTATTAAGTTTAACACGCGTTTCAATGGGATGTCGCTCAACTTGTACTTATGACGGTTTTGTGAGACGCAGCCCAGAGTACTACAGGATTTCAACTTGTATACCGGTACATCTATTTATTTTGGCTCTCATTTAGCTATACTGACTTGGAGTTTAGTTTGATAATTATTTTTAATGCTGACTGATGTTTGACTGATTTTGGATTCTGATTGACTGTTTGTGGGGTGATTCTCAACTATAATTTAGAAGCTTTACAATAGTTTAACATGCCCTTAGCCTTAGGCTTAGCTCTGAAATGAGTAATTTTGCCTAAAGAGGCTTGCTTGTTCTTCCTTAATTTCTTTTTCTTTAAATAATAGTGCATGTGGTGGATGAGGTAATTGTCATTTAGCTCCCTGAAACATGCTGAATCTTCTAAATACATTCAAACCTGCTTTAGCGACCACCTGTATAGAAGTGAGCGATGTGTACATTTAGTACTCGTTCAGGTATTGAAATGGTAAACCACTGTGGGTTTTTTTACCTGTAAATCAATGGCAACTTTGCACAATAGAGGTCCATGCTGTAACTTAGGTCTGTGTTATCCGAATGAGATAAAGAAATGTGAATTATATGACTAGCATCACTGTAAAAAAAAAAATTCATGCAGAATAATAATATCACTATCAAATACACCCTTTCACGGTTAAAGTGACTCGGTAACATTGCCTCAGATTCTGAAACAAAATCCTGGATTTAGCTCACGCTGCAATCATAATTATAAACCTTTAGGTCAGTCAGGAATCCCATGACTTTTACAAGCCGATCGCCTGTCTGATTATCAAGATATTTATGATTGGAAATCGGAATTTCAATTTTCGTTTTTCTAACGGTTTTTATAACACTACAGTCTATTGGGGGAAATGAGTATGGTAAAACCGGTCACTCAAAGAATTTTACTTTTTTGAGGCACTTCATGATCATTTTCAAGCGCAATTTTTGTAGGGCTTCAATATCACAGACACTGATAAACATGTAAGGCCATGCATCTCAGATTCAACATTGTTAAACGATGCCTTTAAGGACGCCATTTTAATATGCGAGTAAACATTGCGTCGTCAATGTTTTCAGATGCGCATGTATTGTTGCGTCACTGCCTGCGCTGTGCGCTCACATCATACCGACATGGGCGCCATCTTAAATTACGAGTTAACAACTTTGTTTACTCGTAATTTAAAATGGCGCCAATGTCAGCGCATGCGCACTCTCGTAAGTTGTAACCGTGAAAGGGTATATTACATCAGATCTACAAATCACACCATCTAAATGAGTCGAGGCTTCATAATCATATTTAATCTCATAGTCATACAGTCATAACTCAGTGGCGACCATTCGAGGAGCAATATTGAAGAAATATGAAACACTGAAATGACTAAATCAACATATTTTGAGCCAGAGAAAAAGAAACAGCGCCATCTACAGTAATCTGATGAATAACTCGAAGAACAGTAACTATAGCCATGATATAGCCAGGCGGAAATAATCTTTTCAGATTGGACAGCCTTAATTTAAAGTTAAATTAAAACTAGAACTAGAAGTTAAACTTACTTAAAACCCCAACATGGCAACAGCAACACTAGTCTAGACGGTTAGACCGAAAATTTCTGTCTCTTTTGTTCGTTAGCCTCTGATTTGGGTAGGGTCGACGTCGGCTATCTACAGCACTAGCAACACCAACAACAACTGCAACCACAACCAGATACAAACGTAACAATTGGGACTTACTTATTCGATTCCATCAATTATCAACAAGTCATACACACACAAATGATGTAGATCTATTCTAGCGCCATTGTCATGCTCATGCAAACATGTCGATGCAATAATACATTGCGCTACTGAACAATAACAGTTCCGTATGCACATGCACAGCTCAGCGACTGTTTCTGTCGCTGAGCTTTCGCCATTGACTGCCTTCAATAAACGGTAGTCCAGCCGGATTGTCGCCGCAGAAAGGCGCAGTCAGAGACTCAGAGTCAGACATCCGACGCGACAGTCGAACAGTCAAAACTCTTTCAGGATTGCATTGGTACACTTACTTACAGTAAAACGCTAAAATACCATCAATCTCCATCCATTTAACTCACTTTAACTGCATGTACTTGAAATATGAAAATATTGCCCCAAAAGGTGCCTCTCAAAGATAAAATCGAAAGATTTCCAAAGTGGAATTGCCAATGTTTACAATCGGGTTTCGCTAAAACTGATAATAATAATAAAGGTCAAAGGGTAACCAATAGCCTGATGCACCAGTCGTTCACAAAGATGGGATGCGGTTCTTCTTCTTTCTCCTTCTTCTCCTTCTTTCCTTCTTCTTCTCAGGCGCGTAGCGAGGAGAGGGGGCGAGCCCCTACCCCCAACAACAAAAAAACGCCGGCTAAAAGAGAGAGAGGGAGAGAGAGAGAGAGAGAGAGAGAGAGAGAGAGAGAGAGAGAGAGAGAGAGAAAAAAAAGTAAGAGGACGTATAGGAAGAAAAAGGAGCAGACATGCAAAGCCACATTCTTGAAAATTCAGACAATTAGGATTAAGGGTCGAGAACGGTACAACGAATCGTCTTCTTTACTCTAATAATTTGATGAAACGTCAAAGCTTTGGGGATCGGCCCCCCCCTCCCTGCATGCACCCACCCCCTAGGGAGCGCGCTTCGCTCGCTCTGCATCTGTAGTGATACGCCCCCCTAACATAAAATCCTAGCTACGCGGGTACTTCTTCTTCATCTTCTTCTCCTTCTTTCCTTTTTCTTCTTCCTCTTCATCTTCTTATCTTTCTAATACTTTGATAGAGAGAAGCACACCAAAAAACTATGAAAATGGGGAAATACAAGAGAAAGGAAAAAGGCAAATAGAGTAAACAGCCCCCAGATTAGAAAAGAAAACAGAAATAAGAGATGAAAAGGAGAGAGAGAGAGAGAGAGAGAGAGAGAGAGAGAAGAGGAAGATAATCATGTCGTGCCGGAAAGGAGATTAAAATTGGAAGCTGGGGCATATAATATACTTCATGAATAAAGCCAAACAAAGGCTATATACACCTCCGATAATTTAGATATTCGGGCAGCGAGGTGAAAGGTCAGTTTTATATCTTATCTAGCGATTTTAGTCACTCAATAAAACCTTTCTACCAAAGGGGCTGCTCGCTCGCTTCTTCGCTCGTAAAATGATCATTGAAAGTGGAAAATTTATAATCGGGCCAATATCTCTTTGATCGGGCGAAGGATCGTTACGCCTATGCAGGGAGGTGGAATTCCCACCTCCCTGGCCTATGCCAACCGCTTGTGCAGAGCTGAATAAACGTTCAATTTATTTTTAGAATCGAAATCAAAACTGAAAATCAAAGATTATGTTTGAATAACAAAATGGATTCCTATTACTTATAATGGCCTCGACATGACGAAAGGGCAAAAATCGAGGAAGCTTAAAGGGCAATTAAGTCCGACCCATTTGCAAGCCACAAACAGAACGGTTAAAGTTTAAACAAAATCGCTCAAAAAATAAGTGAGTTATGGAATTTTAAAGTTTCGCATAATTTCATGAAACATTGATAATTATGTATCACATAAAGTTGACCAGCCATGACCTTCTTTGACACTGGAGGGCATCTTGGGGTATGGCATCCATGCTAAAAATCTTGCAAAAATCCTAAGGATCGGATAAAATACATGTAGGGGTAAAGGCCCATGCGCATTCTTTGCTCAAAATTTAAAAGAATGTAAAAATAGTGATTTATAATTTTGGCCAAATATGTATAATCTGATACAGACCTTTCAATGATATAATTATAAGTTTTGTAACTGATATTTGTATTTAATTTTAAAAAAAAACTAATTAAAAAAAAAGATGTTTGCATAATTTATTGTAAGTAAAGATTTTCTGTTTGCTATGACCCTCAGCCCGTATCCGGAAACCTACCCCCTGGACATCCACCCCCCGGATAACCACCCCCAGTCAACTACCCCCTAGAACAACTACCCCCTAGGACAACTACTCCCTAGGGCAACCACCCTCTAGGACGACTACCCCCCGGGACAACTACTCCCCCGGACAACTACCCCCTAGACAACTACCCCATAGGACAACTACCCCCGGACAACTACCCCCAGACTACTACCCCCTAGGACAACTACCCCCAGACAACTACCCCTAGGACAACTACCCCCGGACAACCACCCTCTAGGATATTTGTCCGGGGTTAGTTGTCTAAGATGGTGTCGCGAAGTGAGTTGTCTGAAATAGTTTTCAAAGTAGTTGTCCTAGGGGGTAGTTGTCCCTGGGGGTAGTTGACTGGGGTGGTTATCCGGGGGTGGATGTCCAGGGGGTAGGTGTCCTAGAACCCCCTCAGCTGTATCGTAATCTGACTGTTTGCCATAATGCAGGTGATGGACGTGACCGCTGGGTCGTTACCATGGTAACAAATCAAGAAGTATTGGAGTTCAGAAAATACTGTAATTGTTTTTCAACATGAACAAAAGGTAATCACTTAACAATTTTGATTAAAATTATACTAAAAATTTAAGTCATTTTGAAGTCACAATCATGTTTTTAAAAAAATGGCCGTTGCCATGGAAATGGAATGTGAAAGATGTCGATCTTTTCAACGGGGCACAAAAACTACAATTGCGAGGGGGACATGTTTTGTGCAACTTAAAGGTAATACAATGCTTTGGTATGGGGTCATGAATTTGGTTCAAATGAACATATTGGAATCATATGCAATTTTACAATATTCAATGATCGTTGTCGCGGTTGAAATCGAGTCTAAAGTGATGAAATTGTAAATAATAAACTCTTTATGTTGTATAGCTCCCTCTCAAGACTGATATTACTTTTTTTAAACAATGTTTCTTGACTACAATCGACCGATTTGCTATTCCCGTTTGGAAATTATATATCTGAACTGCATATTCTGAGATTTTCATGGTCGCAGCTACAATGGAATAGCCTTCGGCGCTATTTGAAATATTTGAAATTTACCAGGAGCACCAGTAAATTTTGATTATTCAATTTCTCAAAAGCAGAAGTGTTTTAGGGGCTAAATTTTCTAGTGCTTATAATACATCCACAGGGGCATCCAAATATATCAACATTTTAAAGAATTACTATCCATCCAATTTTCAAAATTTCTCAAAACTTTGCATTACCTTTAAGGGATGCAAAATTAGATTAAATAAATCAAATTGAAATAGTACAATCCACAATTTGGGGTATTAGGTCCGGAGTGATAATTTAATTTACAACAACCATTCTCCCACCTAACACATCAAATCATATAAGAAATAAATATAAGTCAAAATAGGCTCAGAATCAAGCACGTTTGATTTGCTCCAACAAAACTTATTATATTGAAAAACAGGCCGAATTCATGAATATTCAAAAGTAAAATTTGCATATTAATAGTAGGGGTTATAATTATAATCAATATACGAGTAAGACTATAAGAGGACGGCCGGGCTGGTTGTACCCCGGCCCTCCCCAAATTCGACACTGTGCTCTGCTCCACCTCCCCCCTGAAGCAACGACCCATGGTGTGAACAGTATAGGCTAGACCACAATATAGAAACTAATGGTAATATAACAACTCATATTCACTTCTTTTTCAATGAAAATTACGGCAGGTGTTTATCAAAATAATTACACACATATAATATTACCTGAAACATCGATCGAATACCGGAAATTCAGGGTGATCATTCATTTTTTTTATAACCACAAAGTATTTTATAACCAAACCATACAGGCGGAAAAATAATTACAGAAATAGCCTGTAATCCTTTTCGATTAGGATACACGAGTCTCAGAGCGCATCAACGATTTTGTAATGGTATGGGGGGCACGGGATTGAGGCCGGTCCATTTCCTCCATCATGGCTCAGGTTACGTATGCACTGATTCTATACCCGAAGCTTTTTGCCTTCGGCCATAATTGATAAGCATAATATTATTTGTATTTATTTATTGGTATATAATGATCGACCAGCAGCACAAGGCTGAAATGATCGACCAGCAGCACAAGGCTGAAAGGGTCAATTACAAAGGTACATTGATGTATATAATTATATACATGTACAATAGTATTACACTTTATAAATCAGTAACATATTGACAATACAACATAATTATATTGCGTTCGTTTATGTACATTAAATGAAAGGATGTACTAGCAGGAGATATAAAAGAGCAGGGGGAAGGTATATATGGCTCATGAAAGTGAGAGTGACATATTTAGAGCGAATGGGGTAGAGAGGGAGAGAGAGAGAGAGAGAGGAATGAGAGAAAAGGGGAGGTACAATCAGAGAAAGGAAGAGAGAGAGAGAGAGCAGGGAATGGAATGAACATAAGTAAATAAACATATTATTCCTAATTACAATCATGAATCATGTAATACATTTATGAAAATTAAGAGAAGTCAAATTTCGGCGAGACATATGGCGACGGAGCTAGGACGGATGACGATTGGGACTGAAATGCGGTTGGAGAATTTAGATCTTCAATCTATTATCAACCGGCCCGTGGGGAGAAATCATTAGGGACTTTTAGATTTACACGACGAGAACGTGGACTGCCACGTTTGCTATTCTTTCAAGGCACTGGCCCGTGCCCGGCAGTGCCTTAAAAGGACGTCACATTACCTTAAAAGGATGTCAGCGTGGCAGTCCACGTTCTCGTCGTGTAAAATCTAAAAGTCCCTATTGACTCCCAAGGGCCATGCAGTCCGCCTCCGCCGGTAGTCACTAGTCTGCAAGCACAGACCCTAATTTGACACTTTATAAAAAAAAATCATTGTGCCTTGAGACAAGCCTAGCCCAGCTACCTACTGGATGGAGCAGCTATACTACATGGCCTATGGTAGTCTTATACTGCAGACTCTCTTTTACGACTGACCAGGGTTTGTGCCTGCAAACTAGGTAGTCACTCACCCCGCCCCGACCGGGTGCTACTATCAGGCGGAAGAAAAAAAAGATGTTGTATTGCCTTTTGCGACCGACCCAAAAATCTTCTTCTTCTTCTTTTTACCGTTTTTTAGATGAAAAAAAGTTTAATGAATAAATAAAAAAAAATGAATTAAACCATTCAAAAATGAGATATAAATTATTAGCCCAAAGAGGGAGAAAAAAATTAGTGCATTCAAAACTGAGAATTATCTGCCCAAGGAGGGAAAAAAATTATTAACAAATTATTTAAAAAAAAAAAAGGTTTCCGACCGACCGAACCATGTTTTTGCACCTTAAGGGCAATAAAACTTTTTTTTTAGGCCTAAGGTGACTAATGGCTGCAGTTGCGAGCGAGACAAATTATTCGTAAAAAGAAATGAAACAAATTCTGAAATATTATATACATTTAATGTATGTTGTAAATCGTCAGGCGGTTAATATTGTTACTCTTCCGATACTTAAATCATGTTGACATTTCCATCGGGTAAACAAGCGTTATAGATTTAAAAACAAGTAACAATATTGTGTTGGTGACATGTTGAAGAAAAACATAGAAGGGAATATATAGCAGGGGAAGAAAGAAAAGAAGAAGATGAGAAGGTAAAATGAGGGCAGTGGAAATATAGGAGATTTAGTAGAGCTTTAATTCAAAGGCGAGAGGAGGAGAAGAAGCGGAAGAAGAAGAACAAGAATAAAGAGAAGAGAAATAGGAGAGGAAATAGAAGATTAATGAGAAGAGAAAGCACGAGAAGAAGATGAAAAAAGAGGAGGAGAAAGAAGAAGAAGAAGAAGAAGAAGAAGAAGAAGAAGAAGAAGAAGAAGAAGAAGAAGAAGAAGAAGAATGCGACAGGTATATACAATAGAAGCGTTATTTGGGGGAACAGAATTTATTTTCGATCACCACGACAAAATGGATGACCGCGCCCATGTTGTTGTTGTTGTTTTTTGAATATCGGCGTTTCATTCTTTTTGAGAATATTTACCCCTTTCACTTTTTTCTTTCTTTCTTTTTCGCTTAATATTTGTAAATCCGTACTCTTCATAAATGTCAAGTTTTTAATATATTTTTTTCTTCTTCTTTCGATCCTAACTTCCTTTTACTTTTTTAATAGCTTTATCTCGGATCCACTGGTCCTCTTAAACCCCTCACCTTCCTGCCAGACCACGGCGCGGTGAGTTGCGCAATCTTCTCGGCCATCATTGGCCCAGGCAACTCTGATCTGGTGCCGGTGAGAGGATTCTAGGGTAGATCTTTGGAGTCTCTTGTTTGTTTACCATATCTCATTCCTTTACAGAATATGGCTCTGCATCACAATAAGAAACCAGCAAGACTCGTTACCCGAACAGTTTTAATGAATCCTTTTGATCCTTCAGGTCAACAGAAGATTGTAAGCCAGTGCTGGCAGAGGTTTAGCGAACACTATACCTATACTTGGAGGAGCGTCCCTGTTGCTACGCGTGTTCGAAAGAACAATGAAAACTTTCACGAAGAAGGGGCAATCGGTTACGTCCACAGAAAGTAGTTAACAGTTCTGTGGTCTCCCTGGTATAACATTGAAAAGATAACCTCACATTCAAACGGCAAAGAGGACCAATCGTTATACTTGCAGGACGTTATTTGGTCACAAACACGTCACAAAATTAATGTAACAAAATCCTCTCGCTCATAAATTTTTGCTCATACGGGAACCTGGTCATTCGTCGCGGTTCGTTTTGCAGATAGAATGATATACAATCATCATTTTATCCCGCATTTAATCATTATATAGCACCTCGATCGTCAGGTTGTGTTCACCGCTCGCACTGACTGAAGTCCCCGACAGTTTCATCATCATCATCATCATCATCATCATCATCATCCAGCTTTAGTGACAAGAGTTAAAACGTGCATCTCGGCAGATTTAGCTTTTGAATTGGTTTCGAATCGGTCTAATTACAAAACAAGGTGCGTATTGTTGAATTTCGGTACTGTCTTCATCTTCTTTGATCACTTTCTTGTGTGTTATGAGGAATATAATTATGACTGACATTTTTAATCAGCGATGATTGGAATTATTCACTAACCCTTTTAAAAAAATGATGTATGAAAGTTCGTCTATGGATGCCATCTTCTTCTTCTTTTTTTTTTTTGTTGAATTCCGAAAATCCTGGAGAACTGCGGTACCTGAGGATTCGCAGATGGGTGAAGATTGTTGAGAAAGAGAAATTCTAAAATACAGAAATGTCGATTAGATGAAGCCTGTGTAGGAGCCGTGGAAAGTAATAATACTCGTAGTGGGTTCTTGTAAAGCGCTCATGCCTGTCAGATTTTACACTCCACAAGTAGTGCTTTAGATTGGCAACCATTATGGAATTAAGGAATTAAGTCCTGCCAGCTATAGGTAGGGCCTACCCATCTACATCACCTGGGTGAACCGGTGAAGTGCGGTATTAAATGTACAGCGGCGGGGCTCGAACCGCCTCAAACAAGCGTTATAGATTTAAAAACAATTAAGTAACAATATTGTGTTGGTGACATGTTGAAGAAAAACAAAGAAGGAAATATATAGCAGGGGAAGAAAGAAAAGAAGAAGATGAGAAGGTAAAATGAGAGTGGAAATATAGGAAATATAGAAGAGCTTTAATTCAAAGGCGAGAGGAGGAGAAGAAGCGGAAGAAGAAGAACAAG
Organism: Mesocentrotus franciscanus; assembly: GCA_037976565.1. Classification (NCBI taxonomy): domain Eukaryota; kingdom Metazoa; phylum Echinodermata; class Echinoidea; order Camarodonta; family Strongylocentrotidae; genus Mesocentrotus; species Mesocentrotus franciscanus. Next base: position 29,131,180 of record CP137676.1, on the reverse strand, counting down.
AATAAAGAGAAGAGAAATAGGAGAGGAAATAGAAGATTAATGAGAAGAAGATGAAAAGAAGAAGAAGAAGAAGAGGAGGAGGAGGAAGAAGAAGAAGAATGCGACACGTATATACAATAGAAGCGTTAATTGAGGGAACAGAATTTATTTTCGATGACCACGTCAAAATGGATGACCGCGCCCATGTTGTTGTTGTTTTTTGGTGATATTATCGGCGTTTCATTCTTTTTGAGAATATTTACCCCTTTCACTTTTTTCATTCTTCCTTTTTCGCTTAATATTTGTAAATTCGTACTCTTCATAAATGTCAAGTTTTTGATATATTTTTTTCTTCTTCTTTCCTAACTTCCTTTTCCTTTTTCAATAGCTTTATCTCGGATCCACTGGTCCACTAAAACCCCTCACCTTCCTGCCAGACCGGCGCGGTGAGTTGCGCAATCTTCTCGCCCATCATTGGCCCAGGCAACTCTGATCTGGTGCCGGTGAGAGCTAGGATTCTAGGGTAGATCTTTGGAGTCTCTTGTTTGTTTACCATATCTCATTCCTTTACAGAATATTGCTCTGCATCACAATAAGAAACCAGCAAGACTCGTTACCCGAACACTTGTTATCACAGTTTTAATGAATCCTTTTGATCCTTCAGGTCAACAGAAGATTGTAAGCCAGTGGCAGAGGTTTAGCGAACACTATACCTATATTACCTTGGAGGAGCGTCCCTGTTGCTACGTGTTCGAAAGAACAATGAAAACTTTCACGAAGAAGGGGCAATCGGTTTCGTTCACAGAACGTAGTTAACAGTTCTGTGGTGATTTGTTCCCAACCACCCCCTTGGGCGCCAGGGGTAGTGAGCACAATTTTTTTTGGCACCCGAAAAAAATTTCCCTACAGGAAGGGTTAATTTTTCCACCGCCCCCCTTGGGCGCCAGGAGGGGGCTTCTTTTTTTTCAAAAAGGGTGTTTTACCTGTTTTTTTTCTAGGGGCCTGGGCCCCGGGCCCTGGATCCGCCACTGGTAGGAGCCGTGGAAAGTAATAATACTCGTAGTGGGTTCTTGTAAAGCGCTCATGCCTGTCAGACTTTACACTCCACAAGTAGTGCTTTAGCATGCATGGCAACCATTATGGAATTATAAGGAATTAGTCCTGGGGGCCAGTGGCGGATCCAGGGAGGGCCCGGGGGGCCCGGGCCCCCGCCCCTAGCAAAAAAAAACAGGTAAAACACCCTTTTTGAAAAAGAAGATGGGCCCCTCCCTGGCGCCCAAATGGCGTTGAAAAAAATTATCGTGCCCCAAAAAAAAAAATTGTGCTCACTACCCCACTGAGCGAAAAATCGGCCGGCACGATTTTCAAATTTTCGCATGAAGTGGGCCCCTTTTTAGGCCCCCTCCCTTGCCGCCGGCTGGATCCGCCCCTGGGGGGGGGGGGCAAAGCATCCGAGCGAGCTTAACAAAAAGTTGGCCATCCTTCCTTTTGAATTGTATTTTAGATCGATTTTACTTACATAAAAAGAATATATTAAGAACGGGAACATTACAAACCATTCAAATTATATACCGATTTTGGTTCTGTCTCTTTTATCAAAAGTGTCGGAAAATATCGTGTTCTAGAAAATGTAAACATTCAGAAAACAACTTGCTTACTAGTGTATATACAAAAATGGCTATTGCCGATCTGTGCATTCAAAAGTATCTGGGACTTGCATTCATAAAAATATTTTAAACGAAATTGCGGTCCTTAGACAGTTAGATGAATGGAGAAAGTATACGATGCTTTTTCTCATAATGATATCTTGTTGAAAAAACAGAAGAAGAGATTTTCGTAATTTGGATTCGATGAAATGGTTGGAAACTTAATTAATCAGGAAGCCGATATATTATGAGTACCACCTGGGGCGGCGATTTCTTTTCATGACCGTGGGGGACGAAATGCGAGCCAGGGAAGAGGGAGCAGTGGCGTAATGGGCAAAAAGGTTGGGGGAAATCCGCATTACCACCACTCTTACATGTTACTGTTACATGCAGGCCCCGCGGAACGTTTCTAAAAGTGGGGAGCTAAAGTATTTACGATCAGGTAGAGCAACGCGAGCGAAGCAAGTGGAGCGTAAATTGGCGTGGGGTCCAGGGGCGGAGCCCCATGAAGCTCGGGGGTTTTAGGCATTTAATTACGGTCAGATGAGCATATTTTTATACCTTATTTGTGACACTGGCATGCAGGTCACTAATTGGAGTGGGGTCCAGGGGGCGGAGCCCCCAGAAGCTCAGGGGTTTTAGGCATTAAATTACGATCAGAAGAGCATCCAGGGGCCGCCTTAGGGCCCTTGGTGGGGTCCAGGGGGCAGAGCCCCCGGAAGCTCAGGGAAAAATCATGCCATTTCAGCAACATTTGTAAATCACTTGTTTCGAATTAGAAATAAACCACGTTTGAATTTTATTTGGGGGGCAACTGCTCCCAAGCCCCCCCCCCATCAGTACGCCAGTGCGAGGGAGCACAGTGAAAGAGAGGGGTGAAGGTGACGGTAGTGACTACCCCTCACAGGACTTTTTGAAGTTTTGTTGTATTAAAACTATACATTCCTTAGCAAAACTATAGTTTACAAACGAGCAATATACTTTTTTCACACTTCACTTTTCTACAATATTTACTTGTACATTTTGAAGGATATTATGCGAGGGAGCGTAGCTGCCAAGTGAGAAGATTTTTTTGCATTCTTATTTGTCTAAACGCTGCAATCTTGGGCCCTAAAAGTGTGTTGCAGTCTTTAGTCAGTATTTGCTATACATTTTTTGTGTGCACTTTTTCAAATTTTCCGGGGGGAAGAGTCCCCCCACCCCCGGGATCGCCGCCCCCGAGTACTACAACTTTATTGCTTGTTGTTTTTAACAATGTATATTGAGAAACTCGTCTTGTGTCTCTATAATGCATGCAACATTAATTTTTGTTTATATTTTCGCATCAAAATGCCCTCAATTATTCCTATAACGTGAAGATAATAAAGAGCTTGGTTTTTTCGAATTGGTTCTTTCAAAGAGTGCATGTTTTCATGTCCGAAAACTCTAAGCCAAACCACGTGCTTTCAATCGTGTACATGTATATGATTTTCTTAGAAAATAAAGAAAACAGTGTCAAATCTTGGGGTTTTAATAGATTCATATTTTTAGCCCGTTCATTCATCGCCGTTCTGAATTTTGGGGTAAAATTCATAATTTGGGGGTAGGCTACAGCTTGCAATTCTTCCTCTATATCCTCTATATAGTTAACTCTTAACCCTAAAAAGACTGGGCTTTCATTCCAGCTCCCTAGTTATCCCCCCCCCCCACTCAGTGTTATTTATGATACGCGTATGCTTGTTTCCACCCTTTGAAAGCACCCCCTATCTCAGGAATGCCGACATTTCTGAACCCCCCTTTCGCGGGCTTTCCCTGCCTTGGAGACCCCCCGCCACCCGCCCCCGCCCCCGCCCCCTTTATCCGAACACTGCTCAATGTATCCCCCTATCTATGATATTCAAGATATTTTATGACCCCCTTTTAAATTTCTCAGGAGTCCAAAGAGAGAGAGAGAAAAAAACACCCCCTTTTTAATATTTTATAACCCCCTTTTTTAATTTCTCAGGAATCCAAAGACAGAGAAAGAAAAAACACCCCCATTTAAAAAAACACACCCCCGTTTTTTACAATTCTCGGGCCGGACTTTGTCGCGCGAAAAGTACCCCTTTACCGGAGATTTGGGGAACACGAATGCGGTCCCTCGGACCCCGGAGTGGGGGGCTGGTAATACGACCCTTTATACGTGAAAATTATGTCTCTCTCTCTCGTTCTAAGACTTACGAAATCACTTTAATAGTAGCCTACATGTACACTGGTCTAATGTTTATCATTGTTCATATTTTCACATGTTTATCATTGTTCGTATTTTCACATGTTTATCATTGTTAAACTATTTTTATATTGATACTATATTACTATGTTGTAAAAATGTTTTCTACTCTCATACCCCGAGAGGGGGTCGATACTCGGAGTCAATAAAATCTTACAAATCTTACAAATCTTACAAATCTTACATACCAGGCATGAAGAAAAAAAATCATTACACCATTCAGTAAACTTTATATGCTGTGTTACAAGAACGAAAGGTTAAAATTATTCCCGCTGTAATGTTCTTAATCTGCCCCATTCTAATATAGTGGAGGCGATAAACCCAACAGTGTGAACTGATAGAGTCTTGTACGAAGACTTCAGCTTACCCACGTGTTGCCTGTACTGTGTGTTCGGATGTTCGGGTCAAGTACGACTCGACACGCACTGCTGACGCAGCTCATGGTTTTATCAAGCTAATTATCCAACATATAGATATACAGTTACATCAGGAAGATGAGACTCATCTTCCTGATTGCACTGAACAATCGACTATTTCATGCACTTCTGCGTTAGTTGGGACTTGGAGTTGCAAGAATCTGAATCTATTCTATACTTCCTATAGACCCCTAGTCTATAGTTTAAATTTTAAGTTCAACTTCAAAATCCAATGCCTGGTCAGCCATTGTGCTCAAATATCGGTGCGAAGATGGCCAGTAATGTTGTTGGTTCTCCTGCATCGTCTGGAGTACTTGGTCTAGGATTCGTAGGAAATCATCCGACTTGTAGATGTAGATGTGGAAGTAAAGAGTCATTTTCCTTTACGACCGATTCGCCTGGATGCACCGTGCCCTCGCCCGCATCAGCGACATCGCCTTCGAAACGCCCCCGTAAGCAAGTACAAGTAAGTAGCGGTTCGCGTCGCTGTGCACTGTGCATGTAATATGATAGAGATATTCCACATATAGCTGCACAAAATGAATAGCCATGCGCTTAACACCGGTACCAGTGGCAGTGGGATACTGGTCCAGGCGAGACGGCGGCTTGATGAATAAATGGACAGCTACTTGGCCTTGGTATAGCTAGACAGAAAACTCCGTCCGATTCGAAGACTTTTAGCACATCTCTTTACTCTTATGCAAGACCCAAATTTAGACCCAGACATACCAATCTTAAGCCTCGGTCACAAATGCCATTACGAACGGCTACGAACGCCGTACGAACGATTTTCAGACAATGGAAATTCGGGAAGACAATGGAAAAACAGGGAGATTCGTACGAAATTATCGTTCGTACGGACCTTTGTGACCGTAGCATAAGATTTCGTCACCTGCATGACTTTAGATTCTATAGCTATCTAGACCTAGTTTAATACAATAATACTAGTGGAGCTATCTTCGAAATAATTGAAAATACACTTATTTTTTGCCGTTTGCTTGTTTTGGTCTAGACTTTGGTCTGACCACGACCGGCAGGCTGTTGATGGATGAGGTCGTCGATCGGATTGTGATCTAAAAATAAAAATGTGGGTCAGCTCAGATTACCTTGCTTCATGCTATTGTTATGGTCCCGATCGATTAATAATAATATGCTTGAGTGACCAGTCAGGGGGATTCCCCAGGCTTCCATGACGGTGGGGACTCCTTACCTTACTCCTTAGGCTTAGGCTTAGGCTTATAGGCTTTACCTGTCCTGGGTTGAATTGAAGTTGGACAACCTGTACCTGTCGCATATTTTCCTTCTAGACTATCTCCCTTTCATTATTTTTTTCTTCTATTTGCTTATAAAAAAAATTTAAATGTCTAGTCTGGTCTCTGGTCCAGTCTGGAGAGGATTTAATGTCTATGTTTTCTGATATTCTTAATTTACCAAGCTGTGCAGTGATTGAGAAGGGACTTTTTTTAAATAGTTTTTATAATTTTTGTTCTGATATTAATAACACCCATACTTCTAGACAGAAATAACCATCTGGTATCATATGGGGAATTCTTTAATAATATTAACTGACATACGTCAACCTTCCCCATACACATACGGTACCCCTTAGTTACAGCTCGCACAAGGAGGGGAGAAAACAAGCGATTTTCGCCGGAATCGGGTGAAAATTTCCCCCTTGGTTTTTCTTTATTAAGACTGTTTGATATTTTAAAATACGATTGGAAAGAAAATAAATCTACTTTGCATATACTTTCAAAATAACATCAAAATAGAGCGACATACCTTTAGCTAGTCTGCCCGTTTTCTGGGGGAAGAACTTCGCGCCATGAGATAGGCAATCACACACAAACTGTATTGCAAAATCTCCTTCCCTCACTAACGTCTAACCGGCATGCTGTACTTCAGTCTCTGTATAGAGGCGATTGCTGGAGCCGGACGCAGTCTCAGCCTCTGCGGAACAACTGTCTATATCAGAGACTGAATCTTTCAGTCTAACATACTTCTTGTCATTGTTTTCCAACGAAGAAGAAACATGTAAAGGGGCATTGGGCCAAGGGCGTGGCTAAAGGCTTGTTCACATTGAGGATAGGGTGCATTTAAACCGCAGCATTTGTTCATTTTATCGTGACATATTAGCAAAACACACCTTCCACTTCTGTATCTTATAAGTTATATTCGGTGAGCAAACTAAGCATATACAATGTATGCATGTATACCGGTAGACAGAAAAATCTGTATGCTTTGAGGATTTTTTCAAAATATATATTTTGTCTTTTGACGCTCTCAAGGAGAGAGATTCGGTGAAGCCAGAAGTAGTCTCAGCGAGACATATCCTCAACGAAAAGACTGAATTTTTTGTCTAATTATACCTGTAGACGCTATGACCTTTGTTGCACGCAGATCTCGACCATTATTTCATCAATTGCCATTCAATTCAATTTACATGTTAGAGAAATACAAAAATAACAACACTGACACAGTTTTCCGTTTTCCGTATCAGAAATATCAGAAAAGGTGTATAGTTCCTTTTATTGTCTGGCTTTCTTTGTCCTTGGATTCCAGTTCCCACAAAATGGAACAATTGGAGATGTAACTGGGTCATTCAGCAAAGAGGTCTCATAAACTTTTACAGGACAGGATTGATTTTTTAGGGCTAAATTATTCCCATATTGTTCTTCAAATTGCCAACAATAATATTTTTCTTATATTACTAGGTTGTTAAAGGTACTATGTCCCATTTGCAGGCCAAAAAAATGAAAAGGTTAAATTCCAACGGCATTTGAAAGATAATACTAATTTAGAACTTCCCTAAAAAAGGGGGCTTGAAAATGTCTTTAAGTGGGAAAATAACGACTATTAGTTGTCGAATCGACTTAAGTAATAGAGCCAGTAAGTAATAGTCTGATTTTCAGACTATTGTACCGAATGGTCGTACGTTTTGTGCTGCCCAAAGATTCAGTCAGTTTAATTTTGGCCATTACAAGAAATGGGTTATTGATGTAGACAAATGCTCATGTACCCTTTACAGCTCATTTTATACATGGTATTAATTACCAAAAAAAGCCAGTCAGTCACTCAATAGTGTCTGACAGTGAAGTCTAGCAAGTAAACGGGTTTCCTTGCATAATTTGAATATTAGGACACTGCTAACGTTTAAATTTCACAGATAGGACATACATGTACTGTACATGACATATTCATAATTCCTGCAAAGTTCTACAGAATTTGATGTTGGCTGCAAAAGGGATGTAGTGTCTTTAAAATGTAATGTTTCCGAAAACAATGATATATAATAGGTGGGTAATTACGTTGTGGAAAAGTTGAACAATTTCAAATTTGATCGAAAAATAATAACTTTTTAATCTCTCAACGAGTTATTTAAGGATTTTAATTACAAGCCATTCAGCGAAACCACAAAATGTGGAATGATTCATGGATTGTCCTGAAACTGAAAGGGATAAAAGCTAGCATACATTTTGTGCACCATCATCCATTTTTCTTTAGCTATATAGCTGAACTATGGTCGGGTTCTGATTTGTGTAGTCTACAAGCATAGACACAGTTTTTCGACAGCAAAAGAAATTGGGCCCTATTCTACTAATTAACCTGATGCTGGGTTTAACAAAGGGAGTTTAATAGTCTGAGGTCTTAAGTTTTCAGTTTGTTAAACGTGATTTAAGACCCAGGATTAACTGAATTATAGTTGAATGTGGACCTTAGCGTATGAAGAGGATTACATAAAACAGTTCAGTCTCTGATTTACAAGCATTGAAGAACAATTAACTAGAAATGTACAGTCCTGTTTACAACGGACAATGTACGTATGAATCGCTGACTCACTGTCCCCTCCACACCTGGGGAGAAAAAGAGAATGATAATTTGTATTCACTGGATTCACATATTGCCCTTTGATTGACACTTGGTATCTCTTTGTTGAATATAATATAAACAGAAATGCACAATTCACTCGCCTACGTAACCTAACACAAAGGACAACACCTATAATGTACCTAGACATTTAGCTTACAATAGGCCATCTTTCTTGTGGGGAGAAACTTGTAATATGCTTGTAAGACACATGCTCCAGCACCACTGTCGATATCCTCCAATCAAATTCTTAAAGATAGAGGGTCGTGAGTTTCCATGTGCAGAAGGCTATAATTCGCTGACACCGGACTAGGTGAAAATACCAGCAAACCTATAGTCCTATCAGTATCAAGAAATACAACCTACCGTAGTCTCTCAGAGAGTCTTCGGGTGAGGAAAATGTAAAATAATGACTTTTACCATAAGGGGCAATGGGTGGAAAAATGCAAGTATTACATATATATGCAGTTGGTCATAAAGCTGAAGGCTAATCCTGATCATTGACAACACCTGTTATTTGGTAAACACCGGAATAGTGTCGAATTCCCAATGAGAGCCCTAGATACTATTCGCATCGTTAACTTCAACCAAAGAGGTTTATAGAGATGGAGTCTCAACTACTAATATTAAACAATAGTTTATAAATGCAAATTTTGAAGGTTTTTGCTTTTGACGGTTTATGATGCGCAGTAAATTTCATCATTAGATGAACATACATGTATAAAGTACATGTGCAGTTGTAATATAAATAATTGTGATGTCATTCTAAAATTCCTGTGCCCTAGAACAGTTTCTTCAGATATAGCCTTGGAAGTGTCAATATGAGTGCCAGTATAAAAGGGCACTTTAACTTACGGTATGTTTAATTCTGGTCATTAAATTTCATAAACAGTACAACTTTTTAAAATATGGCTCTATGAAAAAGGAAACAAATTAATTGGTAAACATTGGCAGTATTAAAGGGATAGTTGATTTCTTGTCCAAGACCGCAAATGCCTTCAAAGTGCATGGTTATTGCTCTTATTCTTATTTATGACATTTCTAGTGCTCTTTTAGAACCTAAAATTGCTATGAAGGTAATTTTAGACCTCAAAATGTGTGAAATACGATAATACCAATTCAGCTCCACTTTCAAAAAAATATGGTGACCGTTAATTAATTAATAAATTTATAATAACAATACACAGGCCTGCTGGTTGTGCGTATTATATCCAACACGAAAAAGCGAACAAAAAGTCAACATCAACTACAAATATTAGAAGTCATTATATTTATGGATATTTCAGCCGTCTCTGAACCGATTTTGAAATGATTTTGAAAATTATTTTGTGTAGCGCCCTCTGCAACAAAACTCAATTATCCAATATTTGGTACTAAATCAGTTTGCCATATTATGAACTTTTTCGTTACATTTGGGTCTGCAAAAAAAAAATATAACAAAACCTTCTTCATGGTACAGTGCATTGTTAAACTGGTAATGCATAATTAACATGAAATTCAATTGTTTCCTTGTTTGGTAGTATGGTTTTGGAGAGTGCATATACATGTATGTTGTGTTCGTATTAGCAGCATGCATGAAAACATACCTCAAAGGCTAGCTGGTTGTGTGACTCAAAACTCTAACCCTATTTTAAAAATATTTAAGTAAATTATTTGATTGTGTTTCTTGTTATTCATTTATTTAATTCCTATAAACGCCTGATCTGCAAGACTACGTAAAAATAGTTTTATTTAATTTTTTATTTGTTTCAATTTTGATTATTTCAATTTAAAACGACTTAAATTTCTATTCCTTAAATTCCATTCTAAACGACTGATGTGGAAGACTAGTCAACGCACCCTTTCGAGAAAAGCCCCCCCGCTTATCCCGAAAGGGTGCGTTACAACAGTACTCCGTTCTCAACGCACCCTTTCGGCAAAACCGGGGGGGGCTTTGGACGAATGGTCGCGTTCAAGTTAACGCGACGCACCGCGACGCTACCCGACCATTCGGAATAAGCCGTTACAATGTACCAGAGACCTAGAAAGAACAGCAAGTCAACATATGATACCTTGTTAAGAGCACCAAGCGAGAGTTTTCTGTTGGATATTTGAAGTACATGTACAGTACATGTACCTGCAAACACCGATAAAATGCAGTAGCTTGAACAAATACATGGTAGTGAAGTGTCAATACAGGAGATAAACATGAAGATTAATTCTGGTGCCATAGACCTGTATAGGTCCATGTTTGTACCAAACAGCAAGTCAACATACAATACCTTGTTAAAAGCAGCAAGTGAGAGTTTTCTGTTGCATATTTTGAAGTACTGTACATTGTACATAACTGTACATGTACCTGCAAACACTGATAAAATGCAGTAGTAGCTTGAACAAATACATCTAAGCATTGAAGTGTCAATACAGGAGATAAACATGAAGATTAATTCTGGTGCCATAGACCTGTATAGGTCCATGTTTGTACCAAACAGCAAGTCAACATACAATACCTTGTTAAAAGCAGCAAGTGAGAGTTTTCTGTTGCATAATTTGAAGTACATTGTACATAACTGTACATGTACCTGCAAACACCAGGTGCGTAGCCAGGGCGGTGGGGCGGTCCCCAAAAAGCTTTGCGCTGAGAAGGATTAAGAGTCGAACGGTATAGTCTACAACAATCGTCTTCTTTCTCTAATAATTTAATGAAACGTCAAAGCTTCCGCGCTCGCGGGGGACTGAATTCAGACAAGGATTAAGGGTCGAACGGTACAACGAATTGTCTTCTTTCTCTAATAATTTAATGAAAAGTCAAAGCTCCCGCCCTTCGCACGGGAGGGGGGGGGGAGACTGAATTCAGACAAGGATTAAGAGCTGCATAAGAACGGTACAACGATTAGGCTTCTTTCTCTAATAATTTAATGAAACGTCAAAGCTTCCGCGCTCCGCGGAGGGGGGACTGAATTCAGACAAGGATTAAGGGTCGAGAACGGTACAACGAATTGTCTTCTTTCTCTAATAATTTAATGAAAAGTCAAAGCTTCCGCGCCGGGAGGGGGGAAACTGAATTCAGACAAGGATTAAGAGCTGAGAACGGTACAAGGAATCGGCTTCTTTCTCTAATAATTTAAGAATCGGCTTCTTTCTCTAATAATTTAATGAAACGTCATAAGCTTCCGCGTTTCGCTCGAGAGGGGAAACTGAATTCAGACAAGGATTAAGAGCTGCATGAGAACGGTACAATGAATCGGTTTCTTTCTCTATTAATTTAATGAAATGTCAAATCTTCCGGGGAAACTGAATTCAGACAAGCTAACCCCGTACTATAGGTGGGGCTAAAGGGGGGTCTTAGCCCTACCTATAGTCCGGGGTTAAGCTTATTCCACTTTCTGTTCAGACACGTTTTTACCAAAGTGGGCTAGCCCCACCTATAGTACGGGTTAGCTGGCCCTGCAAAATAGCAAGGCTAACCCCGCAATTGTGGTGCTAACTCCGCAATTGCGGTGCCAAGCAAAATGAATGAGAACAGAAACGGAAAATAGTCCGGGACTACGCAGTGGAGCGAATTAATGAATATTCACGCTATGGCTAGTACGGGCTAACGAATTGCAGTGAGAAAAGCCAAAAAAGTTAGTACGGGGTTAAGGATAGTACGGGGCTAAGCAAAGTACGGGGTTAAGCAAACCAAGTGTGAAAAGAGTATAAATCATATCTTTTTAGTCTTCTGCTTTTTTTGCTCTGTGCTAGCATGCACCATGCACCAATGATATCTAAAGAACTATGAAACCATGACATTCTTTTGATCTCCACCTCTTTTACAAATTATAGACATATTGTACTGTGATTCCTAGGAAGTCGATGCCCTAGCTTGGTTCATTAGGCCAAATCTTTGCACTATTCATCCAGAATAATCATATTTACCAAATAAAACGAACAGCACTCCAAATTAACAAATTTACCAGATTCAATATACATAAAACCTTACTAAGCCTATAGTTGTCAACTGGTTACATGTGTTTACTGTAGCCATTGTAGGAGACCATACAAAAGGGTATGGGGTATGGGTACCACCACTCACCACTCACCCCCCACACACACACAAAATATAAAATATTTTCATTTATTAAAGATAAGGTTCATTGATTTTCAAAACTATCTTTATTGTCATTATTGCAAAGGTGACACTTTGATTTGACAAGGCTATCAAAATTCAATGCTCGGAAACATTCGAAGTAATGATTATTATGAATTACAAAACGCTTAAATACAGCCCGGCATAGCACCTGAAATGCTCTCCGATCGCTGCTGAGATGTGTGACGTCACATGTTGAACATGATTTGCACAAGCAGACGATGTCCCATGACATCTCACACATTTTCAGTGCCTGTTTCGTCATCTTTTCTTCAGTTATTTCTCTTACTTCACTACCGTCAGGCTAAATGTTTAATCTATTGCCTCACTCTAAACCCCGCGCATGGTATTATTTTGATGAAAAATGCAGCGATAAAAAAATAAAGGAATCCGTCGCTTGTAAACAAAATAAGACGCCATTGTATTTTCAGCTGCATACACCGCGGTATGTTCGGCGTTTCAAGAGGTAACAAATGCGTCCATGCTATCATTCCAGGGGGTTTTGAATTCGAAAGTGTGGTTTCTTTGATTGTTCATTAGCCCATATTCTGTGTATTTACAAACAAAAAGAATTTAGTTATCAGAATCGGTTTCATATTCCTTTTTGAATGGTGTAAAATTCCATCACATTTATATACACTAAACTCATTATAATTTGAGAAATAATAGCATTGCAATTATGTTCATTCTTTATGGGATGTCGTCTGCTTGGGCAGGATTCGTTCATATTGTGACGGCATTAAAACATCGTTATTTTCTGGCGAATCTCGCATATCCCAGATGCTATGGAGGTGGTTTTATTTGTATTTTTATAAATCACCCGATATGTAGTTGACCTAAAACTTGTACGATGGCAATATGTTAGCTTACCAGTTTCTAGTAATATGTTATTTGCCATATTTGTGATTTTCTTTGAACCCGCACTTTAAATCCCACTTGTGCATGAGAGCTGTGTTTGCTACTTGGATTTGAGCCACAAGGTGGTCTTCAGGGATGACCTGTTCTGAGCAAACACACCCTCAACAAACATTCTTTAGGATGCTATATACAGAACATCTCCTTTCATTTGTTACATAACATCGACCCGTGGGATACTTTTGGGATGGAAGGAAAACTGATTGTGGCAGTAGCTAGCATTGTTACAGCAATAAGGGAAGCTAGAACAAACATTGGATTCACTAATATCCTTGAGGTCATTCAACACTTTCTTTTGGAATACCCCTTCCTCTAGAAGCCTTACACCTTTGACCTGTTTTCTTTTTAAATTAAAGGCCTCATAGTTATTATGGATATGGGTGTGGCTTCCTTAAAGATACTATGTCCCTTTGCAGCCAACATCAAATTCTGTAGAACTTTGCAGGAATTATGAATATGTCATGTATGTCCTATCTGAAATTTAAACGTTAGCAGTGTCCTAATATTCAAATTATGCAAGGAAACCTGTTTACTTGCTAGACTTCACTGTCAGACACTATTGAGTGACTGACTGGCTTTCAACATACATAAAATGAGCTGAAAAGGGTACTTGAGCATTTGTCGACATCAATAACCCACTTCTTGTAATGGCCAAAATTAAACTGATTGAATCTTTGCGCAGCATAAAATGTACGACCATTCGGTACAATGGTCTGAAAAATCAGACTATTACTTACTGGCTCTATAGCTCCTAAGTCGATTCGACAACTAATAGTCGTTATTTTCCCACTTAAAGACATTTTCAAGCCCCCTTTTTTTTAGGAAAGTTCTAAATTAGTATTGTCTTTCAAATGGCGTTGAAATTTAACATTTTCATTTTTTTGGCCTGCAAATGGGACATAGTACCTTTAAGGAAAGTGTAAATTGTCACTTGTTGTCTTTCAAGGGGAAAGTTTACATGTAAGCCTTATTTAGATATGCCATGGCATTTATACAGCAGTGTTTTTTTTTAAATGCATGATGTAAAGTGTAATTACGTTTCACATTTTCTGTATCCTATATTATACAGAGCTAAGTGAATACACACGGGACAAAAAGACAACAACAACATCTGAACAAACCTTTAGTGGTAAAATCATTTAGGATTAACTTAAGGCACACATACTGAACATTTTGAGAGAACCCTGACATGTCAAGGCTCACAAGGCATCAAGCTACACTTATCTTGGAGCCTTGGCCAGTTGTGTTTAAACTAAGTTAAATATGTTTATATTTCTCAATGTTTCTTTTAATGTACATGTATACTGACTTTATTATGTTTTCAGAACTAAACCAGTTCTGTTTAAACTAAGTTTATATTTCTCCATGTATACTAATTTTATTATGTATTCAGAACTGAAAAATAAAAATGAAATGAAATGATATGAAATATTGGCTCTAAACATTGTACATTAACCTGTGCTCTTTACACACAAAAATGGGTATGGCTTTCTTAAAATAAGGTGCAATCTTGTTTATTGAGAAATGAAAATGTAATATAACCACATTGGAGCAATATACAATGCTTTTAGATTAAAAAGGAAGAAAAAAACATAGTGGTAAGGGCATTGCTAGACCATTTTGGATAGGGGGTGTTGCATTAAATCAAATCTACTGACAGATTTTTTTTCTCCCCCCAACAAGCAACAAAAAATATCAATTTTGAGATTTCCCAACTGCCTAAAATGATATCAAATTTGATGGCAGAAAGTTTGTGTAGGAGTGGGTGTCTCATCACCACATGCCAGATTCCTGAAAAAGTTGACTCATTTACCCCATTATACATGTACATGCCTTCAGACATACAACCTTTCAAAATACGACCGCACTCAGTATTCAACAGTTGATAGATTACTGAATGTTTCGTGTTTGTATGAATATGTTCATTTAGTACCCTTTGGGGCACAACATTTTGTTATACAGCATGTGTACTATGTAAAGTTGATAAAATTGATGCGTAGCTTGTGCCAGAGAAATGAATGTTTTTGTGGAAAGCATGAAAGGGACAAAGAAAGATGAGGGCTTAGAAATTAATGTGAGTGCAAAGTTAAAAAATACATCACCAAATTCCCCCCACCCTCAGGGCATTTTCTCTACTTTGTGTACCCCGGCGTAGATTCCTGTTATGCTGTACATTGTCCCGGGTAGATCGAGGACTTTGTAAGGGGGTGGAGCATATTAGAAAGAACAAAATTATAAAATGTCATCAGATTTTTGTGGTGCCCTGTTTGGGGTATAAAAGTTTCCACATTACATAGATGTAGCTCTTTTGAACATTTCTATACCAAATATGCCTAAACAATATTCTTTATCTATTTTCAAGGACGTCAATTTAGTGAAAGTGAAAGTAATATGATTTTAAATGTGATTGCTCAATTCACATAATGAGGAGAGTGTGCACAGCAAATATGATATTAGCAGTAAAAATTCAGGTAAAGAGAAGCCGAAGAAAGACGGAATGAATCCATTCAGTAGGCCGACTGGTAACAAAGGTGTCTGCATGTCTCTATAAACCAGACAGAGAAGTAGATGGAGAGCCATGGGCATCGTTTCACGAAATTCTTCCTTGGTACAAGTTCAACGACATCCCATTGAAACGTGTGTTAAGTACAATACACATGTTTCAATGGGATGTCAGTGAAGTTGTACTTATGACAGATTCTTGATGCACTGCCCTAATTGTCAATGTCTGGAATGTTTTGACAAGGCATGTAACAAGCAAGCAATAGTCATTTGGTTTTGTATTTTTTTTTAATATTTCAGAATCACACCATGAACGGAAATTCTCAGATCATCACAGCATCTAACAACAATGAAGGTGAGGTACTGAAGGTGATGGTGACTGGAGGTGCTGGCTACCTTGGGACTACCATTGTACCTATGCTCCTGGCCCGTGGCCATCAAGTCAAGATCTATGATCGTCTCAGCTGGGGTGTACAGTCTATCCTACCTATCGTAGGGTCTCCCAATCTCACCGTTGTCCGAGGAGACATTAGAGACAATGACAAACTAGCCAGAGAGATGCAGGACTGCAACGCCGTCATCCATCTGGCCGCAATTGTTGGCTACCCGGCCTGCGAGAAGGATCCTGACGAAGCCAGGGAAATCAACGAAGAAGGCACGGCCAACATCATCAAGAACCTTCGACGGGACCAGCAGCTCATCTACGCTTCCACAGGCTCTTGCTATGGAGCAGTCGATGGCACCTGCACAGAGGAAACTCCCATCAGTCCGCTCACCCTCTACGGAGCACCAAGGCCAAGGGAGAAGAGCTGACCCGATCAGTGGGTGGCGTTGGACTTCGACTGGCGACAGTGTTTGGCATATCTCCAAGGTTACGCCTTGACCTCCTGATCAACGACCTGACCCACAAGGCTGTCACCTTGAAGCACTTTGACCTCTACCAGGGTACCTTCAGAAGGACCTTCCTGCACGTTAAGGATGCTGCTAGGGCATTCCTTATTGCCATTGACAACTACAAGACCATGAGCGGCCAGGCGTACAACGTCGGCCACGAATCCATGAACATGACCAAGAGGGATGTCGCCGATGCCATCCAAGATCTTGTCCCGGAGTGCAAGATCACCACTTCCAACAGCGGAGAGGATAAGGACAAGCGTGACTACGAGGTGTCGTACGCAAAGCTACGCAAGCTCGGATTCAAGCCCACTATCTCAGTCAAAGACGGTATCAAGGAACTGCTCAAAGTAGTTCCCCACATGACCGCTAATGAAGTGCGGATCGCACGCAATGTGTAAGGATGGTATGTGTGAAACAAAATTGCAAATATTAAGCTTTCACTTTATTCAGAAAAGCAGGGTCCATCTCTCGATCCATAAACCACTGGATATAAAGAGACATTGTTATGTGATGACTTGCATTCTGTACAGATACAGAGTGCAGCCTTACAATGTCTAAATTGCAATATTTTCAATGATTATTGCAAAGATTTTGTAACAATAACAATCTTGAAAGAATATTATAGGTCCATATAGATTTCCAAATCATGTTATATACTTAGGGTGGTGTTTGCAAATGACCTATACATGTGCAGCGATAAAGTTGTCTCCATGTAAATTTATACCCCATATCTAAAATAAAAGAGATCCTGATACCTCACCCCTCCCCCTCAAAAAATGAAAAACAATAGGTAATGAATCATGCCCCCAAATTGGCCAAAACATACTCAAATGTAGCCCCGTTAATATCGTATTGTCATGAGGGTTCTTCACTATCAATAGATCTGCTTTCTCTTCAAGGTCATTAAGAGAGTGTTTACCGACCAAATTGGTAAGAGAAAATACAACTTAATAGCCTTCTGTGAAATGCTGGGATGTTCATCCTAATAGTCTAGTTTTACCGTTATCTAATGTTCAATTTTCCAGTGACATTTTGATTTCTGTAATCCCAACCCTCTAACACACATACATGGATGGAATGGCACCAAAGCATATTTACAGGTTGTTGTTGTTGTTGTTGGATGTAATTTGTCAATCCTCACTGTACGACTACTTTCTCATTCTGGTATACAATGTATCTGTGCTTTCTCCCTTACTCCTGCAAAACACTGTGTAGAAAAAAATCCTCAAGTAATTTTTCCTTTTCTTTTCACTTGGAAATAGTATGGAAAATTTATACCTTGAATTTACACAATTTTAAAATATTTTACTGTATAGTTCATATGTGATAGATCTACAGAAGATGTTAGAGTAAAGAATATACTAGTGGTTTGTGTGTGGAAAGTAGGGAGGCTGCAAAGCCTCTTGATGTAGTACATGTATCTACATGTTTATTGTGTCAACCACATATTTTTTTGAATTAGGGAAGTGTGAAAGATAAATTAAATACCAGCATGTTTTCAAATATTGTTTAATTTTCACATGATCCAAGAATAATGTTTTTTTCTTCTCCATATACTGCATTTTGAGGGATACGCCCTTTTTCTGTTCCTTTTGTTGTTGTAGCACCACTGTTATATTATTTTCATCACACTACATTTACCAGTATATGAAAAGTTATAATACAAACTCTGTATTGCAGAAGTAAGTTCGATACCGTAATGTGGATCAGTTATGTGCATTTTGGACCAGTATAAGAAATAATTCAGTTTTTAAATGAAATAGTGCTGATCCTTCATGTGTTACCAAGAAAATGTAAAGTTGTGAAAATTTCAATACAATAACATGTGGGAATGTGCTGGAAAAGTACCTCACAGAGCTGGCACTTACCTTTGATTAATTACACCTTTAAAAATCATAACTTTCATATTTGTTAGTGGAATTCTTCAAACTGTCACTCTCTCGTTTTCAATTTTCTCTAATTAGACCTTCCAAGGGTTAAATGAGTGTGCCCACCCAAATGTAAAAGTTCAAAAATTGATCTAAGTAGATGTTGCCAGAGTATTAATTTCCCTATTTGATATACATTTTATAATATTCAAAAGAACTTAGTCATATGCCTGGCCTGTTTATATACTTACAGCCATATTCCTAGCACTTAAAAGTGCTTTTAAATTGATCCATATGTTAGATACATGTATCTTCAGCTGTTCAGATACAACATTTCTCTTTTCTTGTGGACCGAAAATGAATACTTATAAGAAACAGAGCATTGCTGTTCATTTTTTTGGGGTGGGGGTGGGGAGGGGGTGGGGCGGGTGATAAGCCCCTTCGATGTTTAACTCCTGTAGGATATGACAAGGAAAACAAAATGATGAACTATTCTCATTACTTTCAAGTAACTTCATGCTTCGTGGTGCTGTTGAATATTGCATTTTTTTCTAAGTCATTCCATTATCTGGAAGTACTAGTAATACAAGCTGAAAAGATATTGAAATGTGAACTATAAAAAAGGGCTGTCTGCTGCACAAAACCAGCATAAATTATGATATAATAGTACAGGTATTATGAAAAATGCTGGCAAAATATTAATGTCTTCACCAAATTACATTCTAATGTATTTTTCATTGCCAGAACTCATCTTCACTTACAAACATCGAGAGTCGGGTCATGTGGTTGTATATGATTGAAATTGCTAAGTTGAAGTGAAAATACTTGCCTTCCGATCATTCTCGGAGTTGTACTTCAAAGAAATTAAGAGGATGTATTTCATGTAATTTTTTCAACAGAAGCTGAAATTTTCCTTCCATTTGATTTCATCCTTTTTAGATAGTAAAGAATAGACAGTATATGTTTCAAATATGTTGGGAAGTAGACTCAAGAAAGCTGTATCATGTATGCACATTGTTCAAATCAAGCTGTCACTATAGTATTCAACAATTGGAACTTTAATGAAATGTTAAACCTTCAGAAATGTTAAGAAATTTTCCAGGAAATGTTGTATTATATACCTTGTTTAAAAAAAAAAAACCTGACACCTTCTAAGCAATCAGAACTGTAATGCAATTGTAAAGAATAGGAAGTATGTTCGAAAATATTGTATTGAATTAGCATCTACTTTTATCTTTGATGGATCCAGCATTTCTCTAACCATCTGGACATTTTAATCAATGTGGAGACTAGAACTGTAGTCAGATAATTAATTGCTTCAGGAGGGATACAGCTGTAATTGTTTGAGTTTTTAAACAAAAATGTTGGTGGCATCTGCTTTTTACTTGTGCTTTCTTTTTATGAAAATATGCATATTTATTTTATGAAATATGGTACGAAATCTAGCCTGAACAAATACATATGTTATGGTGTACGGTATCTCATTTACAATGTTTGGAATTGCATAACACAATTTTTTTTGCTCTTATGTATGAGACAAAGTTACACAAAACTACTTTATCTCCGCTTGCACATTGTGGTCTGTATAGAGTTACACTAACCAGGGAGATTTCCTCCCTGCACGGACAATGCATTTGTTGATGTTATGCATGAAAATAAACTATGAAGATAAACCGTAAGGTCTAATTGAAGTTTCACTAATCAAGATACATGTAGGCTGCAGCAACAACTACTAATCAGTTTATGATGATGATAATAATGATAATAATAATAATAATAATGGAGTCTTGTATACTAGTAGCGCTCATGTCTGGCACATTGCCACTCCTGGTGCTCCATAGTTATTACCCCGGCTTTAGCATGACTGCCATTACAGTGCTCAAGCATTTCAAGGAACTAATTCCTGCCAGGTACCCATTTACCTCACCTGGGTGGAGTGTGGCAACTGTAGATTAATGTCTTGCCAAAGAACATTAGTGCTGCGACAGGGATTTATGATTAAAGGGGGACCAGATTTTGGACAACTTTGCATAAAATGAAAGTGTTTGAAGGATCCACAGTAAGTACAGTTCACAACTAAATTATTCATACCCCTTGTAAATTTGATGCTTTTTGTGTTTTTCGTAACTCCAGAATGAAAGGTGGATTGGTTGAATTACAGCCTTTGTTAGATACTTTTAGACCTAAGCTTTAATATATTTCATTCTCAAGATACATGAATTGGGACAAATCATTTTTTTGACATACTTAAAAAATTACAAAACTTAGTAAGGGTATGAATAATTTAGTTGTTTACTGTATGTGGTAAACCATCAGCCATAAGGCCTAATTGAAGTCTTGCTTACCAATTTTTTAAATTTTGTTTTGCTTAAGGATGAAAGTGATTGAAATATATGGTGTATTTACCGCAAACATGTGGAAAATTCATATTGGAAAGATTTCAGCCCAAGATATAAATGTTTGAACCATGTTAAAAAATAAGTTCGGGCTCTTTTGTATCTCATAATTTCCTGATTAAGGTGTTTTTTTTGTTTAGAAAATGGCTGAACCTTTATTGCAAAGGAAAAGTATCATGTGAGTATCGGCCATTTTCAAAGGGGCTGCTGAAACCAAATGAGACCAGAAGCAAGAATGATCTATAGCTGAAATACCTATTAAACAAACAAAAAAACATTTGAAAAGAATTATACCATATTTTGTACTTTTTTTGTACGGTAGAGAATCATGTCATAAGTAGTTTTGTTTGAAATACTTTGAAAAAAATACTTTAAAATATTGTAAACGGTGGTTTGAACAAGTCATAGACTACAGGCTGAAGTAATCTTAGTTGTGTGTATATTTTATATTATTCTTGTATCCATGTTTGGGAGTACATGTGGTGAGGCATGGGTTAGAAATTCAGAGGTTTGTGAAGACCATTTATTTAGATTAACACTGGAAGATATTTCAGCCCAAAACTGCTGGTGATGAATATTTGATTGGTAGAATACACCTTGCCGACAAAAATTGGAGAAAAAAAAAATTGGAAAACCTTGAGCAATTTTTTTTTGTGCTGTTACATGCATCTGATATTCAATACATGTGTGTATATGGATACATGTAACTTATTTGCGATTGAAATATCCCTTTCAGAAAATTATTGTCGCTGTAAACTAGCAAACTACTCAAACCAGTAACTTATTTCAGAAGATTTTTTTGTCTATTATTTAAAAATTTACACTTTTACATTCTTGTATTTGATTATATATTGTATCACTGAGTTATTAATATTATTTGTGTGTGTGTGCAAGATTAAGACATGGCTCTTCTTTATTTATATTATTAATTATACCTTATATCATTATTTAATGTATACATGCTGCAGAGTATAGATATACTTAGGTATTTTATTAACAGTTGAGGTGATTGCTCCTTTTTTTAATTTTTTAACTTTCCTTGATATATTTGTATAAATTCCTTAAATTTATGCTAGTTTAGATTAAAATAGGTGATGGATTTCCAAACATTATGGTTATGGAACCCTTTTAAAATAAACAGTTTTTCATGCCTTGATGACAATCGGATAAATTGTTTTGTATTCTGTTAGAGATTTGTTTTATACAGGTCTATAATCCTTGCTGACAATCGGAAAAAACTCGTTTTTTATTCTGTGTATTATTTTCTGAAGGGAATCAGAACATTAAGTATTAGATTAGAAAGTTAGCTAATCATGTTTCATGATGGTTTTTGTATTTCCGGTAGGTTGTATGTGTACTGCCGGTATGTCTCGTTTGTAGGTGATTCAATGAAAATAAAGAAGAAACCAAATCTGAAGAAAATAGTAATGACTGACTTTGATTTTCTTTTGCCCTGTTCATGGACTCAATCTTAAATGATGATGATGATTGTGATGATGATGATGATGATGATGATGATGATGATGATGATGCTGATCATTATGATGATCGTGGTGTTGATGATTATAGTAATGACAACATATAGGCCTACAACAATGATAATACTAATGATAATAACAATAGTAATACTAATAATAATAACAATAATTATTTACGATGATGATGACGATGATGATAATAATAGTAGTAAAGATTAAGTTGTAAAGGGATACATGCCTGTTATATACCCCCCCCCTCACTCCACACCTCCAGTTGCTCCATTCTCGTCATTTTAGTTTCATTTGAAGAGTAATCCTGGACATTGAATTGAATTGATATCTTTATTTATACACGGTTAATAAAGCCCAAACAGTTTCAAGGCTGATTGAAGCCGTGTGAAACAATTAATGTACATGCATCAAATAAACATATAATTTGTGATTTAAAAAAAAAATGACATATGATATTCTTCCAAAGTGACGTACAAAGAATGAGAAAGCCCTCTCTTTAAAAAATAGTTGACATGTCGGGCATCGACAGTTGTGTCAGAGCTAGACGAGTGATTCTTCTTGCTCAGTAGGGGGGTTTCCGCTATCACTATAGTGGTCCAAATTACAAGTCATTAGGATGATATTTGGAATATGTTGATGATGTTGGATTTGTAGTGGAGGACAGGCGGGTTCTAGATGTTTGTGGTGGTATATATATATATATATATAGTCTGCAAGTACAGGCTCAAATTTGAACACGATCGCAAATACTTTCGAGACCCCCCTAAGGTAATTCAATAGCCTGAAATGTGTGTCACATATCGAAATGTGCAAGCATGACAATGAGGTATTACGTATTGAAATCCGAACATGACTTAAATGAGATGTGCAATAGCGTATTCAAATCGTTGATTTTTTTTTTTTTTTGGAAATAGGCCCTACATGTAGTTGTGATCGCCTTCTTGACGCTTTACAATTCCTCAAGCCTTGAACAGCTAGAGCCTAGATCTGTCAATTTCTTGCTGTGTCACGGCTAATGTTAGTACAAAGCCTATAATTGTCTCATAGTGCAGCCACAATACAACGAGTGAGAAGGGTTTGTCCTAGCTGCAAACTATAGTACGTCTCTTGCATGACTGAGCTGTGTCGTCGGGAGCAGCTCAAGTACAGAGCCAATGGTCTTACATGGTTCAGATCAGGCACTCTGTTACGTACGCACAACGACTGTCAAGGATTTGTGCCTGCAAACTAGAGGTGATATGCCACCCAGTGTCGTAGTTACAGGGGCATATCCACCTCATCCACCTCTTACCTCAACAACAAGATAGAGAAAGTGGGAAGATAAAAAGGGAAGGGGCGACTAAAGGACGAGAAAAACAGAAGATAAGACCCCTGGCGACCCTACCCTCCCCCTCCCCTACAGGTGTATTTCATTCAAAAATAAAGACACAATTTCGGGGATAGCGAATTAGGGAGTGGAAGGGTACAGTCGGCCAAAGTCCCGCCCCTCTAAAACTCAAGTCATGTATATCTTAATCTTAATCTTAATTACACAAACAAATTCTTTCTCGACTACATATTTCTCCTTGTATTACTTGTTCTATCATTTACTAATGATTTCTCTATCTTTTTCTTTAAATCTTGATTTTCTATCTATCCTTGTTATTGTCATTACTTTCTTTCCAGTTTTACTATATTTTTCTTCTTTCATATCTTCCTCTATCATTTCTTGTGTGTTTCTTTAACGCTTTTCTCTGATCTTCTCTTGTTATTATATTATTCTTTATTTTACCTTTCTTTTGCTATATTTTTCCTGAATTGTCCTGTCATATATTTTCTGCAATACATTTTCTTTGTATTTTCATCTTCTCTTTCTATTTTTCCTCATGTCATTCTTTAGATTCCTATCTTCTTCTTTTTCTTTCTTTATGTTTTCTTCTTCTTTCATCCTTTTTTCTATCCTTCACCATTTATTTCTTCAGTTTATTCTTTTCACCTTCTCTTCCTATCTTTGCTCATGTTATTATTTTTTTGTCTTATTCATATCATCTTTTCTTTCTATCTCTCCTTATGATATATTTTGTTTTTATCCATTTCCTCTTCCGACCTTTTCTTTATTTTGATTTTGTGAGAATTATAGCAGTGATTACACGTTTACATTTAAAAAAAAGTATTGAACAATAATTGCCCATTAATCTACACGATTCCTCACCAAAGTATTGAGAGAGGCATTAAGCAAGAAAAATGTACAGTTTCTCAGCACGGCATGGGTATCGCCATTTTCTTGATAACGTACGTGACGTATATATGTGAAGTCGTTTATCAAGTAAATGTATTCAAATTTATGGATGCTTCCTTTCCAGGGGTGTGTGGTGATGAATAATTTCATTCACCCGCTATTATCCTTTGTACTACAATTGCCAGAACGCAAATTGCATAATAAGTTGGTGCTCTTCTGGGTTGAAGGTTAATTTCTCATAAATAAAATAGATTTGTCAACTGCTATATTTTAGCATTTTTAAATGAATTAGTCACAATTGTTCACCTGTTACATATTTTTCACTAATTGTAATTTCTATCTGCTCAGCTAGGCTTTTTCCTCATTTGAAAAGTAAAGGTTTTTTTTTTGTTATTGATTTAAAAAGTCTTTCCAACTAAAGCTTGGTGCATATGATACATGTACCACTGTCCACTTCACCTGGTATATGTCACATTTTCAAGAAAATAGCTGCGCCCATGTCATGCTAACAGGCATCACATCATGCCAAGAATATCTTCATTTATATACCTCTTGTACATTTTGTAAGGAATACTGTTCATCAAAAGGAAGGAATACATCTCATTTTTCAGAATACATACACTTATTCTTTGGGGTAAGGTTTCCGATAAAGAAAGAAAAACACTTTTAAGACAATTTTTTAACCACAACCCTGAATCACAGTCACATTTTTTGTCAAATTGTGACCAAGGGAAAGTCCCTCGAGCGGATTTGAGACTATAGTTCAGATCCCTTCCGTTTTTATATATGTTTTATTCTTCAATCATCTATGTCCTCCTCCCTTACACGCATCCCACACGGATCGATCTTTCAGTGATCCAAAACCCCGGCTCCATGATCGCGAGTGACCGACAGGTGGCGCGATAGAGAAATGATTGAAACACGTTCATTTAGCATTGAGCGAGCAGAATAAAATTGTTTAGATTTAGATTTGTGGCACCAAGGATTCATCTAAACCAAAAGGAATCAAGGGATAAGTCCATTAAACCGGCAATTTCGCATTGTATAAAAGATATCGATATAAACCCAAATCTCAGCAGATCAGACTCCCGGAAAGGAGTTATTTCCAAAATGTCCGGCAAAATGTACCTAAAAAATGATAATCCACAACTTTTGGCATCTAACCTCTGATCCTTAAAGGTAATGCAAAGTTTTGGGGAATTTTGAAAATTGGATGGATAGTAATTCTTTAAAATTTTGATATATTTGGATGCCCCTGTAGATGTATTATAACCACTAGAAAATTTAGCCTCTAAAACACTTCTGCTTTCGAGAAATTGAATAATCAAAATTTACCGGTGCTCCCGGTAAATTTCATATATTTCAAATAGCGCCTAAGGCCATTCCATGGTAGCTGCGACCATGAAAATCTCAGAATATGCAGTTCTGATATACAATTTTCAAACGGGAATAGCAAATCAGTCGATTGTAGTCAATAAACATTGTTTTAAAGCTAAAGTAATATCAGTCTTGAGAGGGAGCTATACAACACAAAGAGTTTATTATTTACAATTTCATCACTTTAGACTCAATTTCAACCGCGACAACGATCATTGAATGTTGCAAAATCGCATATGCTTCCAATATGTTTATTTGAACCAAATTCATGACCCCATACCAAAACTTTGTATTACCTTTAAGTAAACAAATTGTTTTTATCCCGATAGATATTTCTTTAATATTATTGCGTTCAGAAATTAAAACATTTAAATAATTACCTTCGGACAACTATCCACAGAGAAGAATACCCCATAAACAGGATCGCAATTATATATATATTCAATTCAATTCAATTCAATTCAATTTATTTTGCCAAGCAATAAAAAAAACATACAGGGTAAAATATAAAAAGCAGTATACAAAGTATTACACAATTACAATTACTAACATAGATAAACAAAAAAAAATCAATTTACAAACATGAATTTAAAAAAAAATTTAAAAATTTAAAAAAATCGTTAAAAACACAAGGGAAATTGCTAAGGCTGGTAGCGGCCAGAAAGGAGGTGGTCCTTATAAACGGCTGACCAAATAATCAAATATTAAAAGTCTTATGATTTAATTTAAGTTATAATAACAAGTAAAACAAATAACAATCACATATACAATATCATAATGAATTTAACAACCATTGTAATCTTTAGCTAGTATTAATATATGTCCATCAAATATTTTTTGTATCTACGTTTAAAAGTGTTAACAAATTTCAATTCACGTATTTCACGAGGAATAGTACTCCACAAGCAAGGTCCATTAAATATTACTGTACGTTTATATGAAGTTGTATGTACAAGTGGCAAGTGAAAATTATCAGCATTTCTAGTACTATAGTGGTGTATATTACAATTTAGTATAAAAAGTTTTAAAAGTGATTTGGGAAGGATTTGTAAATAGCACTGGAACATAAATATTGCACATTGATAATTATACATATCAGTAAAATTCAATATTTTCATTTCTTTAAAAAGTGGATGTGTATGGGCAAGATAAGAAGTATGACAAATATTACGAATTGCACGTTTTTGCAATAAAATTACTTTCCTAATATGGGTTTCATGTGCATTCCCCCATGCAAGTTTTCCATAATACAAAAATGGTAATATTAAACTGTTATATATCATCTTCAATATACATTTAGGAAATGATTTTAATTTATACATAACACCAATATTTTTCGATAATATATTACAAACAGCATTTACATGATCAGTCCATTTCAATTTATTATCAATGGTTATGCCAAGAAATTTGAGTGAAGAGACCTGTTTAATTTCTGTATTACACAAACGAATAATAATAGAATCAGTGTCACATTTTTTATTAGTAAAAATCATATAATGCGTCTTTCTTATATTAATTGATAATTTATTTACAGAAAACCATGTGTTTATTAACTTAATTTCTCGATTAAAAATATCTTGAAGTGATTGAATATTTTGATGGGATAAAAAAATACTTGTATCGTCGGCAAATAAAATTGATTTTAATATTCTCGACACACTAGGAAGATCATTGATATATAAAATAAACAAGAGGCCTAATATTGATCCTTGAGGTACTCCACATTTGATTTCTTGGTAATTTGATTTTACGTTAGCGATATAAACAAATTGTTGACGATTTAACAAATAACTTTTAAAAAGATCTAAACTGATTCCTCTTATTCCATATTGATATAATTTCACCAACAATATATGATGGTCTAACGTGTCAAAAGCCTTACTAAGGTCTAAAAACCATCCAAGCATAACTTCATTGTTATCTATTGCTGAGGCTACCTTATGAATAAAATCAATTATTGCACATGACGTAGAATGTCCAGCTCTAAAACCATACTGATTATTATTAATAATACTGCACTTCGTTAAAAAAGCATATAATCTATTATACATACATTTTTCTAAAATTTTTGAAAAAACTGTTAAAACGGATATAGGGCGATAATTAGACATTATTTCAGACACTCCATTCTTAAAAACAGGTATTACTTTTGCTATTTTCATTTTATCTGGAAATATTCCTTGTTCAAGACACTGATTAAATATTGTACATAAATGATTGCTTAATAGATTAATACATCTTTTCACAATTTTAACATCAACATCATCATCCAGCACTTGTATTATTTTTTAGTTTTTTTAACAATATCTATAATTTCTGAACTAGTTACAGGTTTAAAGAACATAGAATTGTCTTCATATCAATATACTTAATACACTCTGAATCATCAGAACTATCAAATGTACAATTCAAATTATACCCCACATCCACAAAATATTCATTAAAATTATTAGAAATATCATTCTTATCAATTATCACTGTATCATTTTTTTATCTCTTGAATGTTAGTCATCTTACATTTTTTGCCCATTGCTTTATTAATAATGTCCCACGTTTTCTTCATATTTCCTATAGAATCTTCAAGGCTTTTCTTAAAATATTTTTTTTTCAATCTTTATCTTATTATTTAATTTATTACGAATTTTCCTATATACTTCTTTTCTATTAGCATTAGGATTTTTAATATACAACTTATATAGTCTACATTTTTTTGTTACTCAACTTTATAATTTCATTTGTAATCCAAGGTTTATTTTTACGCCTATATTTCATACGAACTAATTCAACAGGGAAACAAAAACTATACAGTTTCGTGAATTTAAAAACAAAGCTATTATAACTATTATTCACATCACTAGATAAATAACATTTAGTTGAATACAGCAATTGCAAAAACATTCCAATACTATTTTCATTTAAATCACGTTTAAAAAAGTCAGTTTCATTGGTACTTTTGTGAATATCAGTATCACAAATACAGTATACCGGGAAGTGGTCAGAAATGTCAGTTAATAATATTCCAGAATAAATATGGCAAGAATCATTTGTAAAAATATTATCTAATAACGATGAAGACCTCTCAGTAACACGAGTAGGTGCATTTATTAAAGGAATCATAGAATGTAACATTAACATGGTTAAAAAATCATTAACAGATTGAACCTTCCCAACATTTAATAAATCAATATTAAAATCGCCCATTAAATAGAATAATTTCTTTTCCACATTTACATCATTAAAAACATTACCGAGAGACATAAAAAAATCATCCACTGGTTGACTGGGTGGCCTATACATAACACATATTAAAATATTTGAATTAAAATGTTCAATTTCGATAAAAATACTTTCTAAAAATGATTCATTAATATCAAAATCAGTGCGGCGTTTAAAATTAATGTCCTTACGAATAAAAATACCAACACCTCCTCCACGTCCAAGTCTTCTATTATTTCCAACAAATTCATAATTATCCAAATTGCAGAGAGAATATTGCGAATTTTCATCCCTTAGCCATGTTTCCGAAATACCAATAATTGAAACTTGCATACGTAATGACATCATAAGTACAGACAATGCATCAAAATTATGTTGGAGACTTCTACAATTAATATTCATAAATGATAATTTGTTATTGGCATCATTATTGAATTTTTGTGATACAAACGTATTGAATTCATCTGGTGTATAATGCGACTGAGTGAAGTTATTAGTACTTTGAGGATCTGATGGTGACAAAAATTCTCTCAAGGTTGATACAGATACATGTTTTTCATTGAGACATTGAACAAATCGAGCACGACACGACATTTAAAGAAAGAAAGAAAAAAAGATCAAAGGAATATGAACTCTACACTTAAAAAAAAAAAGTAGTAAAAAACAAACAAACAACTATGTACAAAATGTATAGAAGAACTTTAACGGATAAAATGTAAAAAAAAGTTATTGGATGTCTAGAGAATATATTACTGTAGCAAATGTATACAAAATGCATTAAATAAATTACTGTATTCTTTTTAAATAAGGCACACATATAATTGCAAATTGTTTGTATAGAGGGCAAGAAGAAGGAAATGATCCTTCAGTTTCAATGTTTGTGTTTATATGTTGTCTAGTTCGTTCTTTTCATGAATCTGTTTCCGCACGCTCTTACCGTGTGATGCCTTCACAGAGACGATGATCTTTTATATCAGCTTAATGGCAATTTCACTGCCCTATTATATATTCTGAAGAAATCATATTCGGTTTTACGTAATACCTCATTGTAATGTACGCACATTTCAATAGGTGATGTACAGGGCTGTTGAAATTGCCTTGATTAAGTTGATTTTTCGAAAGTAGTTGCGGTAGTATTGTATGAAGATTATGCACTTGGAGCATGTGAACTATTCCAGGTGGACGCCTGTCCACATTCGAGATATGAAGTCTCGATACCAGCCACAGTCAAGAAGGAGTTTGATCAACACTCATACTTCAGTGGGTCTTTCCAAAACATCAAACAAGTTTTCTTCGATCCCTTTTGACCAGGCCCATTAACAAGAGAACAAGATTGTGAAAGGTGCAGGTGGCGCTATTTGACTCCTGAAAAACCCTGCTGCTCTTAATCCCTTATAAAAAAAAGTACCATGGTAACCATGGTTCTTTTGTCCAAATTATCATGCACCATAAGAACCATGGTACTTTCTTTTACAAGGGCATGGAATTACCATGGTTTGATACCATGTTTACCATGGTTCTTATGGTGGATGAAATTACCATGGTTTGATACCAAGATTACCATGGTTCTTATGGTGGATGGTAATTTGGACAAAAAAAACCATGGTTACCATGGTACTTTTTAGACGATGGATGTTCTCTGGACCAGAAATGGCTAGAATGCTGAAAGAGTTTGAAGAAGAGTACTTCATGGAAGATGATATGGAGAATCCTAAGAACTTCCAGCACCATGAGCAAGGTCTCTCATCACAGAAGTCGTTCCAGAAACAAGTCAATGCCCTTTCTGCAAGCATCACGCAAAAAGTAATCCATTTTTGGATGAGTTTGATGATCTGGTAACGCTTGACAGTCGCTAATGCACAGACGGAGCCGTTGTTACCATGGCACAGTCCGCACACTGGAGGAGACTGGAAGGAAACAGTACCAAGAGTTTGTCAAGACCGTGCTTGACGAGCGGACCCACTCAATCCACGATCAAATCAAGAGAAATTTCCTGGCTTTCTTCAGAAAATCCCAGTGCAAGATCAGAAGAAAGTGCTTCATAACAATGTAGCACTATTTGGCCAACTCTACATCGCTATATGCAGATCGAGCCGTGAAAAGGACTTAGATGAATTTCTCGCACACGAGATACAGTCCTTCCTAGCTCCTTCTCTCTCAGACTTCGGTAATCTTCATCTACCAGGTACAAAGTCTGAACTGCTGCATTGCCTTGAGCAGCCTGACCACTCGGAGCCACCATCAGCATATTATTGTAAAGTCTTCGATGGAGCTATCATCGTCCACTGTCTGCGTGTTATCGGCATCTGTACATTTGCTGGATACGCCAACGAAGTCTTCATTCCATACCTCGAGAAGGAACTGCAGACTACCAAGAAATTAGATCTTGTGTGGGACACTTACATTCCATACAGTTTGAAAGAGTCTACCCGTGAAAAGAGAGGAACTGGCGTCCGTAGGAAAGTGTCTGGCCAAACCAAGCTTCCAGGCAATTGGATGGATTTTCTCCGTGACCCAATCAATAAGAAAGAACTGTTTGCCTTTCTTAAATCCAAAGTGAAAGAGTTCCACTGGCCACATGGGCATGGCAAAGAGGTGTTTGTCACATCAAGAGAAACTGTGTCATATATCGGATCTAGCATCGGCATGGGAAACTGCAATCACGAAGAAGCCAACACAGGGATTGTGGTTCATATTCTGCACTGATGTTGTAGTCATCCTTGTCGGCAAATTCTATGATCTCCTCAAGACTCAACCGTTTACTTGGTAGCATTCGGCATGGGGAAGAAATACAGATACTTCCAAATCAATGCCATTTGTGGGAGTTTGGGAGAGTCAAATTCATTTTTTTTCTTCATTTTTTCATTTATTTCCACTTCTCATAAAAAAACATATAATAATTTACATCCAATATCTGATTAACACAACAAGACAAGAAAAAAAGCACATCAATATTAAAAAAATTGAGAGCACCTAGAATTAATACTTGAGACTGTGGTGGAGCCAGCAGAGGCCATTGACCTATAAAGGGCTGGTCTCCAGGAATAAATTAAGTATATATAGTTAGGTACAAAACATAGTTGAGTACACAACAAAAGGGAAACAGGCGGTCTGTGTGAAGGAAAAGTATACACAAAGAATATAGTTCGGCATAAATACTTCAGGTGGTGTATTAACGTTAAAAACAAATCAACATATTTTAGCATTTCACAAGGCATTTTTTATATTTGCGTTTGTAAGAGGCAAGCGATGGGCTGTTTTTGATGTCATCAGGTAATGAATTCCATAGTTGAGGTCCCAAGTGTCGGACTGTCTGGACGATTCGTACTTTAACAATTGCACACTCGGTCTATTGCAATATCTGGTATTGTACTGATGCATTTCAGAGTTAGACATGAACATTATGATTAAAAACCTGAGGCAACAATTTGTTAAAATATTTGTACATAATAATGCAGTTTGCAATTTACAAATGTCAAAAATAGTTAAGACATTAAGTTTCTTCAAAAGGGGATCACAAGCCCTTCCTGGGTTACACTCATATTCGGGTTGCGACACGACATCAGCATTTCATGGCAAGGGAAAGTCGGTCTGGCAGGCTTGGAAAGTGTACGATGATGCCACAGAGACATTTGCTTATCTAGCCAAGCATCCCTTTTAGAAGATGACCGTTGACTCTGAGCCTTCCCAGGTTCTTGAAAGGCTGACCGTTGTCTTGTACGACAAATCGAGTCCATCAAACTCTATCAATGAGACAAGAAGAAGCCTCTTCTGCTACGAAAATCGATCGATGGAGAAACTGCATGCCACCCACGCAGAACGCACTACTGCATCATGTGAAACGGGCCGTTTTTCAAGCAGGAATCTGGACATCAAGCAAGAAAGCTAATCAAGATATTCCATCTCCACAGGACTATGATGGACCAAGGAATGGGGGTCTTGGTTACCGGTGTGGATGACAATATCGGATGTCTCTAAAGCATGTCAGGAACTGGTCAAGTGTTCATGCAAAGGAAACTGTTCTATCTGCAAAAGTGGCAAAGCAATTAAATCTGGACTGTTCACCCCTCTGCAGGTGCAATTGTGCTAAATACAATAGACTTGAGGTCAGATTGCTGAAGGTACGTGTCAGTGACATGAAAGCTCACAATATTTGGGTGAGCCCTTTTCTCTATAAGTACATTGATAATGAGAGCACATCTGTGATGTACACTATGCCCTAACTACTCACAAGCCAACATGAATGATTTCAATGTATGTACGCCGTGTGGCCATGTGTTGTAGCCAAATATACTGGTGCCCCCCCCCCCTAACGCATATTTTGTTCCTTCCATCATGAATGTTGCAAGTTAACTGTTGCCCACTGATACGCTTCAACTGATACTTATGGGACAAATAAGTAAATTGCTATTACAAAATAACTACGCCCAAGGACACCCTACCCCAATTTTTAGCACCGATGCATGTTTGCTTAGTTGTTGTTGTCATGTTTTACTACAATAATTACATATATCAGGTTTTCTTTTAACATTTATTTACTTTTTTTGCATATAATGATTATGATTTGTATATAATGTTGGGGCTCCGACACAACGCCCCTCCCCGGGGCTCCTACTCAAATATCGTTCTGTAGGTCCTTAGGAATCCCTATACCAAAATGGCGATCGTATAACAACAATCCATGTGACTTTACCTTATATATCATTCGGGGGCTCCGGGACGACGCCACCGCCCCACACACTTATAACAAAAAAAATTGCCGGGGGCTCCTACCTTAATATCGTTCAGTACGTCCTAAGAGAGCCCTGTGTCAAAACAGGCGGTCGTATATCCTCAAACCAATGTGATCTTACATTATATATAACATGGGGCTCCGGCATGACGCCCCCGCCCCCAAATCACACCTATATGAATATTTTGTTGGGGGCTCCAACCCTAACATCGTTCAGTATGTCCTAAGGAAGCCATGTACCAAAAATGGCATTTGTACAACAATAAATCAATGTTGTTTTACCTTATATATTATTTGGGGGCTACGGGACAACACCCCCGTCCCCACACCCTTTTATGAAATTTTTGCAGGGGGCTCCAACCCTAATATCGTTCAATAGGTCCTAAGGAAGCACTGTACCAAAAATGGGGCTTATATCCGGCCGGTAACGATAATTTCACTAAGCCACGTGACTAGCGGTCCAGCGAGATAATTTTATATTTAAAACATCATTATCTTGGAATAACGGCGATTTCGAGAAAAACAAATAGTAGGAACCGCTGAAGTATGTAATTTCAAGAAGAAATGTCATTTTAAAGATAATAATGTAACTTTCTTGAGCCTCCTTGTAAGGGAATTTGGGATTGGGGTGACGCGAAAAATGTTATTGCTTAAAGGGACTTGGTAACATTGTTCAGAAGAGAGAATATGGTGCTAAGGTAGTGACTTGCAAGATGTACAATTAAAGATAATCTGAAAGCTTTAGTGATAACAGACCATTATTAATGATACAAATTGGGGAAAACTGATCTGATCGATTCCCAACTATATTATTATAATTTAATTTAATTTGAGGTGAATGTAAATTGTCACAAAGCAATGAGTTGGCTCTATATACCATTCCAAACATTCAAGTGTTGAAAGATTTTTTAAAGCCTGTTTTATGTCTTATTTTCGTGGAAAAACGGTTGCAAAAATTCAAAAATTGGTTGGGAGAATTTACTGTTAGAGGGTGTTGCACAGTGACGCCTTCAAAGAAAACCATAAATTTCTTTGTGGTTTGATATTTTTTTCAGAATTTTTCTCGTGTTAGAGGGTTAGTACAGTAGAAGGAATATAATAAGTAACATTTCATACAAAAATTACGCAGTTTTTTCATCAACCTATGTTACCCGTTCACTTTAAAAGGGTGATGTACTGGCTTGTGTATACTAGATGCTCGTACTCTTTCTCTTGTCAATGTCTCCCATTATTTGTGTAGCACTAATCACGAGTGCAAATTACAGCTTACCTTTGGTTTAGTTTAGCATCTTATTTTGAAAGATTAACATATTAGGTCTCATGAAGTTATATAAAAACATAAATAATATTGCATGTTGTAAAGTGCGCATTAACTTTAAAAAAAATGTTCACAATTAAAAAACGCAATGTACTTGCATATGTCGCATGGGTTATAAACACTTTGCTTTTGAGACCGGCAATTGATTATGATTATGTTACCATTAATACCTTCACTTTCATACAACACTTTTATTTTCGGCACATATCACAACCATACACACACGAACATATACACACTTACACACACACACACGTGCACACTTTTATTTTTATTATTTTTTCCATATTTTTTTTATTAGAGATTTCATTCAAAATAAATCATTACATTACAAATACATATCTTCATTTCGTTTTCATACCACTAATAAATTATTCACAAAACAGTGAGCAAAGAAGGAGAATAATGGAATGAAATCACGATTTTTTTTCTTCTAATAATAATAACATACTGAACTTAATTATTACCATCGTTTATGAAAAATAACATATTACATATTTGTATCCAATGCACCCTCCGTTAATATCCCCCGCCACCCCGCCACCCCTTCTACTACTAACAGCGTGTTCACACACAAAAGAAAAAATCTCGAAACTCTATAAAGAAACGTCGTATAAAGAATCATCGTATAGCGAACAGGGCGTCCACACACACAAGAACAAGTAGTCCGAAACTCAATTATACAGCGAAACGTCGAATAGGTGCGCATTTTTTTTTTTTTTTTAATGTTTTTATTGTTATTTCTGAAAAATTAACAGAGTAAAAGCAACAATATAATATATAGTATGTATAGGTGCGCAGTTTGCTACTGCGGTCATGAAACGGAAGTGGAAGTGAGAGGTCAGGTCTCCTTTCGCGCGCGGTCACGTTAAACCCCGCCCAGTTATACCGTTCTAGTTCGACCATACGTCCACACACACAAAACAATCCGTGATTCTTTATCGAGTTCTAGTTCGATGCCCAGACCCTAGTTTCGTTATACGACGTTCCTTTATACCACGTATCGTTAGTTAGCGTACACACACACAATTTCATCGTATGGCTATCCCGAAACGGTATAGCTATATAGCCTATACCGTTTCCGGATAGCTATACGATGAATTGCATGTGTGTGTGTGGACACGGGGTAACCTCATGTACATATTACGTTTTTTGTAAAGTTAAAATTGCTGTGACCACCCAGAAGGAAAAACCAGTTACCACCAATTGAAATTTCCAACTGGAACCAGTTAAATTCAACTGGTTCCAGTTGATTCTAACTGGTCCATGATGCACATATTTCCATATTTCCAGTTGCACCAGTTGATAACTGGTCTATGCATGGCATTTTTCCAGTTGCACCAGTTGATAACTGGTCTGTGGGTATGTCCAGTTGCACCAGTTGATAACTGGTCTGTGGGCATATTTCCAGTTGCACCAGTTGGTAACTGGTCTGTGCATAGCATATATTTCCAGTTGCACCAGTTGATGACTGGTCTGTGGGCATATTTCCAGTTACACCAGTTGGTAACTGGTCTGTGGGCATATTTCCAGTTGCACCAGTTGATAACGGGTCTGTGGGCATATTTCCAGTTGCACCATAGTTGAACTGGTCCGTGGGCATATTTCCAGTTGAACCAGTTGATAACTGGTCTGTGGGCATATTTCCAGTTGCACCAGTTGAACTGGTCCGTGTGCATATTTCCAGTTGCACCAGTTGATAACTGGTCTGTGGGCATATTTCCAGTTGCACCAGTTGATAACTGGTCTGTGGGCATATTTCCAGTTGCACCAGTTGAAAACTGGTCCGTGGGCATATTTCCAGTTGAACCAATTGATAACTGGTCTGTGGGTATATTTCCAGTTGCACCCGTTGGTAACTGGTCTGTGGGCATATTTCCAGTTGCACCAGTTGGTAACTGGTCTGTGGGCATATTTCCAGTTGCACCAGTTGAAAACTGGTCCGTGGGCATATTTCCAGTTGAACCAGTTGACACCAGTTAATTTGCATAATGAATATGGGGTGCGTGCAATTCTATGTATTTATACAACTTAACTGAATTTACAGCATATTTCTTAATTATTGATGATTTAGTTATATGCAGTGCATTTCGAAAATACTACAAAATATAAATTGCCAAATTATTAGGAAATTTCACTACTTCGTATAAATTACATTTAATTAAACATGAATTAGGGAAAACATTAACTATGAAGTAAAATAGATTCGATAAAATGCAAGTATATTCAAAATAAATAGTTACAATGAATTTACCAAGTCTACTCATTACCAATGCCTTTACATCGGAAATTGCAGTCGATTTAGTGGTACTGGGTTGTTGCCATTGGCAAAAATTAATTGGTACAAGTGCTACTTACACCTTTAATTACTAATTAAGTTTTTCAACTGGAGGTTTCAACTGGTTGGAAATTCTGCCAAATGGTTCAACTGGTCCAGTTAGACCAGTTAAATCCAACTGGTAACCCTGGAAATTGAAATGGGTCAGTTGAATTCTAACTGGACCAGTTAGAATTTGACCAGTTGAATTCCAACTGGACCAGTTAGAATTCAACTGGTCAAATTCGAACTGGTCCAGTTGGAATTCAACTGGTCAAATTCTAACTGGTCCAGTTAGAATTCAACTGGTCTGGTTCAACTGGCCCATTTCAATATCCAGGGTTACTAGTTGGTTTTAACTGGTTCAACTGGACCAGTTGCAACTGGTTTTTCCTTCTTTACTGTTAGATTATATGATTCACGTAAATTGTTGATGATAAAACAGTTATAAATAGTTCTAGATTTAACTACCTTGAAAGCTGTTTCCTGCCCAGCAATATTCATGTGTTATATTAATTGAAGTCTACAAAATCAATTATTTTTAATTCACAATTTTCACACGCTCACAATTTTCACACATGCACACACACACACACACACCCGCACGCACACGCTAACACACACACACACACACACATACGGCGTTGAATTTCATGTATTTTATGTAGCAGTGCAGTGAAGGTACGAGGGAATGAACACGTCATTGGCTGCCTCCGCCATATTGTCTTTAATGATTTAGTCCCATACCGGTTTGCACAAGGAGAAAAGTTGACAGAGAAGCGAATGAATCCATGTGTAAATCTTCAATAGGATGAAACA
Source organism: Mesocentrotus franciscanus (assembly GCA_037976565.1). Lineage (NCBI taxonomy): Eukaryota > Metazoa > Echinodermata > Echinoidea > Camarodonta > Strongylocentrotidae > Mesocentrotus > Mesocentrotus franciscanus. The sequence goes on along the minus strand of CP137676.1, from coordinate 29,092,848 downwards.
TCTACGCTTTGAACTGTATTTTGACATGATAAACTAACTCTCTTGCATGCGGACATTTCGGGCCGAGATCGGCAGGATTGTAAATCAATTTCATGTTCAATAGCGAGTACTTTAGTACTAATAGTACTAGTAGTGCAAGAACGACAAGGACCTATTTCGTCATTCCCTTTGTAGGATCATGGAGCATGAATAAGGATCGATGGATTGATTGAAAATAGATTCTCTACAGCTCAAGACTTTTCCGAGGTTGATTTATTCAAATCGTGTCTATAAGTATAGTATCATTAATTTTGACGGATCCTTTCCTTATAGATCTGTACCATAGTTATTTCTAGCTTGCTTGTATTGATTAGTATAGAGATGCGTAAGATATATTTTTCTGGTGTGCCATCCACAGATCGAATCTTTCAGGTTAATTTCACTAGGTTGAACATAAGTATCTAAGCGGGTACAGGAAACATGGAGCTTTTCAGGGCAGTGGGCGAAAATAACACCGAGAGAGTAAATACTTTTCTTCAAAGCGTGCAGTCGAAGCCAACAGTGATAAACGGTCTAAACTCAATAGGAAAAACGGTCCTTAGCATTGCTTCGGAATTGGGCTACCTAAAAATGGTTAAATATCTCATTGAAGAGGGGGCAAATCTTAAAAAGGAAGACCTATATGGTGATACACCTCTCCACAGGGCCTCAGCAGGTGGTCGTCTTGACGTAGTTCAGTACCTCATTGGTAAAGGAGCAGATATTGAGAGGACTGGTGATGCTGGTTGTCGTGCACTATGCCTAGCAGCAGTAGGTGGCCATCTTGACGTTGTTAAGTTTCTCGTTGGTAAGGGAGCTCAGGTTCATGTGGTTGACAGAAATGGTAACGCAGCAATTCACAAAGCAGCATTCACAGGTCAGATTGGCGTTGTTCAGTTTCTCGTACATACTTATGGAGCAGAAGTTTATGATATGAAATCTAAAACTTGTTGTACAGCTCTTCACTTTGCATCAAATCGTGGTCATTTAGAAGTAGTGAAGTATCTCGTTGGTGAGGGAGCTCAGGTAAATACGCTTCATTTTAAAGGTAACACAGCCCTTAATGAGGCATCATCCCACGGTATTTATGAAGTTGTGCGTCATCTCGTAGAAGTTGCTGGGGCAGATATTGAGATGGCTGAAAGGCCTAGTCCAGCTCTCCACTCTGCATCATGCAATGGTCATCTGGAGGTAGTTAAATATCTCATTCTCAAAGGAGCTTGTGTTGACAGTGTTGATAAAGATGGTCGCACATCTCTTCACAAGGCATCTATGAACGGCCATCTTCATATAGTTAAGATTCTTGTTGGTAAGGGAGCAGAGGTTGACATAGCAAGTCATCTTGGCATAACCTCTCTCCAAGAGGCATCGCGCAAAGGTCACCGGGAGGTAGTTCAGTATTTAGTTGATCATGGGGCTAAGGATGACATGAGTTCTACACATGGTAGAATACCTCCCGGGGCACCACAGAATCTTCGTGTTGACCTAGTTCACCATCTTGCAAATGAAGGGGCAGGTTTGAGACCCCTAGGCAATGCACCAACTCCTGGCCATGTTGGTGATGTTCAGCCACCCGTTAGGAAAAGAGCACGCTTTGACAGAGGAGGTATAAGAGAAGAAAATATTTCATCTTTGATATCAGAGGGTACGTGGTTCACAAAGACTAAGATCGACTTAAATTTTGTATTCCTTCATCAATATTCGTCTTCCAACTTCATTTATTCTGAAAATCCTTGCAGAAGTCAGTGTTCAATGACATCCTCTTCACTTCATTATACAATATTGAAGTGAATTTTTGCCATCATTTTTTGGGGGCTCTCAACACTTTAGAGAGGCTTGAAGAATGATGATGTGATAAGCATTCTATCTACTAAAACGATCGCAACTACTTTAACAAAAATAAACTCCTGTGCAATTTTAATACCTTATTGTATGTCTCATAGAAATCATGTTCTGACTACGTAATAATTATTTAACTGATGTACAAGGCCATTGAAATTTAACTTGAGTTGATTTTACGAAAGTGTTGCGATCGTGTTATTACACTATTTTCATTACTGTTATATGGTTATCAAACCTGTTGTTATATTTGTTTTCATAATACATCAATAGACAGGTTTACTAACATATTCAAATGTTATGCACAATTTTTAAGCAAATGATGTTGACAACCAAAGGCTTGCCCGAGGCATGCCTGACAAAGCAAAAGATAATGTATGCAGACTGGATTCCAGTTGCACCAGTTGATGACTGGTCTGTGGGCATATTTCCAGTGACACCAGTTGGTAACTGGTCTGTGGGCATATTTCTGGGCATAAGTATTGTAGTTCATTCATTAATAACAGATTAATGGAATGCCTCTGCACTATAGGTCCCCAGGAAAGAAACATCCATAATTTGAATATCTTAGTAAACCGGTCTACTCCATAAATATACAACGGGCGTCCGTCTGAGTGGTGAATTTTGTGTATCCCTATATTTTCTGTAGATGCAGGAGAGGTGACTGACACCCATTTCCTGAAGCTTTCAAAGCAACTCAGTACGGGTCATTTCTACGCGATTTGTGCTGTCATCAAAAAAGTTTCAACGAAGCTGGCGCCATCTTAAAAAAGAACCAACACGATTATCCTACAACGTATATTGAACTTCTTTGTGCCTGGAGAGATCAATCGCCTAGGAACTTGGGAGATTTGGACGATGTTTTGAGGAAAGCTGAAGCTGGAGGTCTCATAGCAAAGTACAAGAATTAAGGTTCGTTCAAACACTGAGTACCGTCTTTGCTTAATCTTATGATGATGCTTCATCAGCTGCAACAACTGAACCCAAAAGGACCATGCCTTGTGTGGACGGTGCGCAGAGAACGGATGTTCATTGATTCGCATATTTTGTTTTTCTTGTCCTCTTACCGAGGTGCTTTATTTCACATATTTCATATTACATATATATTTACATCAATTTACATGTTTACATAATAAAAAAGACAAAAGTAATTAAATAAATGGTTATAACCTTAACATTTCTTGAAAAAATTTCGTTGTGTTTCGTCAATAACTTCTACTATTGTACTCTTTACCATCATACCGATGTAATGTTGGATATACATTATGTATATTATGTATTGACCTAAATTAACATGAAGTTTATCACAAAGTTTTCTTTTCTTTCGATAAAATAACCCATAACTTATGCTTTTTCATTAATATTTTTTTGTTCATGAAAGTAATTATAAAATAAGTTTTCAATAATTTTCCAAAAAACTCGAACCTTGTTACATTTTAACTAGACATGAACCGTTGTTTCTGTTTCTTTACATATATCACACTGGTCATTGTCCATTATACGCCATCTGCATAGATTATGTTTTGATAGAAATATATTATGCAATACTAGTACTTTAAAATTAACTCGCTTTATCCTATTATTTCCTATTTGTTGGAATTTAAAATTAAATACTTTCTGCCAATTAAAAGAAAAAGGTAACATTTAACCCTAATAAGGCCGGGCTATTTGAGTTCTTAATACGGCCGGGGGATTATGCCCCCTAAGATCTCGGCCGTGAAACGGCCGATCGCCGCGAAAATTTGCATGCATGTCAAGTGAAGTGTATAGAATACTATAGCAATTTCAATTTTTGAAAAAATTACTCATTTGCATATTTATGGTAAATTATGCAAATAAGGTCAAAAAATTCATATTTTTACCCATAAATCATATATTCTTCATATTTAAGCTTTCTTTTCCACTACATATATTTGTTAGACCATTTGGAATAATAATACGAAAAATTTGGAAAGCTAGGTTATTCCTTATGTTATCTCTCGTTTTGATAATTTTTTTTATGTATTTCATTGTTTTTTTAACTTATGTATTTTATTGTTTTATTTCATTTCTAACTATAATTTAACTATTTTGACCCCCAAAACAAACACCTAAACTTTAAACAAGCCCAAATAACCAATGTTTTATCTCTTTTTAGGAAAAATGATATTTCCATACGTTTTGTACACAAATCACGAAAATGAGCGATTTTTGGGCCGACATGTAAAGACAAAAGGTCACGTGACTATGTAACGGTAGGTCCGATTTACAAAAAAACTGTTTTAAAAGATGCGCAAGACTCGAACGAATAAAGTCATGAAGCGGCGGGGCGTCATCCGTACGCGTTCCCGAACAATCAGAAAAATCGCGGAGGGAGGGGGCGGCCTTATTAGGGTTAAGTAATTTTCCCAGTAACGTGTAACAATTGGTTTCAGAAGTTTTTGTTTCAGGAGGGATAAATAATAATGTTTCGTCTTGAAACTAGATATATCAACAAAATCTATCTCCTGTAGCTACTTCTATCAAATTTGAATTGTTTTGTTTACTATTTAATTGAACAATTTTTCGATTGCATAATATATTTAACCAATAGCATGGAAAACATTTCTTCAATTTTGCGTGTTCGAACTCAAATAACAATTGATTACTACCAACTTTACTATTTAACAGAATCGAATCTTTCCAACTGCCATTTGTAATCACGTACAAATTCCAGCTACGTACCACTTTGAAAAAATAATGTAGAGTTTTTTAATCTAATATGACTGTTTTTTCATAATATATCCTCTTCTATTTCTGTTACCTCAACTAAACCTCGATATTTAAATTCGAACCATGCAACAAGAAGATTTTGACAAAGCTCTGACAGTCTATTTTGTTTACACAGCATTTTCATATCTTTCTTATTCAAATTATATCGCAAGATATCTGGAAAAAAATCCAATCTTTTCAATCCAATATCTGAATAATGATTTCCATCCACACTGAGTTTGTTCATCCATATTTGTTCGCATATAGGCCTATATACTGTACCATAGGAAACACTTATACAGAGCATAAGATACATGCTGTCGCGTACATGCCCCTCTTATATTGGGGTCGAAGAGGCTTGATCCAAATCTACCCAGGTCGAAATAACAGTTAAGGACCAGTTAAAATCAAATGATACTGGTACCAGTTGATTCCAGTTGAGTGAACTGGTTTCAATATGGAAATTGGTATAGTGGAATCAACTGGAATCAACTGGATTCCAGTTGAGAATTGCAACTGGTACCATTTGATACCAGTTGATTCCAGTTGGAAACCAGTAGATGATTACCAGTTGATTTACCAGTTGAAAACAAGTAGATGATTACCAGTTGTTACCAGTTGAAACTACCAGTTGTTACCAGTTGAAACCACCAGTTGTTACCAGTTAATCATCTATTGGTTTTCAACTGGTAACAAATGGTAATCATCTATTGGTTTCAACTGGTAACAACTGGTAGTCATCTACTTGTTTTCAACTGGTAAATCAACTGGTAACCATCTACTGGTTTCCACCTAGAATCAACTGGTACCAAATGGTCCAGTTTGGCCACTGTGCTGCAACTGGAATGAACTAGTAGATTTACCAGTAAGCAGGGGCGGCCGAGCGACTTCCAAAGTGGGGCACCAAGAAAAAAGGGCACTTTCTGGAAAAAAGAGCACCTACAAAGGGAAATCTCAAAGCGAAAATATACAATTTTTTAGACATTGGTATAATTTTATACCTCTACATTGTGATTACATTATCAGGGATGATTTCAATATTTGTTTCACTTTATACAACATACAAGATATTGCTTAAGCATCATACTTTGCAGTTTGGTGTGATGGTCTTAAAAATTATTTGCGAGCGAGCGAAGCAAGCGAGGAAAATTTTAAAGATTTGTGAGGTCGCAGTGCGAAAAATTACATCTTATAAAGAGGAAAAAACCCAATCCTGATGGGGTTATAAGCACATTCTCATAACGGAAGACTGAAAAGGCCTTTGATAAGTAACATAAGTATATCATCTATAGGTGCGTGCGAGCGTTGGGGGAAATTGCTCTTAGTCGCTTGAAATTAGGGGCGCGTTTAATGATGAGAGGAAAGGGGAACACTTATCAGAAAAGAAAAGGAGCATGTGTCAAAGTACAAAAAGTAATTATCAGAGGTGAAAATGGGGCACTTCTTACACCCTCAAAAACAGGCACTCACCAGGGATGAAAAAAGTCAGTTATGAGAATAGGAAATGGGCATTTGTCGACGGAAAAGGGGCCCCCATCAGATTTTGATAGGGGCAATTATAAGAGGTGAAAAGGGGCATTTATGAAAAGGGGATAGGTCCCTTATTAGAAAGGAAAAGGGGCACGTATCATTGTTAAAAGGGAAATTATCAGAGATAAAAAGAGGCACTTATGGCACCTGAAAAGGGGCAATGACCAGATATAGAAAGGGACACTTATGTATATGAAAAAGGGGCACTTATAATAAAGGAAAATGTGAATTAGTTGAAAGAAAATGGGCACCGATCAGATTTTAAAGGGGGGATTTATCGGAGGTGATCTGTAGCTCTATGATTGACCATTACTTATTGTTTAAGGTTCTACGAAATTTAAGGGTAAGGTGAACTGTAACATAATAATATATTATATTTGTATGTGTACATGTACATTTATATCATCTGTAAATTTGATGTATTTTGTATAAAGCACTGGAAGAAGAATTTCCGAATAAGATTATAAATGCTATACTATACTCTCATACGCTATACTATACCGTGGGTATATGTACAAATACTAAACTGAATTTGTAAATTTGAAACAACAAAATTGTATAGACTCTTAGACAGATTGGTAAGATTAAGGAGAAACTAAAATCGTTTGCGCGTTCCCAGTAACATCAAAGCATAACCACAAAATTTGCTGTATATTATACCATATTTCCCCCCATTTCTCTCTCCCTCTCTCTCTCTCTCTTTCTCTCTCTCATGCTCTTTTAATACACACACAAATTCTGTATCTCTATGATTTACAATTACTTTTTGTTTAAGGTTCTACCATATTATCTATGAGTAATGTGTACAGTAACATATACATGCACATGTATTATACTTCTTTGTGTATTTTGACATTTATATTTTGTATAAAGCAACGGGAGAACAAATGCTATAATATACTCTCATTTTACATTGTTTTTATATAGCCCGTGGTCCCTACCCTTGCCATAAAACGCTTTGCCAATTATACTACTTATACCTTTATACTTTCTCGATTTAAAAAAATATTATTCACCGTACATTAAATTTGATTTAAGTTATCTATCTTTCTTACCCGTATTGTTGTGTTACTCTTCAGTTTGTATGAATCTTTTTAAAAAATAAGATTATTATCTGTATTTATTATTTAAAGAAATAGCTTTAAACTTCAAACTATACTATACTATACTCTACTATGACATAGTATACTAGTACTAAACTAAGTAATACGATTGTTATACGTGGGCATAAAACAGCGACATGGAGAGTAACGGTAAACTGAAGCTAGGAATACTGAATATGTTTGCAAAGATTGCTAATCAGACTGGCAAGATTAAGGAGATATTGAAATTATTTTGCACATTCCCAGAAAAATCTAAGCATCATTAAAAATTCGTTGTAAAGATGTCCTAAAATGTGGGTAACGAGATTAATTGTTGTATTTCATGAATCCGTTCCGTCCCATTACCAATGTTCTTTAAGATTTCGCACAGGTTAATTTTGAAAGTACATAATTATGAAGGAAGCACGAGGCACCAAATTTTGCATTATTTATCTCTGTGGGATCAAATCTACGAAAATCATACTTCTGTGTTACTGATAGATTTTCACAGTTCAAATTGATATGACACTTCTCAGAAACCCCCTTTAAGTTGCATTTGCCATTACTAATTAGCTTGTCCTCTGAAAGTTGCCCAACAAAACTGTTGGAAAATATGAAATACTGGCGTGAACATTTCTGTGTATATTGTTTGCGAATTAGTTTTTGAGCGTGGTAAATAATAAACAGCTATCAAGAGATATTCACAATTTACCGTACATACGGAAAATGTAAGTTCTCTTTCACATTGCTGTAGATCATTCTGAGTGGATGATGTGTAGTTAGATAACATTTGAACTCATAATACGAAATGTTACCATACTTGTAAAAATTTCTTCTTCTTTTTTGGCTACTACAATTTCAGCTGTAATACAATACTTGTCTATGTTCATTATCATTCGCTTTAAACATCAATTAGTACCAGTTATGTTTGAACTTATGATTTGAAATATTACCATAATGTTTTAAAAAAAAAGAATTTTGGATACAATTTCAGCTGTAATACAAAACTTGTCTATGTTCTTTATCATTCACTTTAAACATTATTAGTACCAGTTAAGTTTGAACTTATGATATGAAATTTTACCATAATGTTAAAAAAAAGATAATTGGCAATTACAATACGAAACTTCTCTATGTTGTTTATCATTCGCTTTTAACATCAAGTAGTACCAGTTAGGTTTGAACATACGATATGAAATTTTACCATAATGTTACAAAAGAAAGAATTTCGGCTACTACAATTTTAGCTGCAATACAAAACTTATCTACGTTGTTTATCTTTCGCGTTAAACATCAAGTTGTACTAGTTAAGTTTGAACTTACGATACGAAATTTTACCATAATGTTACAAAAGAAAACTATTCGGCTACTAGTATTACAATTTCGGCTGCAGTACAAAACTTTTCTATGTTCTTTATCATTCGCTTTAAACGTCAAGTTGTACCGGGTTAGGTAACAAATATTATCAATAAATCGAAATGTAAATTAGTCCGTAAAATGCTCGTGAAGTTGTGTACAATTGCACATTCAATTTAAGTAGCACCACATGGTAATTTCAAATAAAATGAACATTGTGTTATTCACTCTAATAAATGATGATATTACAGTGATATTCACCAGTATACCTCCAAGCCAAATCGATTTAATTAGTATGTAGATGGATTAGACTTTTTTTTTCTTTTTTAAAGTTGTGTTCTAGTTGTTCTGCGTATGAAAAATGAAAATTAATCTTAATTTTTGGTTAACTCAATAGGTGATCATTATCATTATCAAAGCAATATGAGAACTTTTGTATAATTTTGCATCATATCATATCGTTACTCTTTGGAAGGTGTTATAGAACGGTATCTATTATTTGTACATGTTATGTTATGTCATGTTGATTTGAAAAAATTGATAATAAAAATGAAAATAATAATCATATTAACAAGAACAATTGTAATAGTAATAATTAAAACAATAATAATAATAATAATAATGACATTAATAAAAAGAGATGGATAAAATTTAACCCAACATTTGCTAAATAATTATATATGCATGTACAACCATAAATTTCACGTACGTGTTGTATTCATACCATATTGATTTTTCAAGAGTTTTTAAAATCAAATTAGAATAATTTAATTAACCTGAAAAGAATAAAACCTGAGTTAAGAGCCCAATAATTAGTAATGCATAGACTAATAACCGCCCTGATCACCAAATATGGCTCTGATACGTGCGTTGTTTGGATTGGTCCATGTTTTGATGACGTCAGGGAGCTTTTGGTTTATCTCCTGCCATAGGACTTCTGAAGCTAAAGACATTGCGATCTGTTCAACAATGGAAATCCAAATCAAACGTATAGCAATTAGTTAGTCCTTGTGCGTTGTGTGTATAAGTGTGGGTGTGTGTGGGGGAAGTGCGGGTGTGTTTTGTGGTTCTACGCAACAGTCAATTTCCATCACGCTTCCAGTAACACAAATGTTAAAGCAATTTGTAATTAGAACTGATCTATGATTGTAAGTGATGAATGAATTCGAAACTTCATTGTGTTCATTCTTGGATTTTACTCAAGGTTTTTATTTCACTTACATTTTTCATCTCTTGGCATATTTATGATTTTAAAATTTTTTCTTCTTTTTCTTCTTTTTCTTCTTCCGACATATATTTTCGAACTAAATAATTCAAATCTGGTATCATAACTCGTGTAAAACTAAATTTGAAAACTCTTCAGAATGCCAAATCAACTGAAAACACAGTCAAGAAATCAATGTATGTTCCTTTCTATTATTATAATATCTCAAGGACCACTGTGAAATACACTGGGCCTAAGCTTTGGAATTCCCTTTCTGTTGAACTTAAATCTTGTCCATCACTTAACTCTTTTAAAAGAAAACACAGACAATATATTATTAGCTCCTATTGTAATGACTATTGATAAACGTTTTCCTTTTTATAATGTATGTTGCACTTAGGGTGTTCGTTTATATTCTGTTTGACTTTACTTTGTTGGTTTGTTAACTTATATTCTGTGCTTGTATAGTACATATTGTCCAATTTATATATTTGTTAGGGTTCTGCCTCGAAAGGCCAATGGCCCATGCGGTTCCCTTCCACATTTTCGTTCTACTGTCACAGTAATGTAATGTTCATGTATACATATGCTATTGTTCATATTATTTATGTTTTTAATGGAATGTGGAAAATAAAAACTTGAACTTGAACCTGAACTTGAATGTAAACTGAAGCAAGGATCCAACGCAAAGTCAAAACCAAAAAGAAAACCAATCCAAAAAAAAAGGGAAAAAATACTAACCTGACTTGGATGGAATCCATCGACTGGTTCAATTAACTTCCATGTTTCTCCTCCCTTTGCATTCCAAATATCCACCACTGTATAATAAATAAAAAATAAAATGATAATGGAGAAAAGAAAGCAAAAAGAAAATGTATTTAAACAGTTTCATATTCCGATGATACAATTATTATACTAGGGTATGTATATGGTATTTGGTATATGTTGGGGCTACGGCAGGTAGATGTTGAGGTGCGAGAGTGTGTGCGTGTGAGTTGGAGGGCGTGCTAGTGTGCGTGTTATGTTTTCGTGCGTGTGTGATTGTGTGTGTGTGTGTGTGTGTGAGTAACGTACTTGAGAAAGGTAAAGATGAAATAGCAGTTACATGAATAATTTTTCAACATTTTAATAAGCTGCTCCCATTTACGAAATCATGTTCGTCCTTATGATCTCATTTGGAACGGTTTTCTGATGACATTTGCAGAATAGAAATCTTTCAAATGTATCCAAAATTATACCCTGTCACCTAGCGATGAGCTATTACATTTACTTTTTATTTGTTTGTATCACATCAGTCATAATGCATATATAAATATTTGCTGGGTCGGAAAAGTTCGTTTTACCTAACAACACATATTATAAACAATTTGCATTTTGACTATTGAAATAAAATTATTCCTAACAGGTGAATGAAATAACTCTTATCGAGGCACTTCACAAAGGCGTTACATTACGAAAACGGACTTTATGTATAGGCCTGTGACTACATGTAATCATTTCATTTGAAAAGCATGCTAATAAAATTGGGATGATAAGTAAATCGATATCAACGAATGTGATACTAAAAAATAACACGAAAATCAACGATAAGGGCTGAATTATTTTGACCCGACACCTCGTGGACTTAGAGTAGAAATTGACACTTAACCTCACTGTTCTATCAATATACTATTTTATCTTTACAAATTAATTGAAATTTAGAAAACAAAAAAAATAGTTTGATACCTTTTTGAAAATCGAATTCAATGAAGTGAACTTCGAAGTTGTTGGCTGTGTAAGTGGCGGCCACTTGTTCTAGAGCTCGACTCAAATTTGCGGCCCTCTGAAATTTAATAACATGATAAATGATCAGAAACAAAAAGAAAGAAGAAAATTGAGATAGGCAACAATAAATAGAAAATACCATGAAGACAGAGTATACGAAATAACATGACATGATAAAAAGAGTGGTAGAAGAAACGAAGTACATTGCACGGATGAGTAAAATCACTTTATGGCTTGTTTTCCTTAACATTCTAGTTGAAATAAAAAGTGCTGTAGTACGGTCAAACTACATGTCTCTAAATAAAGTCCTTCTTTTGGCTTTGGCCTACGCCAGCTTTATTAAAATGATCATATTGGACTCTAATTTACTCACCAAAATTTTTAGGCACGAATCAACTGTGATTTCTAATTTGATCTAAAGTTGCTTGTGCTGAATGTTGATGGGACAAAATGTAGTTTGGAAATGACTAATAGCCCATACGCACAGATGATTTATAAATGATAATTAATAAATAAGTAGGTTAAATAAATAAATAAATAATTTAATTAATCAATAAACAAAAATAGATCAATGAATAAATACATTAAAAACAAAACAAACACAGAGGTGATTAGTGCTACAAAGTCGAAGAATAGCAATAAATGCAGACATACCTAAACACTAAGGCCCGTGAAACCCGACACTGGGTTTAGGCTTTTGTTCAAAATGGGCTTTACTAAAGGGATAATCTAAGGTCTTAGTTTTCCTTCTGATTAAAAACGATTTTATATCTAGGTTAAGTTTAACAAAGTTGAGAGAATACGGACCAAAGGTTTTCAGCTCAATAAATTGATGTTTAATCGAGACGTGATAGTGAAGAGCTTTAATATGTATAATTATATATATATATATATATATATATATATATATATATATATATATCTACAATTATTAGGAGAAGTGATACACCTGTAATACTTCTTGGAAGAGGAGGGGGAGTCTTTCGGTGGTATATCCTGATCTTAGCCTCAGGAGGGGCAAAATATTTCAACTATATATTGCGATCTATTTACTTTTAAATTTTACATCATTACTAAATTGAGGAAAAAAATGTAAGTCTTTTGAGGATTATGCATACACTTCGTGCGATTCTTGACTCACAGTGATTCCTAACCCCTAACCTGTATTCTACTAGTGTGGCTGCATTTCTTTTTCTGGCTTGGAATTCTGTCAGGAGGGGAAATTGCCCCCCCCCCCCTTAACCTTGCCCTCCTTTTAATACGCCCGTGAGGTCATTACTGTACATTGTACCTCTGATGTGTAGTTGCGTAGCGACTCGTTCGAGGACAGCCATCCTATGCAAGGCGAAACTTCGAGGCAATCCAAGTAGTTGTATACATCCGGGTATTTGATGTCGTGGCGCCATTCCCCGATAGGATGTACTCGATTCTTGAGGGTATCGTACAGTATTCGACCGTCTGCAAGACCGGTCACGATCACGTAGCTCCCGTTTGGGAGCTTGGTGTCCTGTACCGAGAGAGAAAGGGAAAGGGAAAGAGAGAGAGAGAGAGAGAGAGAGGGAGAGAGAAGAAAGAAAGAGATAAAGGGAGAGAGGAAAGGTAGAGATAGAGAGAGAGAGAGAGAGAGAGAATGGGAGGGGGAGAGAAGGGGAGGGGGAGTAGAAAGAAACAGCAAAGTAGGAAAGAAACAGGAGAAAAAACACGTAATAAAATCGCGACAAATTTACACACCCATTCGGAGTGCTGAACATAATTTATCTTTTGACTATTATTCAGCATACTTGTCATACTTAGAATATAATTAGCATACTAATATTTAGCATAAAATTTAATATATTAGATAGTTGAATTTCCCGCTTTAGTTCAGGGATCGGGACATCATCTCTTGTTATGCTCTTAAAATAATGGACCCCAACCATGATGGACGAGTACACTACATGCAGAGCATCCAGAAATCATGGAAACCGAATCAGTCTATAGGTTGATTTCTAGTTTATTCAAGTCATTTATAAATGTATTTTGCAAAAAATGATTTGAAAGATCCCATCAGCTCATTTGGCCTTGGGATGGGGAGAGGATGGGGAGAGGATGGGGAGGACCACTTTTTGTTTTCTGAAACAGGAACGGCCCCTATATGCCCATCCCGGCATGCCGGTGCCTAATTGGAAGGACAAAAAGTATGAACGTATAAAAAGGCGGATACATTTACAAATTGGTATATGAATTAGTTTATAAAATAGTGATTTCAGAAATGGTAAAATCTGTATTGTGGAATTGAGTGACTGAACAAATGGCCAAATTAATGCATAAATAGGCAAATGGATGAAATGAAGATGAAGAATAACATTAAATAACTAATAAAAATGACTAGGCAATAGCATGGAATGAAGATAACACGTGTCATATATAGTATTGCATTTCCCTTTCGATTTCTTACCAAATACTTCAGTGTTGATATAAAGTTTTTCTTCATTTCTTCCGGAGTGGTCATACGACTGATCGTGTCATTATGTCTTGATGAAAAATAAAAGAGAAAAGTGCCTTTTTAGTTATAAAAACAAGAATCTTCTTACAAGCGTATTATAAATCAGTATTATAAATCATTCAAATCACAACACGCTGATACTGATAACAATTAAGATTGGTTAATTAAGCCTAATGATAGAAAAAAGTAGATATTTAGATATACCACACAACTAATTCAGTGTTAATGCATCCCTGTTTTATCACATCAAATCTGGTGAGGAAAAGTTGACAGAAAAAGACGAATGTATAATAAGGACATTTAATTCACTAATAATTGAAACTAATATTCTATTAAGTTGGTGCTCAGATGGCTGTACATTTTCATGTTCGTTTGCTTCTACAGTTAAAGAGGAAAATTGTCTTCCTTGGAAAACCCTCAATTTTTAAATTTTCTTATCAAATGGTCATTAACTGCCTCGTTTCAAATTTGTAATCTAGAGACTGAATTGTACACAATTCATTCATGGTGCACATTATGCAAAATAAATAGGTAACACGTGACATACCCATTACAGACGTCATTACCAATTAGGCTGTAGATTACCATGGCAGGGTGGTCACGTGACTGATCACGTGACATGCTGTATAGAAGAGAAGGAGTTGCATGAACAACGTTTTCAAATGCATGTCTGTTAACATGGCTTAAAGGGATAGTTGAATTTTGATATAGAGGGCGCTACACTAAACAAATGCGAGATAGTGAGAAACTGAGTGTCAAATTTGAAAGAGCATACAATTTAAATTACAAAATTGGTTGAAAGGCGGCTGAAATATCCATAAATATAACCATGTCTAATATTTGTGGGGCCCCACATCTATTCGATAATTTTTGAACCAGCCGTTGAAAAAACGAGATAGCGCCTTATACGTTTTATTCCAGCCAAAGCTTTTGTTGGCTTTTTCATTTCGGTTATAATACGCACAACCAGCCGGCCCGTGTATTGTTATTATGAATGAATTAATTAATTATCGGTCACCGTATTTTTTTTTTAAGTGGAGCTTCCGCCTCACAACCGAGAGGTCGTGGGTTCGAACCCCGGCCGCGTCATACCAAAAGACGTTAAAAGATGGGAGTCGCTGCTACCGTGTTTGGCGTTCAACAATAACGGGATAGAGCAATGTCGATCTGGCGCTGCTCAGTGGCTGCCGGGCTCACGATCAATTGGGCACAAAGAATTTCCATTTTCGGTTTAATAAAATTTGGAGTGGACTATAAAAGATTATTATTATTATTATTATTATTAATTGGTATGATCGGATTTAATCTAAATTTCACACATTTTGGGGTCTAAAATTACCTTCATAGCAATTTTAGGTCCTAAAAGGGCACTAGAAATGTCATAAATAAGAATAAGAGCAATAACCATGCACTTTGAAGGCATTTGCTGTCTTAAACAAAACAAGAACTCAGCTGTCCCTTTAAAAAGCACATTGTACAATCACTAAGTATAATTTACTAGATTTCTTTAATACTCAAATTAAGTTGCTTTTTGATATTGTAAAAATAGTCTGAGCTTTTAAAATGCAAACATTAAAATATTTTTTCTTCTTCCAGTAAATGTTTTCTTGAATTTTTGATGAAATGAACCTTGAAGTGAAATAGTGGTGCAAATAACAAATAGCTCTAACAATCGTAAATCAAGAATGACTCTTCAATTAGGCAATCAACAGTTAATTTAATTCAGGTGATGAAATATATTTTCATTCCAACAAGATCTCACTGCAATGCGAGCAACAGTGACTCAAGTTGAATGATGTTGAAAAGATTGTTTTTATAGTAACATCTAGTATTCAAAAACCCTAAATATTCTTTGTCAGATAGGTGAAACTTTGCACATTAAACTAAGGGTTCTAGCGATGGCCCTACTTTTGAACTTCTGCGACGTTTTTCTGACCATACCCGTATTGATCTGTGCTGTTCATGTTGCCGCTATTAGCTCCTGCAAGCGATCAAAAGAAATCAGAATGAAAAACATCTGAGTTTCATAGTAATCAGGATTTTTTCACCAACACAATATTCCTTTTTTTTAACATTACATGTTTTTCAGCTTGTTATCATGAACAGTAAGCTTCACGTTTTGTTCTATATCTTTTGAACAGTTAACCATCTATCCTACATCAGTTCCTTTCTTGTAATTTCTATCAATAATTGTCTCTGAACTTTGGATATATTTTTAAGCTGCAAAAAGAGCTTTTCAGATATTTCTCAATTATGAAATTGGTTGAATTGGTATACCCCAGAAATTTTCCTCATCCCTTTGTGAGTGATTTTGTATTTTAAGCCATGTAAGTATGTCCTCATTTATTGCAATTTCTTCCATTTCCGTCCTTCCTTTGAGCCAACTACTTTCGAAAATTCAACGTAAGACAATAGCTCATTTCAATAGGTGATGCACAAGGCTACTGATATTATCAGTGGCCTTGTACATCACCTATTGAAATGAGCGAACATGACAATGATGTATTACGTAATCCGAACATGATTTCTATTGGACATACAATACACACTAAGAAATAAAGGTACAATTCTGCTACAATAGCAGCACCCTCTGCCAAATACGCGAAGGTGGATGCAAATCTGCACACCAATTGCACCCTTATTTCTGAAATTGCCCATAAATTGATTTTTTTCTCGAAAAAGTTGCGATCGTGTTCTTAGTTCCCTTTTCTCTTTCTTCTTCTTTTACTTTCTTCCCCACTACTTATCTTTCTCTCTTATGCTCCCCTTCCATGCATGGTTCCAGACCTCTAGATCTACTCTTTTTCCCTTTCTCTTTTCTACTCTGTCAATATCGAGTTATATGTATCTTTTCCAGGCCCCATATTCATAAAACCTTACTAAGATAGTTGTTGACTACTTATATAGACTAGTACATAGTTAGTCGATAACTTTTAGGCTAAGTAATGTTTTATGAATATGATCCCAGGGGGGTGTTTCACAAAAATCTTAAGTCGAACTTAACTCTAAGTTGGACTTAAAAATCATGGAGAGCCATTTGTAGCCTAAAAAAATATATTTAAAAGCGAAAATTTTAGACTTTTTTAGACTTTTTATTAATTCCACATCAAGAACATGAAATCTCCTTGATGATAGAAAATAATATGAAACATTTGAATCAACATTTTATGCCTTTTAAAATAACTTGTACAAAATATTTTCATAGATGCTAATGGCTTTCCATAATTGTTAAGTCCAACTTAGGATCTTTGTGAAACACCCCAAGGTCTGTCTTTCTCTTTTTGCAATGGATTCAGTGATGAGTTTCCTTCTACCCCGAATTATAACTTCTATGAATTTACCCCGACTTACCATACTTCATAGCGTAATACGAAACTATGATCTAAATTATGATCTAGCGTGTTATTAGATTATGATATAGGTTTATTACCATGTAAATTACAATCTAGATAACGATCTGAATTATGATCTAATTTACGATCTAATTACAGTTTACATTTCAATCTACATTTTGATTAAGCAGGTTACTAACTTAAAATCTAAGGCGATGGTTCGTTCAGTGATTGGTTGAATGCGTTCATTTCTTACAATAAAACAACGTTAAACTGTTATATTCTATTCTATTTCATACCTTTGCATGTGCCTATATCAAATGTTTATCATACCATTGACAGCAGTATTCTGGAAGTCTCGATGGTTGCAGTGATTCAGTTCCCGAAGGCGAAGGTACAACGAATGAGTTGGCCCACTAAATGTTTGTTTTTTAAATCAGAAGAGATAAATTAGCTTTCTTGTTTGTTTTGTTTTGTTTTGTATGAATGGTAAGATTATACTCGAGAAAAGAAGAAAGAAAAAGGCAGGAGGAGAAATAGAAATTTGACCAAGGAGGGACGGGGAAGCAGGGAAGGAAAGAAAGAAGAAAGAAAGAAAGAAGGAAGGAAGCGTATTTTAATGGGCGGGAGGTATGAAGAAAGGAAATAGACGAAGGAGAAGGAGAATACGAACAAATAAGAAGATAATGTAGAAGAAGAAGAAGAAGAAGAAGAAGAAGAAGAAGAAGTAGTCGTAGTAGTAGTAGTAGTAGTAGTAGTAAAAGTAGTAGCAGTAGAAGTAGTAGTAGTAGTAGTAGTAGTAGTAGTAGTAGTAGTAGTAGTAGTAGTAGTAGTAGTAGATGTAGTAGTAGTAGTAGTAGTAGTAGTAGTAGTAGTAGTAGTAGTAGTAGTAGTAGTAGTAGTAGTAGTAGGTGGAGGAGAGAAAAAGTAAAAGAAACAAAGAAGAATAAGGGGCGAATTATAAAAATACAAAGACAACCCTCTTTTTTCATCGATTGGTAATATTGTTTGTGGTGTGTCAACGAAAAAGCATGGCGGATGGTGAAAATAAAGTAAAACAGATTTTTCAGAAAGATCCAATCTTATCAGCAAAATGTTGCGAAAGAAAGCAAAACAATAAGAGTAGAATGATACAAAATTAACGAAATCGGACAAACGAAAATAAAGTTATAAAGTTTTGATTATTGTAATCACTATAAGTATGGGAGAGTTTTAAATTGACTGAATCGGTGATGTCACAGTGACGTAGTGTCCGACAACTTTCCTATTTATTCCACCACCCAAAACACTAAATTATCAGGGTCTTTTCTTTTGAGAGGACCTACAATTATACTATCCATAATTTTCTTTGAGATGTGCCCCACAAGGGAGAAAGCGCTTAGGGGATGAACAGAAATTTATGATATTTTTGTACACGACAAACGGGAGAGTTGTCCGTGCTTACGTCACAATCCACTAACTAAATTGCCAATTTTAGATTCGCATAAATGAAGTCATTTCATATGTAAAAAAATCATAACTTCCTTACTTTTGGTCTGCTTTATTACAAACTTTCGCCACTCTGTTTATCTTATGATTCTGCTTCATACAAAAATTAATGAAATTAGAAGTTTGGATTGCATTTTAAGGGATATCATCAATACGACATTATACAAACTTTGTGCAGTTGGTATATATTAGAGGTGACAAAGTTTTAAAAGAAGAATGATAAATAGCTTAAAGTGAATTATAGGATAAATACATGTTTCTATAAGGAAATTGAATGAACAATATTTTGTTTAAATTAAAACAAAAATGATATGGTAGGAATAATGAGACACGGATGAAATTTATTGGCGCTCAATAATTGAAGAAAAATGGAATACATGTATACACAGTTGTATGACGGTAGTCTTGCCGCGGTAATTTCTCACACTAACCGAAAATACTGAAAGATGGTTAGAAAGAGAGAAATAGAAAGGGGGAAGATAGCGAGATGGGGAGAGTGGGTATGAGGTGGACATTACTTCAACTTCTGAAAACAGGTTAAAAAAAACGAGCTTTAAAATCAGAGAAGTGACAACGTTAACGAACCTTAAAAAATAAATATAAAACTATTTCAGGTTTTACAAATACTTACGTTAAAACAGACCACGTCGAGTTCATGTAGCCTGTGTAAAATCGTAAAAATGAAGTCATGAGAAAACTAAAGAAACATATGAGAAAGCACATAGATTTTATTCTACGATATAGTTCTTGATTCCCCAAACCACTTTCATTCAAATGGAATATTAAATCTGTTTTGTATATACAGCGTTCCTTTGCGAATATATGTATACAAACTTCGCGTTGAAAACAATTGTCACAGGCCGAACTACCAATGAATTTAATTGTAGAAAATGTCCGGGTTTTCATATCTTGCTGACCAATACATTTTGGACTGATTTGCGACATTTCGTTGAAATATCAAATAGTCACCTTGTACATAATTATTGGGAATATCTTGCGCTACACAGTCAAATGAAATAACGTGCACTGACAGAAACTCATAAAAATCTGACTTACCCGTCATTGCTGACGTCATAGGCCAGTCTATTTCGTTCTCTACAATCATTGCGACATCTTTGAACGCCTCCTACAACACAGATTAAATACGTTCAGCGTTGAAAAGACAATACAAACTTGTTTTCTTGTTTAATGCAGGAGTGATGGAAAATGATAAAGAAAGGGTAAAACATAAAGGAGAGAAAAATAATAGAAATAATAATATTAATCATACATTAGAATATGGGTGACAAGTCAAATGCAAGGGAAAAGGGACAGAGAAGGGAAGGAGAGGATAGAGAGAGAGAGAGAGAGAGAAGAGAGAGGAAGAGAGAGAGGGGAAAGAGAGAGAGAGAGAGAGAGAGAGAGAGAGAGAGAACCAGAGAGATACAACTATGTAGCATGCAAGGATGGGAGAGAGACGTGGGTAGATATATGAACGAGATGGAAAGAAAACCAAGTAGAGAAGCAAGAAAGGTAGAGGAGTGTAGATAAAGTTACGAAGATTTATTTTACCGTGTTTAAGTATCTGCTTATTTACCAAGCTGAGTTCTGAAGCGGTGAGCCACTCTTTGGGGATATGGAAGTGTGCCCCTGCCGAGTCACCGAGGAGGATGGTGCCCATTCTCTTGGTCTCTCCGCACAGCGTCTCTTCGAACGGCTTCATAACGGTCGGATCAATACCCTACATGATATGAGAGAGAGAGAGAGAGAGAGAGATCAAGTACAGAATCATACATAAAATTGTCATCAAATAATTTTCATACAATGACCAAATAAATAATTCCACAATCAAATTTTGAAGCAAATTCAATTATAACAAGAAGGGATTTTGGGGTAAAAGCAAAAAGTAAATTCGAACATAAAAATATATTTATGCTCAACACTTTTCAAAAATATGCTGTCTTCTCTAAGGGGAGGGAGGAGGGGTATATATTTTGTTACTGCAACAAAAATATCGACTTTTACTGAGAAAAACGAAGGAGAAAGTCTAAGATCGAACAAAATACGAATGCAAAGAAAAACTCACATATATCCCGTTGCAGTTGGAATCTAATACATCGTCTTGTCTAAGGGCTCTGTTATAATCAGGACAAAAGAGAGGAAAAAATACATGATAACTTAAGACTCTGCTCATCGTTACCCTCATCATCGTCACCATCGTCATCAACCTCAACATTGTCAACATTTAATATCATCCGCATAATTGTCGTCATCCTCGTCACCATCGTCATCATCTTCAACACCTGCATCATCCCCAATATCATCAACTTTATCGTGTCATCAGCAAGGGGATCATTGAACGATCGTATGCCATACCAGTGCCCATAACACAGTCATCGGTATCATCAATATCGTCATCGGTGTCGAAATCGTCATCGTCACCATCGTTTTCATCATTATCGTCATCATCATCATCTTTAACATCTACATCATCGTCATTGTCATCATCATAATCATCACCATCGTTTTCATCATCGCCAACATCGTACCCATTATGATAGCGGTAATATCATTGTAAACGTGATCAAGTTTGGTCAGATAAACACATCATAGCAAATCATGAAGAAACAAAATAGAAATCTTTTGTCTGATTGGTTGAATTGAAATGAAATGTGTTTAATGTTTGTCACATTCAATGAACGAATGAATAGATAATAACTAAATAACTATTATACTTACTAAGTAAGTGAGTAAATGAATAAATAAGTAAATAAATAAACAAACAAATGAATACAAGAATAAATAAATAAATAAATAAAACAATAAATAAATAAATCGATCTATCAGTCAATCAATCAATATACATTATATATATATATATATATATATATATATATATAAATTTACATAAATGATCAAATTGATAAATATCAGTTTACTAAAATAAATGATTAAAAAAATATGTCATGCGTTTTACTTACTTGATGCCCGGGTGAAGATCAGATGACAGATCTGAACAGTCTTTCCCTCTCCAATGCGAACCTCGAAGTGTCTGTTATTGGTATTATAAATGAACAGAATCCTCATTGCTCCATTTATCAATATCACTATATCATTTGGCGTCATTCCCTTTTCTAACATATCGTCTGCCGAAAGCTAGAAGGGCGTTAACTCATATACTTCAACACAACAGATGGAATAATAGCCATTTACTAATTGCTGTTGTTCTTATTGTTGTTGTTGTTATTATGATTTCAACAAAATAATCGTTATTAATACTATTATTTTGATCATCATAATCATCATCATAATCATCATTATCAACATTATCATTATCATTATAATCATCATCATCATCATCATTAACAACAACCAAAAAAAATTATCGTCACCATCGCCACCACAATGATAATTATCATCATCACCGCCACCAGCGCCATCATCATCATTACAATCTTCACTAAAAAAAATACAAGTTTCGTGGAAATTAGTAACTTACCTTATACACGCTGTATCTATCCTGGTCAACATCTACAATCGGAAGATGATTATCCGCGAACCTCCTATTTTAAAGTCAATGAGAAGGTTTAGTCTTACTATTTCAAAATCGACAATATATGTATTAATTAAACGTACACCTTCATCATCAATGATAATACAACGTCCATGTCTTGGTTGATTTATTTAAGAGGCTGAGCCATAATGGGGAATATGGTTCAAATAAAACTGAGAAACAATGTTGAGCCCCTCCCTACGTTGTTAAATTCTCGATCCACCATTGTAGAAAGTGTCCCTACGGAAAGTGTACTGCTTAAAAAAAACAACTTTAAGGTGCCAATCGATCCATTTTACATCTTTATCCCGAAAACTAAGATTACAATGATCATAACGGTATCATAGGCATACTACCTATGTATTTTATCAAATGAATATTTTGGAAAATGGGCTTTAATATCTGAACCACGATTCGAAAAATTCTTGAAATCTTACGTTTTGAGGAGTTCGCATAGTTCCTTGAAGATAGGTAATTCCGAGCAATCTACATCAGGCCAGCCGGGCTTCATCTGTAACGAAACAGAATTGAACGTAAACCCAGGAAGCTGTTGGAGGCATTGTTATGAAAAGGGGCGCTGTTCGAGGAGGACAAGATACAAGGAAGGGTAGCTTCAGAAAAGCTGAGAGGAACACTAGTGTCTAGGAAGGGGCGCCGTTTCAGCCTTTCCTCTCACTTCCCTCATTCATTCTCTCTCTCTCTCTTTCTCTTTCCTCCTCTTCTTCTTCTTCTTCTTCGTCTTCTTTTTCTTTTTCTTTCTCTATTTCTTCGTCGTCGCCTTCTTCATATTATTATGTCCCTCTCTCTCTCTCTCTCTCTCTCTTCTTATTCTTCTTCTTTTTCGTCGTCGTCTTCTTCTCTTTCTTCTCTTTTGCTTATTCTTCTTCTTATTATCATCTCTCTCTCTCTCTCTCTCTCTCTCTCTCTAGTTCACTCTTCCTTTTTGCCCTTTTGATAGTAGTAAAGGCTTAAAAGTTCACGTTCCACGAGCCCCATCCCTGCCTTCAAAGCTGCACGACTGATAATACATTATGTGTCCTTATTTACATAAAAACCAACACCAAATAGGCCACTTTCGTAATGTAATCAAATTTAATGCAAGCATCTTTGTTAAGTTCCTCGTTTCGAATCATTTCATTCACCTGTCATGAATAATTGAATTTCAATAGTTGGAATGCAGATTGCACTATTTTAGGTGTAGCAACGACTAATGTATTTAATACGAATTCTGACCAGTGAGATACAATTATTATAGGTGAATGAAATTACTTGTAAGGGGCACTGCACAAAGACGCATGCATACATTTGATTACAATACAAAAATGGCCTATTGACAACAAAGCCCACAAAGTACAAATAAGGAAGAATCATTAATTTGGATTCGGTTTTGGTAGGCTATTTTCGTAATATAACAAAATGTAATACATACGTCTCAGTGAAGTGCCTTGATACGTATTAAGTCATTCACCTGTTACAAATAATTGTATTTGCGAATGCGAGTTGCATACGTAGGTTGTTACTAGGTAAGACCAGGAAGTTGGAATGAACAAACAAAATGGCTTGCCCTACCTAAAATATGTAATTGTGCAATTTGCATACTGACTATTGAAATACAATTATTTGTAACAGGTGAATTAAATAATTCGTAATGAGGCACTTAAGTGAGACGTATGCATTACATTTGATTACATTCAAGGAAATGGCATATTAAAGTCGATTGGTGCCGGTATAATCGCCACTACACACATTCGGTGTACATGTATAAACTAATTAAACTTTCAATTTAATGGATGGACACATTTCATGGAAACATTTATACAGGGGAAAAAATTGCTCACGGTTCTTTTTTTGAGCTTCAGTCTCCTTCTCGCTTTCTCCACGACCCGCTCCATCCCAGCGCTCGGCAGGGGATACATGTGGCAGGTCTGCTTCCCAGGATCCGTATAACAGAGGTTGAGTAGCCGACAAGCCACATCTGGAGTGATGAACTCATCAAAGGCCCTTTAAGATCAAAAGACATTCAAGAGCTTGAGGAACAGTGGTAACATTGGCTGGTCCAGGGATCCCCCCGGTCAAAGGTCAAATCGTAATCTATCATGCCTCAAGTACACGAAGGAAAAAAAGAAAATGCATAAATTTGTGTTCATGTGCCCTTGGTAACGCGACTAAAATGTTAGAATCCTTTATCTATTTTTTTTTTTTGGGGGAGTCAGACCCCGGTAGATAATCCGTTGTACACATGTGGATGTACTGAAAAATTAAAATCTGGCACGATAATCCGTACTTACTAATACGTTAACACGAATAACAATGGAAATTTTTACCCCTCCCCCCCTCCTCCGACAATATTATTATGTAAATCTTCGAGAATGGAAGCAATTCATGCATTGAGAATAAAAGGTTTAAACTTACATTTCTATTAAGATCGGTGTTGCTATTTCCACGAAGTTGTTGCAAGTCGTCTGGAATTCGTCTGTTGGTGAAAATTGATCCAAGAACATCATTACCATGAAAGTAAAAGAAAAAATAATATCAATCCTCACTATTCTCAGTATATCAAACAAGTATAATTCAAAGCACGATTATACAGCGTTCGAACAAAAACTATAAATTCTAGTAAGTTCAGTTTCAAAGTCAAGACATGTGGAATAGACCAGTTCACGGTTTGCACATGTCCCAAATGTCAAATGACCCTAAATATCCACAGATCTTCAAAACATGAAGAGGTCCCACTGTGTAAAGTTTGAAATAATCACTCCTACAGCGATGGAGGTGCTACATAAATAGCCTTTGTTTCCCCTTTTCAAAGAATACTTCCACCTGTGTATCATTGAGTGCACTGCTTGTGCATAAACAGACGCGGCCCTCCTGGGGGGGGGGGCACTTTTTCAAGCACCCGAAAAGTGCCCCTTTAACTTTGTAAGAAGTGCCCTTTTTTTACATAGGAATAGTGCCCTTTTACTTTGACAAGTGCCCCTATTAATTTGTAAAAGTGCCCCTTCCCCTTTTCAACTCTGATAATTGCCCCTTTTATTTGGACACGTGCCCCTTTTACTTTGACAAGTTCCCATTTTCCTTTGCAACAAGTGTCCATTTTCAATTCTCATAAGTGCCCTTTTTAATCTCTAGTAAGTGCCCCTTTTCAGGTACGAGAAGTGCCTCTTTTCACTTTTGATAAGTGCCCCCTTCACCTCTGACAATTGCCCTATTTAAATCTGAGAGGTGCCTCTTTTACCTTGACAAGTGCCCCTTCTACTTTGTAAGAAGTACCCCTTCCCCTTTTAATAACTACTCCCATTTTAACTCGGATAAGCGCACCTTATATTTTCACATGTACCATTTTTCCTTTCTCATAAGTGCCCCTTTTCCTAATGATAAGTGCCCCATTAAAAAAGAGCCCCTTCCCCTTCTCATAAGTGCCCCTTCTCTGGTAAATGACCCTTTTCAGGTACGAGAAGTAACTGCTTTTCACTTCAGATAAGTGCCCCCTTCACCTCCGATAAATGCCCCTTTAAAATCTGATCGGTGCCCATTTTCTTTCAACTAATGCGTATTTTCCTTTATTATAAGTGCCCCTTTTTCATTCACACAAGTGCCCCTTTTCATATTTGGTCATTGCCTCTTTCAGGTGCGATAGGTGCCTCTTTTCACCTCTGATAATTTCCCTTTTAACAATTATACGTGCCCCTTTTCCTTTCTAATAAGGGACCTATCCCCTTTTCATAAATGCCCCCTTTCACCTCTTATAAATGCCCCTATCAAAATCTGATGGAGGCCCCTTTTCCGTCGACAAATGCCCATTTCCTATTCTCATGACTGACTTTTTTCATCCCTGGTGAGTGCCTCTTTTTGAGGGTGTAAGAAGTGCCCCATTTTCACCTCTGATAATTACTCTTTTTACTTTGACACATGCTCCTTTTCTTTTCTGATAAGTGTCCCCTTTTCCTCTCATCATTAAACGCGCCCTAATTTCAAGCGGCTAAGAGAAATTTCCCCCAAAGCTCGCTCGCTACGCTCGCACGCATCTATAGATGATATAGTTATGTTACTTATCAAAGGTATTTTCAGTCTTCCGTCATGAGAATGTGCTTATAACCCCATCAGGATTGGGTTTTTTCCTCTTTATAAGATGTAATTTTTCGCGCTGCGACTTCACAAATCTTTAAATTTGTCCTCGCTCGCTTCGCTCGCTCGCATTTTTTCTTCTTCAGACCATAACACCCAACTGCAAAGCATGATGCTTAAGCAATATCTTGTATGGTTTATAAAGTGAAACAAATATTGAAATCATCCCTGATAATGTAATCACAATGTAGGGGTATATACCAATGTCTACAAACTTGTATATTTTCGCTTTGAGATTTCTCTTTGAAGGTGCCCTTTTTTTCTCCAGAAAGTGCCCTTTTTCTTGGTCCCCCCCCCCCCACTTTGGAAGTCGCTCGGCCACCCCTGTGCATAAATGAATAATGATTACATAACTTGCATGAGCACGTATCCAGTATTTTGTCTCAATCGTGTATTTCACAATTTGGTCTGCAATGACCTTTATCTGCTCATACTCAGACTGTATAAACTGGCTTATTCATGTATGTTGACTGTACGATTAAATGGCGGCCGTTTCAGAAGCATTTTATTGGACTTTTGAAATCCCGGTAATTTTGTTAAAATAACATTCCCGATGAGGGCTGTGATCTTGGTGATAGACAGTTGAAGTAAATACATGAAACTACCATGAGCAACAACAATACATCTTTTCTCCAAATCTGTATGGTTTGGAAAACACACAGTCGGTTGGATTTCTCTGTTGTATTGTCTTGGTAAAGACACCAGAGCAGTGACGTATTGAGAACTTGGCCTCGGCCTCATGCAGGAGGGGCAAAATACCAGGGCTTATGGTAAGACATATATAGTTCAGCACGAGAAGGGGGGGGGGGGGTGGTTCCCGAAACAAATAATAAACATTCATTTTTTATGACAATATAGGCCTACAATGTTTCCCATTAAGTTGATTTTTGTTAAAACCTCTTTTCATGACATGATTGTTACGATATAATTTATTCTTATGATGGATAAAGTTTATATCTTCCCAGAACTTTATTGATTAGTCTAAACTAAAGAGTCATATAGATTGATATATACGGTTACTTTATCTATTAAGAATAAATCGTATTGTCTCAATCATTTCATGAAAAGAAGTAATGAACAGTCTATAATAAATTTGTGGGCAACTGGGTATGCTTACCTGGCAGGTAGGAGCATATCCTTTCGATTCCTTTAACTATGGTGTCATTATGAATCTCGGCGTTCTGCTCGGATAGGGATACCAGTATTGTACACACTGGAAGATGGAGAGATTAGGAGAGAGGGAGAGAGAGAGAGAGAGAGAGAGAGAGAGAGAGATAAGGATCAAAAAGCAAATACCACATTGCATTACACTTTCCAGATTCATTCTTTTCTTCTTCTTTTTTTAATATCTTTTTTTTTCTTTAATAAAATCCAGATTCATTCTTAACGACGCATATCAGTTCATCTATAATCCTACAATCGTTCATGTAATAACATACTCATTATGGATGAAAAAGCCACATATTTTTTTTTTTTTTTTTTAATATACATGGTATATATTTGTTTTAATTCTCAGATTAAGATTGAATCAGGCTAAACAAACAATGACATGAATTTGTGAATATTTTACGCGATCATTCATCCAGTCATCAAATCATTTATATTATCATGGAAAACCCCATTTAAAGAAAAGGTTGAGTTCTGGTAAGCCTGACAAAATAATTTGTAAGCTTTTTCACTCTGGTAACGCCAGTCTGGAAGAACATCGCAGTAGAAATGTCCCCTGAAAAACACTGCTTTATAAATGCATTCATATTCAAAATACATGTATGATAAGCCATAGCTAAAATGTTTGGACCAAACAATCATGCCATGTGTATGTGTAGTCCCACATACTCCTTTCTCTGTATAGTAAATGCTATTTTCAGCAATACTGAGTGGATTTCTTATCTATTCGATGATTCCAAGACTTCACAGGAAACATCAATGAGTCTGTATTGCATAATCAATTACCTTTCCCAATAGCTCCCTGAGAGTGTCTTTCGCAACATATTAGTAGTTACGCTCTATAAATTGATCCACTTATCATTATTGATATTATTAAGGCAGTCGCATGACCAAATACACAACTTGATCTGTAATGCAGCAGCAGTTAAAATCAGTTTCATAACACTAATAAAAATGAACAGTTTTATAACATCAATGAAAATAAGACCGTTAAAACATGCTTCTTATTCTTCTTCTAGGTAATGTATCAATCGAGAGTACTCATTTGTATCTGCTTCCTTGACATACATTGTACTAAATCTCTGCTAATTTGACATGAGATGTTCTTAATTGCAAGTCACGGGTGTTACATTTCAAGTGAGCAAAAAATTATCATTCGAAAGTGAGAAACTGGATAGCGAAAATGGATGGCAAAAGTCTTCTCTTAGACAAATTGTCGACAGATTTTCAGGGGCGCATGAGGGCGAATCCCACGTTTTATTTCCGGGAATTATTTATCAATTGGTATCCCGCCAGACCCACCCCCCCCCCGGCCCTCACATTGCTCCGAAATTGTGGGATTTTTAAACTCCTAAAATGACGTGTGTTCATTGTTCATCCCGGGGAATTTACCCCCTATTCTAGATCCACTTGAGGATCTTGGCCCATATTCTATTGTGAGACACCCATTTAAATTTTAAAATTAGATTTTTAGATTATGATGATACGTTCATAGGTCGAAGTCTTGGTGTAATTTACTCTTGACTTGAAATTACTCGAGATTAATATAATCGTTAATTACAATAAAATTATCAGCGTTGTTCTTAATTAGACCTGAAGGTATATCATTGATAGATACGGCAGATATGGTAGTTAAAAACACCCACTTGAACTTGTTAAACAGTAAACAAAGTCCGATGCAAAATAGCAAAACGTATATGATTATTGAAAAATGTCGTGCATGTACATTTACTATTATATTCTTACCACCGTTCAGGTGATTACATTCGTTATTTATTTATTCATTTATTTATTTATCTATTTAATCTGTTTATATTCCACAAAGTATTATGACGTCTCTTTACAATGACTTGAGAAAAAAATACAGAGCATATTGAATAGATTGAGATGTAGAACAACAAGGTAATCCAACAAATATGGGAGGGGTCTACTGAGAAGCTTAAAGCTTGTGAAATGTAGTACCCCCAGACTTTAAAAAAAAAACACTTGTCTTAAACAGTTTATGATTTAGCAAAGCAAATTAACAAAAATAATAGAAAATAAAGCAACAAAAACCATAATATACATGTATACTATATTACCGATGAAATGTACAGATACAGTTACCGCAGAAAAATGTCATTTGATCTATAAATGTGACTCAGTTTCCTTTTTCGTTTAAAACAGAGGAAAAAGACAGGTCATGTGGTCTTAAACAGATCAGCTACAATCATTAATCAGACAATAGAATTAAGAAAATATCTGAATTCCGTTCTATTATTTATCTGACTCCATTTCATATATAACTTTATAAGCTCATTAAAATGCAATCAATGTAACCCACCCCACCCCCTCCCCCCCAAAAAAAAATTAAACACAGTGGTGTCGTGGTAAAGTGCTTCATTCTTTGCCTCTCAATCCGAGGGTTGAGGGTTCGAATCTCAGCCCACTGAACCCAGCACGTCATTCGGCTAGACGTTAAGCCAGATTTGCCACTCTCCACCCAGGTGAGGTAAATGGGTACTGTGCTGGGATAATAATTGCTGGGCCCACTGGAAGAGTAGTGGTAAGACTAATGTGGCTACCCCAGGTAAATACGACCCAATTATTATTAGTTTACTACACAATATGGAATACGCATTTGTCTTAATTTCATAAGTATAATATGTGTCATATATAACTTTTACATGTATGTGTGTTCTCTTTTGTTTTGTTTTAAAGTTTAATTATTTGATATTTAACATAAATACATAAACATGTTCTTAACTTATTTAATATCTTGTTATACTTCTTTTTGTTTTTAATATATATATATATATATATATATATATATATATGCCAACAGATTATGATGATCATAACTTATTTCAATTGTTTATCTTTTGGGCCTATCAATATAGTTTTAATTAACTAGTATTTTTAGCTTATTTTCGATATATTGTCGTGTCATGGTTGTAAATTTGTCAGTGTTATATTACTTTTGTTTATATGTCATGATTATGTTTTTTTTTTATCAACACGGCCCTGATTGAAACCAGTCTGCGAACTGTTTCGGGCTTTTACCGTGTATAAATAAAATAAACTCAACTCAAATCAGTTTTATTATAACTATTATTCTCATTATTCTCTATCTACAATACATTTCCCCATAAAACAAACGTATATGCAATGGAAGAGACGTTATAAACAATTGTATTTGTTAAAAACTTTTGTAGTATAGAAGTGATGATCAGGGCCCAGTCCTATAAAAAGTTGCGATTAGTCGTAACTTATTTGCGATTGAACTAAATAAGAGATGGGATACTGTAAACCTGAGATTGATTGTGGGATTGAAAAGAGTTGCGATTGATCCGAATCAATTGCAAATCCCACAATCAATCGCAGGTTTACAGTATCCCACCTCTTATTTAGTTCAATCGCAAATAAGTTACGATTAATCGCAACTTTTTATAGGACTGGGCTCTGATCACCACTTCCATACTACGAAGTTTTTAACAAATACAATTGTTTATCAAGTCTTTTCCATTGCATATACGTTTGTTTTATGGGGAAATTCATTAAAATTCATATAACGAAACAAAAACATGTTAATAGTCTTGCTCAGTTGATCAAGAGCTCACTGAATGCTTCCTCACGGAAACCTAGGCTCGGCATTTCCTATTCGGGAGATTAACAGGTATCAACAGAGCCTTAACGATTGCAATTGCCAATTGTCACGTTGTAATGAAAATGATAACCACAGTTTTGAAAATAGCATTGCACAACTCAAAGGAATTCTATCAAATATAACATCTCAACTGAACCTGTAGAAACCCAGAAATCTCTCACTGTACGGAAACATTCAAATAGTCAAAACCTTTGCTTTGTCTCAGGTGTTACATATAGCCAGCATAGTTTCAATTCCTGATTCTTTTATCCATATTAAAAGTTAACAAGTATTATACGAATTCGTATGGGGAGGTCCAGACAAAATAAAACGTGGAGTGTGGGAGGAAGATTATAAAGAGGGAGGTCTAAAGACGATTTGTAGTAAATCGATTCTGCAAAGCTCAGAAAATTAAATATGTAACAAGATTATTTACATCATGCTCTACAAGTTGGAAATCCATATATGTTTAGAATTATTGTCATCAGTAGGTGAGGAATATCTTTTTAATGATAATTTTGATTGAAGAAGTGTTTGAAGATTGAAGTATACCAATGGTTTAGGGAAATTTTAGAAATATGGTGTCTTTTGAATAGAAAACAAAATATTGCCAACCAAAATATTTTGAATAATAAATGTATCACGTTAGACGAAAAATCAAAATCTATATTTAAATTAGAAATACAAGAAATAGTTTTTGTTAAAATTGCGTATATTTTAGATGAATTTGGACGTCCCCTACGTTGGAAAGACTATAAAGCAAAAAGACTAAAATTCACAGAGTATTGTGCATTGTTAGATTGTTATAATAAAAAATACCAGGAGCATCGAAGCATTTTCTCTTTGCAGCAAAATTATCATTCTGTGCTTATGCATCAAAGCCAATTTCCTTCTATTTTCTGTGATTCAAAATGAAAACAAATCGTTGATATAACAAGGAAGCAACTTTACGGTATTTTTGTAAGATTAAATAACCCAGTATTTCTGTTTACAATAGACCACACAGTACAGTACAGTACATTTCATAGATTTTTGAATATTTTATAATCATTAGTGAGCTAACAAGAGACAGTGGTATGTAGCTTCAACAGAGCTGACCACCTGTTTACAATAGACCATACAATACCAACATAGGAGTTGCTATGTCAGAAGTGCTGTAAATATAAACATCACCATGAAAAGAAAGGTAATGTGGAGGTATTGTATGAAAGCATACAATTCTTTTGTGAGCATGTGCTGAGCTGGGGGAAGTTACATACCACTGTCTCTTGTTAACTCACTACTGAATATGAGATGACGTCATTTAGGGAATGAGATCTGGAGCTTCTTTTAGGGTGGAGCTTAGCAGGTCTGAGAAAAATATGATAACAAATATTAAAAAATCTATAAAATATATTTAGGTGTTTGAATAACAAAATATGAGTTGTGTGCAGCCCTGCACATCAACAGGAATCAAGTTATATTTGGATTTCATCCGACCTTTAAGTATTTACCCGTCTTAACCAACAGTATAATATGCTAAAGCAACAACTGTGTTTTTTATTCACTCTTCCAGCAAGCGATAATATTGACGCCAGACTTCGCATTACACACTTTAAAATGTTGAACAATTCTTTATCAACTGATGAATGGCTAAAACGTAAAGGGAAGTAAAAAATAATTAACTCTGCTCGTTCCGCAATTCGTCATCCGAGACAATACTAATAGATCATTTATTTTTCACATGTCCAAAACACCCGTTTCTGGGACGCACTACGTATAAGGGCACACGAATTTCAATCCTGGTTGCTTTCTTTTATGTGAAACTAAGACTTTATTTGGAATTACTGAATCTAGAAGTCAAGCCTCTTCCGCAATTAATTTTCTTATAGTACTTGGCAAACGTTTTATTTTGCGACGTATATATCAAGATGTCAATCCCAGTCTGAACGTTTTATACATTATGTTGCGTCATTGAAGTTTACTGAGGAATATATTGCTAAGAGTAAAATCAAAATCGAAAAGCATTTTAAAAAGCGGCAAAATATCAATAGGTTTGTCTGTGTTTTGTAATGTGCAAAATTATTTTGTTGGTTCATTATACGAAGATTTTAAAGAAATACGGGTTTTCATTTTCATGTTGTGTCTTGTGATGTATTATGTTCTGTCATACCACCACACAATTCTACCACCATATCATTCTACCACCATACCATTCTACCACCGTACCATTCTACCATCATACCATTCCACCACCATACAATTCTACCACCATAACATTCTACCGCCGTACCATTCTACCACCATACTACCACTTACCAGCGCAAGTGGTGCCGCCATTTACCCCTTTAGTTAATATGGAATCCTTCCAAGCTCCTGGCTGCGAAGCTCTGCTCTTTCCAGTGGTTCCCTGGGCCGCCGCTGGAAACACAAAGAAAGCTGTCACCGAACACAGCAGCAGAGTACCCCAGAACTTCCCCCGTCCCATTTTATCAATTCTTGACATTGAATCTCAGCGCCTGCAAGACAAACTGCTATTCAAATAAGATGCTTATTCGATTGAAAGTCTTGATCGCCAATGTTTGAAGCAAACAGGCCACCGAGAAGGCAAACAACTAATCGTAATATGATACTCCGATGGCTTTATATTTATACTCCTTGAACCACCTTTACGCTCTTTCGATAAATGATAAATTCACCGGCTAATGGTGACAATATTATAGGATTCGAAACTTCTAACTGAAGAATCCATAGATACGTTTTTGGTTACAATGATTACAATGAACGTGCGGGGGTAAATATAGTTTTCAAAACAAAATCATTGCCAAGTGGACTTTACACTGAATAGTCTCGTCTCAGACACGTTAGCACTATAATCATGCATTCGGTTTAGATCCATTCTTAAATGATTAAGTATAATTTATATACGTTTTTAGTTATCTCCATCATTATATTCCATCGTTGTAAAGCGCGAACAATAAAAATTACAACAATAATAACACTTTTACTACTACTACTACTACTACAGTGTACTACTACTACTACTACTACTACTACTACTACTACTACTACTACTACTACCATGTTGTGATATCTCTTTGCTACTACTACTACTACCACTACTACTACTACTACTACCACTACTACAACTAGTAGAGTGTAGACAATTTTGTTGAAAGAATTCTTTTTATTTCTTTATAATGGTCAGTGGTGTATAGGGTGAATCCGGCGCCCCCCCCCCCTCGTTTCCCTCGCTGCCATCATGTACATACATCAAAAGTATTACGAATCATAATATATATAATTCACATCCCTGTATTATATTCCAGAAGAGACATGCAGTAGCACGTTAATTTTTGTCATTTCTGGTTATTGTAATCTTTACTTTTGCACTCAATTATCTATGTTACACTATAATTTTGAAATTCGTTATCCAATGTTATAAACAAATTGAGAATGATCCTATTTGTTTGGATTTTAATCAATAAAATTGAATTTAAATTTGAATTTGAATTTACCGGCATTTGGCCCCACCCCCTTCCTGAGACGGATCCCTCCCCTCCCCTCCCCTCCCACCCTCCTCCCTCCCACCCCTTCCCTCCCACCCCTCCCTCCTCCTCCCACCGTTTATCAAGTTTCAAATACGCCACTCATGACATCATTATACTAACATAATTATGGTCATCATAGATTCGCTATTGTGTTTTTTTTACACATAGGCCTACTTCTAAACGGAAGGAAGTACCCGCGTGTTATATTGTAGAGCCATATCCTATATTTGTAAATATAGTAATGTAGAATTTGTTGAAAGTTCGTCGTGAACTTTTTAACTTACGAGTTAATATAATTGCCTGAGTTCCAAAAAAAAAAGAGTTCACACAGATATCAACAAAGGGTGATCACGGCAAACGCAAAGGAGAACACTTAGAAGTACTTATCAAAAGAAGAAATAAAAAGTCTTATGGAGGTATCGGGGATCGAACCCGAGGCCTCTCGCATGCAAAGCGAGCGCTCTACCACTGAGCTATACCCCCTTGAGTGGTGTCCACAATAGACATATATGGCCTTATTTGATAATGGTGGTTGCCAGTGTGATTATAAATAAATACAAATACACTGTATACTGAATTGAATTTTTAAATTGAATTTTTTTATTTTCTTCTGCAACATACAAATCAAATGACATTTTAGCAATGTAACATATATAAAATATAACAAGTTTTTTGAATGTGTATACAATATAATAATAATAAATGATGGCATTAAAACAAAATTTAACTGATAACACAATACCAATAATTATTCATTAAGAAATATGCAGAAAAAAAGGGCTATTATAATTAGCGATTGATAGCGTGATAGCCCGGGAAAAGGGAGGGGGTGAAGATGAAAAACTGGTGATGATGAAAATGAAAATATGCTGATGTAAATATATTTGGTTCTTAGTTTAAAAGGCCATTTACGTAATGTAATCAAATTTAATGCATACGTCTTTGTTGAGTGAGTCCTTGGTCATTATTTAATTCACCTGTTATGGGTGATTGTATTTCAATCGCCAGAATACGAATTTTCATAAACTGACTTGCTGCTGTATAGGTAGGACAAGCATTATGGCTTGCCCTACCTAACAGCACACAATGTATGCAATATGCATTCTGAGTATTGAAATAAAATTATTCGTTACATAACACGTAAATGAAATCATTCACAACGAGACACTGAATAAAGACTATGCATTAAATATGATTACATTATGAAAATTGCTTATTCTCTTATTTTCTTTACACTGAATAGTCTCGTCTCAGACACGTTAGCAACTTGGACAAGCATGTCTGCAATATAATGCATTCGGTTCAGATCCATTCATAAATGATTAGTTATAATCTATATACGTCTTGGTTATCCCCATCATTTTATTCCAGCGTTTTAACGCGCAAACAATACAAAGTATAACAATAATAACACTTAATTCTACTACTACTACTACTACCACAACTACTACTACGACTACTACTACTACTACTACTACTACTACTACTACTACTACTACTACTACTACTACTACTACTACTACTACTACTACTACTACTATTTGCTACTAGCACCTGTTGCAACACTGCACACTATTTGCTACCACTACTTTTGTTCCTGCTACCAGCAACCACCACAGCAGCAAAAACTACCTACCATTACTACCACTCTTCTTCCACTGCACAGCACCACCACCAGCAGCGTTGCCACCACCCCACCACCACAGCACCATTACCACCACTTTTCCTTCACCAACAGCACCAGCACCACCACCACCACCAACAGTACCACCACCACCACCACCAACAGCACCAGCACCACCAGCAACACCACCACTGACTACACCACCACCACCACCACCACCACCACCAGCACCACCAACACCACCAACAATTTGCCACCACTTGTTTGTTTAACAACAGCACCGTTACCACCAGCACCACCACCACTACCACCACAACACCACCAGCAACCACAACAACAGCAACCATCATCACTACTTTGTTCTTCCCACTTTGTACCACAACTTACAGCAGCAACATTACAACACTCTTTACCAACAACAACACAACTAACAACAACAACCACTACCAACAATTACCACAACGTTCTGGACGACCACTACTACTACTACTACTACTACTACTACTACTACTACTATACTACTACTACTATTACCAGGGGCGGATCCAGCCGGCGGCAAGGGAGGGGGCCTAAAAAGGGGCCCACTTCGTGCGAAAATTTGAAAAATCGTGCCGGTCGATTTTTCCCTCAGTGGGGTAGTGAGCAAAAAATGTTGGATCCGCCACTGACTATTACTGCTGCTGCTGCTACTGCTATTGCTACTACTTTTGTTCTGCTACTGCTGCTACTACTACTATTACTGCTACTTTCTGCTACTGCTACTACTACTACTACTACTACTAACTACACTACCACTGCTACTACCACTGTTATCTACACTGTTCTTTGCTACTACTGCCACTGCTACAACTGCTGTTACCACTACTTTTTTGCTGCTGCACCACTGCAACAGCACAACTACTGTTACCACCACTTGTTCCTTAACACCACCACCAGCACCACCAACACCAGCACCATTTCACTACCTACCAACACCACCACCACAACACCATTACCACACTACTCTTCCTTCCACAACACCACTACCACCACCAACTACAACAACACTGATTAACACCACAACAACAACAGCACAACTACCTTTGTTTAACCACCACCACAGCACAACTACAACTATTACTACAGGCTTGTTTAACTAACAGCAACAGCACAGCTACTATTACTACTACTTCTTCTTCACACTACCACTACTACTACTACTACTACTACTACTATTTACTACTACTTCTTCTTCTACTACTACTACTACTACTACTACTACTACTACTACTACTATTACTACTACTTCTTCTTCTACTACTACTACTACTACTACTACTACTACTACTACTATTACTACTACTTCTTCTTCTACTACTACTACTACTACTATTACTACTATATTGCGTCATTTATCTAGTTAAACTACTAAAAGGAGAACAAGGAAGAAGAAATACAAATGGCGATAGTTATCCTGAATTATATACATAATAGGTACCGTACATTTGTTTGTTGTTACGGTTTTTTTTCCTTCTAATTGTTTGTTTGTTTTATAAGGACTGTTTTCAGATTACAATTTAAATATTCCAAATTAAATGAACGGAATGAGACGTGTAAGGTGAGTCAAGGATAGTGATCATGCGATACGCTGGTCTTAAAATAATTTAAGTGGTTACTGATATATACCTGGCTCAGTCTGATTGGGGAGGGGGGGGGGGTAAGGAAATACATTGGCTTATTTTACGTGGTAATTATATACAAAATATGATTTACATTCCATTTTTAGCTATAACATGTGACATGTTTATGTTATCTAAAGGAGTTCCCTCATATGAAACGGATACAACTCATGATGGAAACTAATTGAGATGGAGGAACCACTACATGCACTCATGAAGCTCGAAACTGGGAATGGTTAAGCGAGAACTTCACCTTGCATGAAGTATTTGTTATTATCAAAGCAGATCAGATTATAGTGACAGTTTGAGGAAACTCAATGGCATGGACCCCAAGCCTAAATCATGTACATGTAGCTCGAGGAGAATGGTTGTATCAGAAGCATGGATATGTAGACTAGTCACTAGTCTATCGTCCGAAAAAGTTCAGAACGTGTATGATAAGAATTTGCGTAATTTGCACTCTAAAGTACACAAGAGCCCCTGGGTACCTCGTAATTTGGGTCACCGAGCAGAAGCTCAACGTCACAAAGCTTCAAACTATTTGCATTCAATTTGCAAAATACACGCGTACTATGATTATTCATGAATATCTATGATTTTGGCAGGATTAATTCCGTTGGACAAGTGTAGACACTTTTGGTGAAAGAAAAAAATAACAATTTATATTTTTCATAATGGTTAGTGGTGTATAGGGTGAATCCGGCGTCCCCTACCCGTTTCCCCACTGCATGCCGTCATGTACAAACATAAAGAGTATTACGAGTACTATAATTTATTTCCATCCCTGTATTATATTTAACAAGAGACATGCAGTAGTACGTCATTCCTGTTTGTCATTCCTGGTTATTGTAATCTTTACTTTTGCACTCAATTATCAATGGTACACTATAATTTTTGAAATTCGTTATCCAATGTTATAAACAAATTGAGAATGATCCTATTTGTTTGGATTTTAATCAATAAAATTTGAATTTGAATTTGAATTTGAATTTACATCATTTAGCCCCAACACCACGCATCATGACGTCATTATACTAAAATCATAGATTCGTTATTGTTTTTTTTTTTAACATAGGCCTACTTCTAAACGGAAGGAAGTACCCGCGTGTAATATTGAAGAGCCATATCCGACATTTGTAAATATAGTAATGTAGAATTTGTTGAAAGTTCGTCGTGAACTTTTTAACTTACGAGTTAAAGGGATAGTTGAATTCTTGTTTAAGACTGCAAATGCCTTCAAAGTGCATGGTTATTGCTCTTATTCTTATTTATGACATTTTAGTGCCTGTTAGAACCTAAAATTGCTATGAAGGTAATTTTAGACCCCAAAATGTGTGAATTTAGATTGAATACGATCATTATGGTGGCTCCTAAGGGACACGCAAACGCAAAAATTTGACGTATACATATGCAACAAATTTTTCATTTTTTACGTCCAAGACGTGAAAATCAAAAATTTGACGTAGACATATGCAACAAATTTTTCGTCTTTTACGTCCAAGACGTGAAAAAAAAAATTGACGTATACCTTTGTTTGGTAATTTTTCATTTTTCTGTACTCAATGGCCCTGAAGGGACACGCAGACGTGAAAATCGGCTGGAAAATCTGCGTCAAATATTCACGTCTGCGTGTCCCTTTTGGAAGACGCAGACGTGAATATTTGACGCAGATTTTCCAGCCGACTTTCACGTCTGCGTGTCCCTTCAGGGCCATTGAGTACAGAAAAATGAAAAAAATTACCAAACAAAGGTATACGTCAATTTTTTTTGATTTTCACGTCTTGGTGACTGTTAATTAATTTGATTAATTAATAATAACAATACACGGGCCAGCTGGTTGTGCGTATTATAACCAACACGAAAAAGCGAACAAAAAGCCAATATTGGCATTGGCTGTAATAAAACGAATAAGGCGCTATCTCGTTTTTCAACGGCTGAATATTTGTGGGGCACCACAAATATTAGAAATGGTTATATTTATGGATATTTCAGCCGTCTCTGAACCGATTTTGATCAAACAAAGATGATTTTGTCATTTAAATTGTATATTATTTCAAATTTGACACTCAGTTTTTCACTATCTCACAAAAACAAAAAGAAATGGTGTAGCGCCCTCTGCAACAAGACTCAACTATCCCATTATAGTTGCCCGAGTTCCTCAAAATACAAATTTCACACAGCTATCAACAAAGGGTGATCGTGGCAGACGGAAAGGCGAGCACTTAGACAAAATAATATCCATAATTCCATTCGAAGAAGTACTTAAAAAAAGAAGGGGAAAAAAAGTCTTCTGGAGGTATCGGGGATCGAACCCGAGGCCTCTCGCATGCAAAGCGAGCGCTCTACCACTGAGCTATACCCCCTTGAGTGGTGTCACCATTTGACATATATGGCCTTATTTGATAATGGTGGTTGCCAGTGTGATTATAAATAAATACAAATACACTGTATACTGAATTGAATTTTTAAATTGAATTTATTTATTTTCTTCTGCAACATACAAATCAAATGACATTTTAGCAATATAACATATACAAAATATAACAAGTTTTTTTTGAATGTGTATACAATATAATAATAATAAATGATGGCATTAAAACAAAATTTAACTGATAACACAATACCAATAATTATTCATTAAGAAATATGCAGAAGAAGAAGGGCTATTATAATAAGCGATTGATAGCGTGATAGCCCAGGGAAAAGGGAAGGGGGTGAAGATGAAAAACTGGTGATGATGAAAATGAAAATATGCTGATGTAAATATATTTGGTTCTTAGTTTAAAAGGCCATTTACGTAATGTAATCAAATTTAATGCATACGTCTTTGTTGAGTGAGTCCTTGGTCATTATTTAATTCACCTGTTAGGGGTGATTGTATTTCAATCGCCAGAATACAAATTTCATAAACTGACTTGCTGCTGTATAGGTAGGACAAACATTATGGCTTGCCCTACCTAACAGCACACAATGTATGCAATATGCATTCTGAGTATTGAAATAAAATCATTCACAACGAGACACTGAATAAAGACTATGCATTAAATATGATTACATTATGAAAATTGCTTATTCTCTTATTTCCTTTACACTGAATAGTCTCGTCTCAGACACGTTAGCAAATTGGACAAGCATGTCTGCAATATAATGCATTCGGTTAAGATCCATTCATAAATGATTAGTTATAATCTATATATACGTTTTAGTTATCTCCATCATTTTATTCCATCGTTTTAACGCGCAAACAATACAAAGTATAACAATAATAACACTTACTACTACTACTACTACTACTACTACTACTACTACTACTACAACAACTACTACTACTACTACTACTACTACTACTACAACTACTACACACTACCACCACTACCTGCTCTTACCACACCAACACCACTACCACTACTACCACCACTACCACACCACCAACACCACCACCACCATACCACCACCACCACCACCACCACCACCACCACCGCCACCACCACCACCACCACTTAACACCACCACCACCACCACCACCACCACCACCAACACCACCACCACCACCACCACCACCACCACCACCACCGCTTTACCACCAATACCACCACCACCACCACCACCAACACCACCACCACCACTCTACCACCACCACCACCAATTAACACCACCACTACCACCACCACCACCACCGCTACTACTACTTTACTACCACCACTACTACTACCACTACTTCTACTACTACTACTACTACTACTACTACTACTACTTCTTCTTCTTCTACTACTTCTACTACTACTACTACTACTACTACTACTACTACTTCTTCTACTACTAGGCCTAATACTACTACTAATAATAATGCATACCTATATATTGCGCCATTTATCTAGTAAAACTACTAAAAGGAGAACAAGGAAGAAGAAATACAAATGGCGATAGTTATCCTGAATTATATACATAATAGGTACGTACATTTGTTTGTTGTTGTGGGTTTTTTCCTTCTAATTGTTTGTTTTATAAGGACTGTTTTCAGATTACAATTTAAATATTCCAAATTAAATGAACGGAATGAGACGTGTAAGGTGAGTCAAGGCTAGTGATCATGCGATACGCTGGTCTTAAAATAATTTAAGTGGTTACTGATATATACCTGGCTCAGTCTGATTTGGGAGGGGGTAAGGAAATGCATAGGCCTATTTTACGTGGTAATTATATACAAAATATGATTTACATTCCATTTTTAGCTATAACATGTGACATGTTTATTTTATCTAAAGGAGTTCCCTCATATGAAACGGATACAACTCATGATGGAAACTAATTGAGATGGAGGAACCACTACATGCACTCATGAAGCTCGAAACTGGGACTGGTAAAGCGAGAACTTCACCTTGCATGAAGTATTTGTTATTATCAAAGCAGATCAGATTATAGTGACAGTTTGAGGAAACTCAATGGCATGGACCCCAAGCCTAAATCATGTACATGTAGCTCGAGGAGAATGGTTGTATCAGAAGCATGGATATGTAGACTAGTCACTAGTCTATCGTCCGAAAAAGTTCAGAACGTGTATGATAAGAATTTGCGTAATTTGCACTCTAAAGTACACAAGAGCCCCTGGGTACCTCGTAATTTGGGTCACCGAGCAGAAGCTCAACGTCACAAAGCTTCAAACTATTTGCATTCAATTTGCAAAATACACGCGTACTATGATTATTCATGAATATCTATGATTTTGGCAGGATTAATTCCGTTGGACAAGTGTAGACACTTTTGGTGAAAGAAAAAAAAATAACAAT
This sequence comes from Mesocentrotus franciscanus, assembly GCA_037976565.1. Lineage (NCBI taxonomy): Eukaryota > Metazoa > Echinodermata > Echinoidea > Camarodonta > Strongylocentrotidae > Mesocentrotus > Mesocentrotus franciscanus. The sequence continues at coordinate 29,049,972 of CP137676.1, read as the reverse complement.
TTATATTTTTCATAACGGTTAGTGGTGTATAGGGTGAATCCGGCGTCCCCTACCCGTTTCCCCACTGCATGCCGTCATGTACAAACATAAAGAGTATTACGAGTACTATAATTTATTTCCATCCCTGAATTATATTTAACAAGAGACATGCAGTAGTACGTCATTCCTGTTTGTCATTCCTGGTTATTGTAATCTTTACTTTTGCACTCAATTATCTATGTTACACTATAATTTTTGAAATTCGTTATCCAATGTTATAAACAAATTGAGAATGATCCTATTTGTTTCGATTTTAATCAATAAAATTCGAATTTGAATTTGAATTTGAATTTACATTTAGCCCCACCGCCACGCATCATGACGTCATTATACTAACATGGTCATCATAGATTCGTTATTGATTTTTTTTTAACATAGGCCTACTTCTAAATGGAAGGAAGTACCCGCGTGTAATATTGAAGAGCCATATCCGACATTTGTAAATATAGTAATGTAGAATTTGTTGAAAGTTCGTCGTGAACTTTTTAACTTACGAGTTAAAGGGATAGTTGAATTCTTGTTTAAGACTGCAAATGCCTTCAAAGTGCATGGTTATTGCTCTTATTCTTATTTATGACATTTCTAGTGCCTGTTAGAACCTTAAATTGCTATGAAGGTAATTTTAGACCCCAAAATGTGTGAATTTAGATTGAATACGATCATACCAATTCAGCTCCACTTTCAAAAAATTACGGTGACCGTTAATTAATTTGATTAATTAATAATAACTATACACGGGCCATGCAGCTGGTTGTGCGTATTATAACCAACACGAAAAAGCCAACAAAAAGCCAATATTGGCATTGGCTGTAACTAATAAGGCGCTATCTCGTTTTACAACGGCTGAATATTTGTGGGGCACCACAAATATTAGAAATGGTTATATTTATGGATATTTCAGCCGTCTCTTAACCGATTTTGATCAAACAAAGATGATTTTGTCATTTAAATTGTATATTATTTCAAATTTGACACTCAGTTTTTCACTATCTCACAAAAAAAAAAAAAATGGTGTAGCGCCCTCTGCAACAAGACTCAACTATCCCATTATAGTTGCCCGAGTTCCTCAAAATACAAATTTCACACAGCTATCAACAAAGGGTGATCGTGGCAGACGGAAAGGCGAGCACTTAGACAAAATAATATCCATAATTCCATTCCAAGAAGTACTTAAAAAAAAGAAGGGGAAAAAAATTCTTCTGGAGGTATCGGGGATCGAACCCGAGGCCTCTCGCATGCAAAGCGAGCGCTCTACCACTGAGCTATACCCCCTTGAGTGATGGCAAGTGATGACAGAAACGGTCTTATTTGATAATAGTGGTTGCAAGTGTGATTTTTATTTGAATTGAATTGAATTTATTTTCTTCTGCAACATACAAATCAAAGTACATTTCAACAATATAACATATACAAAATAAAAAATTTAATGTTGAATATGTATACAATGTAATAATAAGAATAAATGATGACATTAAAACATTTTAACTGATAACACACTAGCAAAAAAAGGAAGTTGCAGAAGAAGAAGGGCTATTACAATAAGCGATATAACAGGATAGCCCGGGGGATAGGGATATGGGGGGGGGGGGTTGATGATAAACAAATTAAAACTTTGGAAAGTTCCAAACATTATAAACTTAATATGTGGCACTGCAAAATTCAGCATCAGTGACAACGGGGAAGTTTTGCAGCCTCTTTGGAAAAGGATTAATATCCAAGTTGGTCCTTTGATAATGAGAATGATAACAATTTTTTTCTTGGGGGCATTGGTCATTACCATCTTTCTCTCCCTTAACTCGTCCCCTTCCCACCCCTACATTAATTCATCCGCCTCTGCATTCCCTTCTCTCTCTCTCTCTTTCTCTCACCATGCTCACTATTCCTCTCTTCAACTTGATCCTTCCTTCTCCCTCCCTCTTTCTCTCCCCTCTATCATTTCCTCTCTATATTTATCTCCCTCCCCCCTAAAAAAACACCTTATGGAGGTCGGAGTCGGTGATCGAACCAGAGGCCTCTCGCATGCAAAGCGAGCGCTCTACCACTGAGCTATACCCCCTTGACGGCTATATACTCATAAGACAGATATTTTTAATTTGATAATTACGGTTGCCAGTATGATTATGAAAAATGAATACAAATATATTTTTGGTTCTGAATTGAAAAGGCCATTTACCTAATGTAAGGAAATCTAATGCACAGGCTTTGTTGAGTGCCTCGTTACTCATTATTTAATTCACCTGTTATGGGTAATTGTATTTCAATAGTCAGAATGCGAATTGCATAAAATGACTTGTTACTATATAGGAAGGACAAACATTATAGCTTGTTCTACCTAACAGCACATAATGTATGCAAAATGCATTCTGACCACTGAAATACAATTATTCGTAACCGACGTAGCGTAACAGGTTACAAAGTTCATTTGTATTTTCAAATATGTAGACCGGTTTACCAACATATTCAAATTTATAGATGTTTCTTTCCTGGGGACCTAGTGACGAGTTATTCCATTAAAATATTATTGATGAATGAACTACAATACAATATTACTTGTTGCTATGTCGGGCGAGCCACGGGCAAGCCTTCAGGTTGTCAAGACCAACCTTTGTTTAAAAAGTATGCATACAATTTGAATATGTTAGTAAACCGGTCTATTGGGGTCAAACTCCTTTAAAATTCAATCAAGCAAGTAGGCAAAAATAGATAAATTAATAAATAAACAAATATATAAACAAATAAAGCCATAAATAAATAAATAATAAACAAAAAAGTAAATGAAAAATATGGATAAATTAATGAATATATATAGATAAATTAATTAATACATAGATACATATTATAATGCTTTATTCAAGTTATATGAAATTCTATCTGTCAAAAGAAAAAATGTTTTGAGACCTATAATACGTGATAGGGAGTTTTAAAATTCATTGCAATTTATGAAATTATTTCCTAATTTGTTCACAAAAACTGAATCACCAGACTCAAGTACTGAATATATTTCTAGGTCGGGGCGGTTCTAATTGTTAAACATCTACTCCCGTCCCAACAAATCACATCATGATAATTGCAGAACAAGACGAATAGCACGTCATCAAGATGTACATATACTGTAGAATGACCCTGTCTGCTAGTTCCTTGTTTCCTCTTTGTCGCCCTCACTTGACGAAGATGATTCATGCACAAGTCTCGCTTTGTACATCCCCTGATAGAGGCCTAATAAAAAATAAGGTTTTTATATTCATGTTGTTTTGTTTAAAAAAATAACATGGATTATCTGGCAAAGCTTTATTTGATTTAACGATTAGTCAGACAATCTGGGTCGATGTAATAATAAAAGGTTGGAAAAGTTCAAGCAAAATCAACGTGGCACTGCAAAATTCAGCATCAGTGACAACGGAAAAGTCCTTGCAGCCTCTTTGAAAAAGAAAATGAGAATGCTAACAATTTTTTTTTTCTTGGAGGGGGAGGGCACTGGTCATTATCATCTTTCTCTCCCTAAACTCGTCTCCTGTCCATCCCTACATTAATTCATCCGCCTCTGCATTCCCTTCTCTCTCCCTCTTTCTCTCACCATGCTCACTATTCCTCTCTTCAACTTGATCCTTCCTTCTCCCTCCCTCTAACTCTCCTCCTCTTCTCTTTCTCCCCTCTCTTGTTTTCGACACTCCCGTCTCCGCCTCTCACCCTACCTCTCCCTATCTTTCCCCCTCTATCTCTTCCTCTCTCTATTATTCACAACCCGCTCCTTCACATCCCACTCCCCAGATCATCTACCCTCGATCATTACTTTGTACACCCCTCCGTATTTTTCTCCTCCGTCCCTCCTGCGATGGGCTTATCAGTCCGCTTCCTTTGAAAATGAACAAGGGCGGATCCAAGATTTTTGTAAAAAGAGGGGGCCCATCATTCCTTAATTCTGCTGATTAAAAAAAGCTTGACCTCAAAATTATGGGGAAGGAGCACAATTTCGAACTTGTATACTTGAGGTATGTCATGCACTTGGGTTTCAAAATAGGGAAGGGGAGGGGGCACGGCCCGGTTGTGCCTCGACCAATTCGAGCACATTATTCAATTTGTTAGTATATAATGAGCTTCAACCATGTGTTGATGATAAAATCTGAAAGAGGGAGAGAAAAAAAATAACCCAGATCGCAGCACGATAACTATAGGTATAGTTTCGGCGTCTGTCGCGCTGTTCGCATGGCCAAACTAAAGCACAATTTTAAAAAAGTCAGAGGTGACGTAAATACAATGAACTGCGACTCCTTTCTCCCTATACTCTATAGATGCATAGCTAGGAACAGGTTTGTCTGCATTTTGCTCAAGAAAACTTCAAGAAAATTGCTTAGTCCACTGCTTTGACTATTCTCTATTTGCTAGCAACGCACACGCCCGCTTCACACACTAGCCGTTTGTATACAAGAATTACCCACCTGGCCACCCATACAAAATTTCAAAAACGGCCAGAATCTGGGATTCTTAGAGTAAGCAGGAAGATGATCTTCCTGGAGTAAGGGAAACATATTGGCAATGCGAACTTGCTCGTTCAGGGTCAGGCAGTAAGTTCAAGATTCAATACGCCCGTGGGCATAATAAGAGGAGTTTCATGTGAGTTTGAAGAGCGAGCCCCTGAGCACAACGGTGTATATTACAGAAATTATTCGAGTATAAACTGATACGCAAAACCCACGGCTCTATAGTATGATGCTGTAAGTTTGAGTATGATGCAGACATCGAATTTCAACTTATATACACACACACATTATTTTAGTATTACTTTGCTCACTGCATAGGCCGAAGATTCTCACGACCAGTGTAATTCTGATATTCAACATAAACTTCTTCATCATCACCATCATTGTCACCCTCATAAGGCTCATTATGATCAACATCATCATCATCAACATCATCATCAGCAGCATCATCGTCATCATCACCAAATTCGTCACCAGGCATTACCCTCATGTCATCATGATCATCCTCATCATCGTCATCACCATCATCACCATCACATGCAGCAATCATCAATATTATCACCATCATTATGATCACTATACTCGCAATCTTCATCATCATCGTCATAAATCAATCATAATCACCACCATCATGACATCATCATCATCGTCACAACCACCATCACCATCACCAGCAGCAGCATCATGAACCTCATCACCTTCATCACCACAATGGCAAAATCGTTATCAAAATCTTAGAGGTATTTATTTTACCCTACGTATTAACTGCATAATAAACACGTCGTAAAAGTGGCTGATTCAGGATGAGCGTGATCGCAATGACTTTCGAGAAATCAACTCACTTGGTTATTTTAATATTCTATTGTATTGCCCATATAGCAGTCAATTAGTGCGGATTATATAGATGTCTGTGTAATTTTAACACATTTCAAAAGTTTTTTGGGATAGTAGTAATAGGGAATGTGAGCAGTGTCTACCTCTGCCCACTTCTCTAATTATCTCTTAATTCGTCATTTTTTGTTTTAATTTAAGGCCTTTTTACAAGACATAATTATTACTTTTATCTCTAACTTACATTCAAAATAAATTCAAAATTTAAGCCGAGGATGGAATACGTGTAAATGGGGTTTTCGTTGTTGTTTTTTTTTATTTATTTATTTATTTATTTATTTATTTATCTTAACACGGTTAGCGTGTCACCCTTTTGGAAGAAAAAACTCCAAAGAAAACAAAATAAAAACTTGTATCATCAGTCAATACATGCAGTAAGATCTGAGTCAAGACTTCAACTTCTCGCACATTACTGTTGACCAAAGTTAGTACGTGCGCGCGCACACTTCGGTCGCATCCGCCCGTTCGTTCGCTCAGCTGCTTTTAGAATTACAGGTCATTCTATGTTTCAGGAAAGAGGTTTCAGGAGACGAACTTAATCACTACACTCCCCAGTCTAGTTCGGGAGAGGTCACTAGCAGCGGGGGCCGATTCCGAACGTGCTTCTCAAATAAATACGTATGGAGACAACACAGTAGTGCTTGTGGGAGGCTTGCTCGTGCCATAAGTTGTGTGATCATGGTAATACCCATTCTCGAGTTCATTCAGGATTGTGGAATGCAGAAGAGCGAGCAAAAAATGGGATACCGTTTACATCTTTCATCTGAAAGTGCGTCAACATAGAGGAATTTTGTTCAAGTCTTCAATGACTGGTAAGTTTTCCGTCCATTGTTTCTTCTTATAATTGTTTTTTCCTATCTGGGAATCGGATCCTCAAGGCTCAAGCAAAGTGTACAGCCTACAGGAGTCTCCGCATAATAATAATAACAGATGAAGGGGTACTCCTGACATAGGGTATAGGATGAGAACAAACATTTTTTTGTTATCTCCGAAAACTTTGCCCGCTTCATCGGGTTAAAATGTTAAATTGGATGACATGTATATGCCTTCTAGCCTTACCGGAATATGTGAAGAGTATACTTTACTGTGATAATGTGATTTCATTTGTTTTCCCCTGCAAATTTAACGCTCACCATTATTCATGGCCGTGAATATATCGGTGAACTATTAATTATGTGACAATCAGCTATTTCCTGCCCAGACCTATCAAACATAACAGTTGCTGGTAATTTAAAGTTTCCTAAAAAGCGATCTGTTTTTACTAGGCCAGGGCCTATATTATGGAAGCTATACTGTAGGCCTATCATTAAGGATTGATTAATACATGTAATATGTATGCACTATGCAGTTGCATGTATGAAGCTGAAGCCCAAGCATAGCTCTTGTATCTAGGGACAGGTGCAGGCGAAGGCTCAAACTTTACTGTAGTATTATGGAACCAGGACTAGGCCTACCCTGTTGGATTTCCCAACTTCTTCTTCTTTTTTTAATTTTTTTTAAAATTCCTAACCCGACTGTGCCGTTATTTAAAGAATAAAGTGTCTTGATATGTATTAATTTGAATCCACGAGCGTAACGACTCGCTCTCGGCATGTCTCGGTCACTTTGGAATTCTGGATACTAAGAAGTAGTAAGCTACTAAATAGGCCATACCATAGACCATGGCCATACATACAAACTTCTTTAAAGATACTATGTCCCTTTTGCAGCCAACATCAAATTCTGTAGAACTTTGCAGGAATTATGAATATGTCATGTATGTCCTATCTGTGAAATTTAAACGTTAGCAGTGTCCTAATATTCAAATTATGCAAGGAAACCCGTTTACTTGCTAGACTTCACTGTCAGACACTATTGAGTGACTGACTGGCTTTTTTCATCTTTGGTAATAACATACATAAAATGAGCTGTAAAGGGTACATGAGCATTTGTCTACATCAATAACCCACTTCTTGTAATGGCCAAAATTAAACTGATTGAATCTTTGCGCAGCATAAAACGTACGACCATTCGGTACAATGGTCTGAAAAATCAGACTATTACTTACTGGCTCTATAGCTCCTAAGTCGATTCGACAACTAATAGTCGTTATTTTCCCACTTAAAGACATTTTCAAGCCCCCCTTTTTTGGGGGAAGTTCTAAATTATTATTGTCTTTCAAATGCCGTTGGAATTTAACCTTTTCATTTTTTGGGCCTGCAAATGGGACATAGTACCTTTAATAGACAATGATATGAAAATGATGTGAATATGATGTATTCTTAGATATTTTAGCAAGTTTAAAAGTCAGACTTTCACTCAAGTTTAGGGTTGATGTCGTGGAATTTATATATTTATTTTTTCTTTCATCCGTTTTATACTTATTCATTCATTCATTTATTTATCAATTTTTCCTTTATCTGTTTATTATTTATTTGTTTATTAATTAATTAATTCATTCATTCATTCATCATTATTTCACTCATCACTCATCTATAAAAGGCTATAAAAGGCTTTAAAAGCAGGGTACTCATGGTCACGTTCAGAGCCCCGATACAGAGTAATAGTGTCATTATTGTCATATAGTAACAGTGTCAAATGGAAGTAACGTACTTCTTGCGGGCAGGCGGGGCAACCGACGTAAAAAAATAAAAAAAATAGTATAGTTTAACAGGCATTCACCCATCCATTACTACGTAACTATTACGAGATACAATACAATTAACATACTCACAATGAAACAATATGGAATCTATTGTGTGACAGTGATAACCCCTTTTTTTATATTTTTATTATAATCTTTTCATTATTTTGATATCGTACGTTCTCGTCAATGACACTCGTATATAATAGAAAGAAGCGACGAGGTGTTAGCTTTTATGTTTCGTTTCTAAACTCGAGGGTGTTATTTTGTCCCACCGGACTCGGTATGAATGGAGCGAGGAGACAATTTCTTTCAAAAGTGTCGCAGGCACGGATCGACCGCCGACATGGCCATTGGCTGGAATATTCCCATGTTTATATAGCTAGCTATATAGCTATATATAGTCAGCTCTATCTGAAACATACTTGGAACATATACGGCATGAGCATTATGTTCCTGAACACGAACAGTCAAGCAGTTCGTGGCGTCGAGTCTCCCCCCCCCCCTCCCTTCTCTCTTTCTCTTCCCCTCTCTCTATCTTTCTCTTCACCCACTCAACAGTCTACACTCTAAAAGTACCCCTCAGGCTCAGTAGGATGAAACACGAAAGAATCCTTCTCCCTTCCTCCCTCTCTCTCTAGTCTCTACTCAGTTATTCCTTTTCAAACCCGACCGTAACCCTCAAATAATACGACATGTACTATAAATGCTATCACGGAGTTATATAGGCAAGTGTCCTGCAAGCAGCCAAAGAAAACTTGGCATATTGGCATCATTAAGTGCAGGAAGGAAGTCTGAATATAGCGCGTCTCCCTTTTAAAATCCCGTGCGGCACTTGTACATAAACTATGTGGGGGAAGTCCAATATATCATTTGCTGTCCCATACGTTAAGAATAATGAAAGGTGAACAAAAATTAGCGTAAACGTAAGTGTCGTTTTCCGTGTTATTTGGTCTGATTAAAGCAGGTCCGATAGGGTCGTGACCTTGATGGAATATTTATATCGAAACTGATGATGATGTCTGTAACTTGTGAGACAACATACCTTGCACTTGGTGCCACTTGCCCATGCATACACATCCAGACAATTCCGAATATTGTTGATATTACTGTTTTTTTAACGATCCCTGCTGTAGATGTATCTAATGGCATTACTGTATAATCTTCACCTGAAGAAGAAAGAGGCCTTCCGAAAAAAAATGTTTACTTGAATAATAAACAGTTGGAAAATATTAGCATTTAATAGTGAAACTTGCAAGAATTCTTCTCTTTTGTATAAATTATATACAATTATATTTAATTTCATATATATATATATAAAATGGATAATATATTAATTAAAAGAAGCTAGATAGAATACACAAGATTGGATTGAACGTCAGAAAGTTCAATCCATGCTTCTTGTGCATTCCACCTATCGTTTTTGAATTAATATATTTTCTACTATTATTCTGCGTCTTATTGGACATTGTTCCTGTTTTCAATATATATATTTCAAAGCCAGTCTGTGTGATGATTTGTAAGTCAAGTCAACCCACGATCTCTCTTGTTTTCCTTCATTCTTGATGCCCCACACTTCGTTCTCAATAAGACCCTTTGATGAAATAGACCGAGCTACCAAGCGATTGTGCTGGGTTGTTTAAAACGTAAACGAGCATTGTTGTTCTACCAAACTCTGATGAATGGATACATTGTAACAACCAGACACCAAAAGGGCGCTTGGGGCAGGGAAACTATTGAAGGGTTTGATTTCACTACTCCACTCAAGCGTTCCCATTCGAAATATCATCCAAGACGTAGGGGCGTTTCAATTTCTTTTGAAAGATAGGGCGGTTAATAGGGGTGTCATTCCTTTACAACATTTTTTGTCGGCGAATCCATAGTTCTTGTCTTGAATATTCGAGATATTTCGAGTAGTTTTGAAAATAGGAATGTCCTACTTCGCTGAGGCCGGGGTGGGCGGAGACTATAGCCTATAGTTTGCGACTTTGCGTTTGTAAACAGTCCCCACCGGTTTCACACCCTTGATAAATCACACTGATTGCAATATGTGTTGACAATTCGATATAGGGGCGCAACCACTCCACTCCATCAAATTAAAGACTCATATTAGTGACTAGTGAGTTCGCATTGGGGAATTTGACACAAAGACATATTACGAAATCCTCACATTACTTTCATAGGATTAAATAGGGTATAGAAATTGCCCTTTCTCGAAAGTCTTAACGATCGTGATCTAGAGATCTGCAAGCCGATATTCCAAGTATTTCATGCATAATATTGGCCTTCACGTAGGCCTATGGTTTCTAGTCCATTTTAACACCTTTTCATTGAACTTCATATTGAATTTCAAGAGGAGAAAGCTGCATCGCCAGCTATAGTTTCTTATCAACTTATATTGTTCATGCCTCTACACTGTGATAAGAAATGCAAATCCGGATGAGCTACCAGCATTGCAGATCTATATCTACTGCAACGGCTCCATAATAATATAGTAGAGTCTGTGCTCTGATATCGGCTCATGCATGTCTTCCATTAGCAATATCATCCAGTCATATCCGACAAGGTTTATTTTGACTCTGAGGAGACCTCGCTCGGTTGTCGAGCCGGTTTCCGCCCGTCCTGCCTGTGGGGCAACCTCCAATGATTTTATGCGCTCATTGGAAGTGTATTTCGGTGTTGTTTTGAAGATTAACATAATTGTTTATTTCTTATCCGTTTCTCTTGGGGTTGGCTGTAAGACTGTGAGAATAATGAGTCAAAGTGACCATGATTGTCGGACCAGCTTTTATTAGGTCAAACCCAAATATTAGTGCGCGTTCTCATTTGAATTTTGTTCGGTTTTTGTTATGATGATTAAATAATTGTTTATTCCTTATTCGTTTCACTTGGAGATGGGTGTAAAACTGTGAGCTTTTCGGACCGTCTTTTAGTAGGACAAACCCAAATATCGTTCTGTTTTGAAAAAATTGAATTCTGTTCGTGTTTTGTTGTTCATTGTCCGTTTCATTATCCGGGATGGGTGTAACCGTGTAAGACTGTGACCTAATGGTTTAAGAGTCGAAGTGACCACCGGTTTGAAGGTCAACCCCAAATATCAAGGTATCTTCATTTGAACTGTCTCCGGTATTTGTTTTGATGGTTAGTTTCATCAAGGAGTTATAATAAAATTTATGACTCTTTGGTCTGATTAGTTCTTCCTTATCCGCTTTTAATTGGGAATCGGTGTTAGTTTATGAGTTGAAGTGATAACGGATGTTTAATCGGCTTCCGCTGAAGTCATCCTGCTTTTTATGTTTTATGTTATATGTCCTCCTCTATTAAATAAGGTCCTTTTTTTGTGTGTGGGTTTTTTAAAAATAGTTTTGTTTCGATGACTGAAAAATAAATTAATGTTTATTCCTTAATATTCGATTAAACTTTGGAATGGGTGTGAATTTAATATTCAAGGTGATAACTAGTGTGATCAGAGGAGTAGTATTACTCCTTGAGCAGAGCCTAGCTATGTCAGTCTCGGGTTTGTGTCAAACACTATAGTGTACTTTAGATGAAGGCCAGGGAAGTGAAAATCTTTCTTACGCCCTGATAATGGTTTACTTGGAAGGATACTTTACAGAAGAAAAAAGAAATTTGAAGAAAAAAACAAAAATTTACTGTATGAAGAAAAATTGAAAAAAGGGATTACTGTTTAAAGTACATGTAAGTGAGTTGTAATTTGAAACTGCCATGCCGATACGAAATTCTCTTGAGATCGCTCAAAAATATCACCAATCAGAAATCCATATGCCTACGCATGGAATGGACCTGAGTCATACAGAGTTATTTCCTCATATTAAATCTGAGGTAATGGTTTTGTAGATCAACCTACCAAAGAGATATCTCTTTGAACCTACTGACCCAATTTTTTTTGTGTAGGTACTAGGTCCGCATCTTTTATTACCTGCCGATTTGCAAACAAGCAAACAAAATTAATCATGTACCATTATTCAGTTTTAGATTAAAAAGCAGATTGTGTCATTGTTGAAGTCTAAGATAAAAGAATTGTGAGCTTTCTTATTTATTGTGTTAGTGTAGACGATGAATTATTAACTAAAGTAGAGAATAATCCCCCCCCCCAGAAGAGGACGGCCAACTATTAAAATGCTTTCATAATTTATGTGAAATGTGAGGGCATGTGATAATGATTAGAAAATAGCTAAACAAGTTTGAACCAAGCCCTCATGCTGTATGCTGTATGCGTGTGTGTGGTCTCATAAAACGCCAAGGACTCAATATTTATCTGTAATAGGTATTGTTCGAGTATGGCCCTGTCTCAATTTTATTGGGAATGGTTGATTAGGCCTAGTATGTAGTGAATAGAAATAAATGTATAATGTCGAGGTTTAAAAGCAACAAAATCACAGTCTTGTTAAAATTTTGAATACACTGAAAAGTACCTGAAAGTCGGAAACGGATATTGGTACAGTCAAACCTGCTTTAGTGACCACCTGTCTACAAAGACCACCTGTCTACAAAGACCACATTTTTTGTTTCCCTTGAAAATGGTTTATCATTGAAACATGTACTATAGGCACCTGTTTACAAAGACCACCTGCCTATAAAGACCACTTTTCTTGTCTCCCTTGGGTGGTCTTTAAAGACAGGTTTCACTGTATATGGGGCTCTAGTCTAGGTAGGCCTACGTGTGGCACCAAATTTATTCAAAAATCTGCTTGGAGTCCTATATAGATTATAGGGGCATTTCAAGATCAACCATTTTCATATCACATTGCTTCAGTGTTATTTTTCCACGTAAGCTTAAAAACAATTGTGAAGCTTTAGTGACTATTTTTCATCTCCACCAGAAGTCCAGAACCCAAGCTTATCTTTAATCAAACGTTTGATCATAAAGTTACACAACGCTTTGTACCCGTCAGTCGATATTTTTTAATGAGTATTTAATATTTATTCAAGCGTTTTAAAATGTTTGTAATGGCGATTTGCGCCAGGTTTGTTTTGATTAATTAACCTGATAGCCCCGTAGTCTGAATGAACTTAGCTTTTCTTTGTTTGTAACAAATAACCTATGCACTGTAGTGTATCTGAAACACACACGTTAAATTGATACCATCCATACCCCCCTTTGTTCTTTGTTTATTAGGTCTTCGTGACTAGGTCTGTGTATGTGGTTATAGATACGTTTCTTTGAATGTTGGGTGCCACCCGTGTTGGTCCAGGTCCTCTATACTTAATTTATCATTTTCGAAGTTTCAAAGAACTGTTATGGAATGGAAAAGGCGGGAGAATGCCTGTTACACACGAGGTGTCATTTCGATCGCGATCATAATATTAAGACTTTAAAGGTAAAAAACGTCCGGTCACTTCATCTGAAGTGGAAATCCACGCTAAAACTTGGAAATCACTCTCAAAAGAGTGAATTCAATAACTCTTTTGGAGTGTTTTCAAGTCCATGTGAAATGATCCCCATTATGACTCCTAAAAAAACGTAAATTCACTCCTCTGCGTGACAATGATAATGAACCTGTCGCTCTGTTAATATATTTAACTTCAGAATAGGTACGTACAGGAATATATGTTCGCATGCAGAATGGAATATAGCATGACTGTGACCGCATACCACCGCTCAAGTCTGGCCTATTGGTGACTGTACTTGTCTGGTATGCCCATTACCATGCACAGCTACAGACATACATCCAAATGGGAGCACAGCACGATTCGGATGGAGAAAAAAAAAATGGCGTGAGACAGAACAAGGAAATAGAAAAGAATCAAAGGATCAATATCCGCTCGAGATTCAAGTGTTCAAATTAATAAAAGTGTTGTTTATGTGTAACTTTCGGCTTTTGTTCAGTCGGTAATTCGGCGTTAACAGTACTATCGAAATCAACACATTCAAGGTACATGTATTGAGTAGGCCTGTATTACCTGCAATAGTTATTATATGATATTTCGAATTCGAAGAGGGTGGTCAATCAATTCATCCGTAACAAACATAGCTAGAAAATTTGATTGTGATTGTGTAGTAAGTTTTAAGGGGAGTCATAGTTATTTTTTTTCTTCAAGTATTAACAGATTGACATGATATTCATCCAGCATTGTATCTGTCGAAATTAATGCATTAATGCACCCCTCCCACCCCCTCTCTCTCTATCCTTCTCTTTCTCTCTCGCTCTCTCTTAATCCCGCCCTCCCCTATCTCCATTTTTTGTAGTTAACAAATGTGCAGCTACTAATAAAACTCAAGCAAAGAAAGCTTAAAAGATTAACTTCAGAGTCCCCTATATCAACAACAACAATAACATCAATAATGATAATTATGATAATAAAATAAGAGTTATATATGGTTGGACGGTCTTTAACAAAATTATTTTATCGGGAAATGATTGCGAAATTCATTATTATTTAGATTAATTTCATTGTTCAATTTTTGTATGATCTTAGCCCCAACGTTAATTGTATGTGCTTGTCTTAACTTATTAAGAACTTACTCGAGTTATAAACAAACTTCAGGGACATCAGAGAACCAATATTGGGCATTGGTCGAAATGATGATTAGAATAAGTATAGGTCAATGGAGTAGACGTAATGGTAATACGAGTCTATACAAAGTAATGATTAGACCAAGTGGATATTAGACAAAATGGGTTTAGCCGAAACGATTATTAGACCAAATGTAATACTAGAGAAACAGAATATTAGACAAACTGGTAATAAATTGTTCATAATAGGTATACACCAATTGGTAAATATACCAAATGGTTCTTGGACGAAATGGTTATAGACTAATTGATCATTGGACGAAGTGATTATGGGGCAAAATGATATTTGGACAAAATGGTCATTGGACCAAAATGTTGATAGACGAAATGATGTTACAAGAAATGATAATTGGACCTAATATAATTGCACCATGTGACAATTGGACCAAACGGCAGTGGACTAAATGGGAATTTACCAATACATTGCTACATCCCCGACATCACACATTTACAGATTCTGTGTAGAGCCAAATTATTTGATTGATTTCAAGGTAAAACCCGAAGTACAGTGAAGAAGTGAACTTACAATTTGGTATATATAAACAAGCTGCACAGTGAGATTGGTTGTTAGTAAGAATTGATTAGTACCAGCCTTGAGCAATCGGTCGTACGGCCTCTGCGTGTTACTGAACTTAATGACCTCGTTAGAATTAAATGTCGGTTAATTAGTGTCAAACTTTCCTTCTCTCACCGGCTAATGTCATGCCTGTACTTCGCACATGCACGATGCATCATTTCAATTGCGTCAAATACCTGGGCTAATTTACGGTGAAGTAAGTAGCCCTTGCGTCAATAATTATTAACGCATCGTTGCTGACGCAAGTCACGCTACCCTGGGTCGGCAAAATGACGTATCATGTGCAACGGCCATTAATCTATACAGGGACGCAAGTCGAAAAAAAGGTGTGCCTGATCGGGGCAATCGCTGAAATTCCCTCCCATGTATTGTTGACGTATGTATTTCGAAATTGAATGAGTAGCAATAGATAATAACAATTATAAGTTTTTTCCCCACCTATTCCTTACAGAGGTAATTACTAGTACTAGTTACCTGGGGTTAGGAAGATGGGTTCTGTAACTTTGCTGGCGCCCTCCTATACTTGTCCTTGTAGAGCTGTTATGGTACAGGTATTATTAAAACAATCTTCATATTGCGTGAAACAGCGTAACTACTACCCTCATGACCCTTCTAATTATGTTCCATTATGTTCCATAATTAACGACTCGTCTCCATTTTCTCCAACACTGAAATAGAGCAAGGTATTAATTACACGTGGTGAGAGATAAAGTACATCCATAGGGCATTGAGCCTTTGAGGCCTTTTCTTCTTCTTTCTTTTTTTTGGGGGGATGGGGCTGGTATCAGTCACACCGCCAAACCGACTCCATATCGACTCCAACCTGACCAAATATTGGCTATTGGGGGGAGGGGTGGTTAATGTAATATTTATTCGGTGTGTAGTCGGTCTGGTGCTAGTCTCGTTGATGTGACTGGGTATTAGGGGGCGACAATAGACATGTAAGAACACAGTGCTGCTTTAATGCAATGTAATGAGTTTGCGGATGTGACTAGCTTCTGATGGGGGTCCGGATTTCTTCACAGAAATAAAGGGGGCATCAATCAAGCTCACGACAGTTACTGTCCGGGGTTTAAATGAACTAATCCTCCTTGATTAGTGCCAACAATAGGATACTCTTAACAACCGCCTTCCGATATGTAATAAGGAGAAGAGTGACGACTCAAGAATTTATTTATTTATTTTTAAATGTACTGCCACCTGTTTGTTTATGTAGGCCACTTGCTAAATTCATCAAAACATTAAAGTCTCTCTCGTAACTATACATGCAATGTACAAAAGGAATTTGATATACATAAATCATATAACGAAAAGACAATCAGATAGAATAAGCAAAATTCAAGCACATTAAAACATAGAGTACTCACAAAGCTTTGTCGAAAGGAGAAGAATACCCATTTATCCAGAACGGAATGTTGGAGAAATTCTTCATTCTGTTTGTCTGTTTGCTTGCCTGACTGCTATACGAAAGAATGTGTATGCTTGTAAGAAAGCAACCAGGGGACCGACGGCTTCAAGTCCTCAACGAGGGACGCGATAATGATGATTAATGTCGTACCAAAGGGCAATAGCGCATCGACTTGGTTTCGAACCCGGGACTTCCCGTTTACGAGATCGCTGCTCTACCACTGAGCGGCATCGCGTCCTGGGTAAGAAAAGAAAAATAGGATTCGAAAAATGATTTCAACAGAATTATATCAAAGCAAAGTAAACACCGTGGCTAATGTTCTGGATTTGTTGAGATTGAACACTTTTTGGCAAGTGATAATCATTTAATTGTCTTGTATTAAAAATTGTAAAAACTATGTAAAGTATCATTCTTGCCAAAAAAAATCTTCTTCAAGTAAAAAAGTATGTAATTTCTATCAAGATTGTACATAAATTGATATACACTCAAAGTCAAACCTGCTTTAGTGACCACCTGTCTACAAAGACCACATTTTTTGTTTCCCTTGAAAATGGTTTCTCATTGAAACATGTACTGAAGGAACCTGTCTACAGAGACCACTTTTTGTGTTTTCCTTGGGCGGTCGGGTGTTTTTAGAAGGCGAAATCATTGTTTTCTATAGAGCGTAATGATCAGGTTGTATAAGAAATTATTATCAAATGAGACAGAACGATTCTCAATCGAAAAATAGTCAATATTATTTGATGATGACAGGATGAAAATCCATTACAAACATGTACAGATACATTTGCTTTTTTCAGATACCACTTTATAAATTATAATACATCCTCCTCCTCAGATCCTCCTAATCTACGATAATGCATCACCTAATTCACCTCGGCTTATCCGACTGAAAAAAATGTCTCTCTATGTTAATGTTATGAGAACTGAAAGGCAAAGCAAGGCATTAAAGATAAAGTTGAGTTCTGGTCATGCGATTGCATTGTGAAAGAAACGTTGTGGAATCGATCAGAAAAGGTTGATCATCTAGCATATAAGTATTGGTGTGTACTACAAGGTTCTGGAATCATCAAAATGATAAGAAATTTGGCCCAGTCTTGGTAAACTTACAAGCACTGTACACAGAAAGATGTATATGGGACTACACGAACATGTGGCATAAAAATCCGCCCCGATTTTTATGATGTTACATGCCATATTTAGAATATTTAGAATATTAAGGCACTTGAAGAGCCATGCTTTTCAGGGAACATTTTTTCTCTGATGTTCTTCCACACTTGCAAAATACAATGATAACGCTCACAAATTATTTTTCACCTCTTCCCAGAACTCAACCTTCTCTTGAAAAATGTTTATTTTTAGTTCTGTAAATCGACGTTACCTCTCCCTGTATACGAGACCATCATGAACTTGAGTGGCTGATTTATCTATTTTCACGGATGATCACAAGCCATGCATCAAATTGGCCAGTCATTACTGTCACCGCATTCTTTTTTCTTCTTGTAGCGCAGTCTTCAAGTTTACACTGCATACAAGTTGGTAGATACTTGTCCAAGATGAAAGTTTGAAACTTCAGTTGTCATTTGTCCACCACCTTTTTACTGAATTTAAACGGCAATCCAACCCTATTAATAGTTTCATTTGTATGAAAGCAGAAACAAAATAAGAGAATCATAATCTAGAAAGTTTGAAATAAATCTGACCAATAATCATGACAATAAGAAAGTTATGTTTCAAAAGACCCTCCTGAGTTATACATCTTGAAAAAAAAAATGAAATTTTAGACTTTTTGTATGTTTTGTATTGGAAGAAATTGGAGAGTTGTCCACCACTACATCACAGTGACATAACCGATTCAGCCAATTAAATTCCCTTACGTACAGTGATTACACATTCTTCTTTTTAAATCATAACTTCTTCTTTTTTTTTGGGGGGGGGGTCCGATTTCTCTCAAACTTCCACTAATCTGATCTCTAAGTTTTCTGCTTTCTTTCAAAAGAAAGTTTCAAACCAATTCGCTTACACGGTTGGATTTTCCTTTAAGAAAATACACTGAACAATTGTTTTGGAGACTTATTCCCGTATTTTCTTAATGATATCAAGTCTTCTTTTCCTTTTTAGTCCATTTGAGCTCTGAAACTGAAATATTAGAACTCGATCCTGTTCTGAGAGGTTGTGAAATTGAAACTAATACGGGTGTCAAATAGTTTTCAGGAGAGGGGGAGAGGGCATCGATATTGTTCCTTGAACACCAATGCGATGGACAGCTGTAATGAACGTGTGACCCTACCCTATAAGTCTGATAAACATAAGTTGCTCCCAATAAAAGTAAAAATATTTGACAAACGATTAAAAAGAAGAAAAAAACATATAAGGAAAATCGAACAACTGATGAAAAACTATCAATGATGTGACTTTTGAAATCACCGTACAATTTGGTAACTCTGTCACAAAGTTATTTCCTCACTATAGCCGTCTACAGTATTGTATTGTATCCACAACTTTCCTCAGTTTTAATTTATTATAATTATTAGATATGATATCTGTTTGCTTTCTATGAGGATTTTAGTTTCCGTCATAAGCCATAAGACATACTCTGAGGAACCATAACGTAAAGAACGGGAGAAAATGAAAAGTCACCCGACCCGAATTTATAACATGTCGATAAAACGAGCAAGTGTAAGGTCAATTCGAAGGTGACCCGATGACCCCATGACATCTGTTTTATGAGTGCAGTCTCAAGATTGCGGGCAAGTAAAATGAAACGTATTAATAATACTAGTGAACTCTAAATTCTTGAAATTGCGAACACGGGTTGTACATTCACCTTTCAGTTCTTTGCATGGGAATCTTTTTATTTTTATTTGTGTTGCTTGAGGTATAGCTTGAGAAATGACCGACCTGGTTTGAACTATGTCAATACCAGTTGAGTAAGGTCACTAACCAGTTACAAATGCCCCTGCACTCGCCCCTGAATATGAAGAGAAAATAAAGATAGGGAGAAACCAATGATCAATGATAATTATCAATACGATTTCTCCCCCACCTCCCCCACTTTCTCTCACTCATTCTCTCCCTCCCTCTCTCTGTCTCTCTCTCTCTCTCCCTCTCTCTTTCCATCCCTGTCTCTCAGCCCTTCTCTGCCTCTCTTCAACTTTGCATCCTTTTCTCTCTCTCTCTATCTCTGCCCCTCTCTCCTTATATCATTTTCATTCTCTGTTTCCCATCCCCTTTCTCCATTCCCATTCCTTTTCCACTCTCACAATTTCTTTTTGTAAATGGCAAAAATTGTACTACTATAACATATCGTACAATCCACTCTCAAAAGAGTGATTGAAACCACTATAGTTAGAGTGGATTCCATTGCATATTGGAGTGGATTCAACCATGGAGATTCAAACCCCGAACGAATTGATCCCAAATATGACTACTGAAAGAATTGATAACCACCTTTCTTTAAAGGCTCATAGTAGTGGGTTTTCATAGGGAATTCGACACCATTCGGGTGTTTACCCAATAAAAGGTGTTGTCAGTCATCAAGAGTGGACTTCACTTTTACAACCGATATATATTGTGTACTACGCTGTGCCCTAATCTACCGCCATTAGTAATTCTCATCATGATATAAAAGTTCCCTCACCCTCGAGATATGAAGGCTAGTTGGAGTATTTTCTGGTGGGACCACGGGTTCGCTGCTTACGAGACCTTTGCACACACACATACACATTCATTAATTATTGAACCAAATCTGTTGTCAGCGATTTATGATGCAATATACATGTACACTGACTATACGATGTGGCTTTGAAAGAGTACGTTGAGTGATATTCATCTGGATATGGACACTTGCCCATCGAACTATTTTGAGTTTTTGACCTCATAAAACGTGAAACTTCGGCCTTTGGGGGAAAGCCCGAGTGCAGATGTCACATATCCGATCGTACAAATGAAACCCAACTGTCCATACAACCCTACAGAGTAGCCCACCAATGCCCAATGGCATCACCTTCATAGGTGTGTCGTATCTTTTTTTCTTCTTTTTTTTAAATACTTGTATGATGAAATGAATAGTAGAGCCTGAGACTGAGTATTGAATCTCTTTTTACTATACATGGGGGTGATGACGTTTGGGGTCACTTGGAAAGGGTGCGTTTACACCGAGAGGTCGAAATAGCACCCGCGTTTGACGATAGACGCGCGGTATTATTAGGCCCAGTGAAATGGATTCTTAGTTTCCCGTCCATTATGTTTAAAGGATAGGGGGTCGGGTTTCATGTTATGTAATAATATACTTTTTTCTGTACTACAAATGTTACCGACTTTATTGTTTCAAATTCAACACAGAATTTCTTCATTTAATTTCATTTGTATATGCAACCCCTTTCATAGATAAGTTCATCATAATTTGCTATTTACGATCTAGCTACCTTACCTATAGTTTAGATGTTTTGTGTACTAATGTACCCATAAGCTGATATAAGTTATAGTTCTAGCATGAAAATTATTTGATCACGGTTGACACTACTTTTTAATTTTATTGTAGCCACCATAGAGCTATTCGTTTATTTATGCACCACTTACTTTGTTTACTCTATATGTTTTACAATGAGTAAATTATTTCGACCATTGCCTGATTATTATGTATCGCTTTGTGTCTTTAATTTGTATTTGAAATCCAACTTTTTGGTTGCAATAAATAAATAAATAAAAAAAACATTACAGAGGCTCAGAACAAAGTAAAATGGTATCATATTAATGATGTTTGTTGCCTCATTGTCTAGATCCCCCATAACATCATTTATTTAATTTCAGAACAATATATAAAATAACCGAAACAAAATTTAGGTAGATTCAAAAAGGAAATGAGGAGGGGACGAGAAACTAAAAAATGAATTAATTCTGCCTTAGAGATGAGCAATGTGTAGACTAGGGTCAATATGGGCTTGTAGGAACAAATTCATATAATTTTCGTGAGACTTTGAGGAGTCTTTATTAGGCAAGATCAGGAGTTTCCACATTTTATTTGAAATATTTGGAGTGAGGGAGTGACGAGAAGAGAAATCATAACAAAACAACGAGGCCTTATATGTGCAAGGGCATGAATCTTAAAAGTTAAGAGTTCATTTCAAATGACCAAATTAACCACATCCCAAAAATAGCGAGACAAAACATGAAACATCACACTCACAAAAACAAACAAAATACAACAGAAAAGAGGAAAAAACACTGACACTTGAGGTAAACTTCCCCGCTGTTCGTGTAATCAAACAATAATAGCACCTAAACGGTCTTTTGTATTATTCATTCTTGGACATTACACCACGAAGAACAATAAAATCATTGTGTTTGTAATATTTCCGGAAAAACCAGACGTCTTGGTATTTCAAAGCCCCCCCCCCGAAAAATATTGTTAAAATGTAATAAATCGTGTTATTGTATGAAGAACTGAAGGACGCATTTGAATTCTGCTTCAATAAATTTGATTTTGATCTGGCTTTGTATGTCTTTTTCTTGGTCGGAAATCTGTCAGGGAGGGAGGAGGGGGAATCGCCTCTCCCCTTCCCCCTACTTCAAATACCCTAGTGGTCCAAGGGTAACCGCAGACGCGCAGCTATTATTTTGAAGTGTTCTTTGTTAGTATTCTTTGCCTTTAATTTGAAACGGAAACCTTAGCTTAGCTCATGGTCCTGTAACCGTTTATTCTTTCTTGTCTGCAATTATATCCGTATTGTTTTTATTTTCTCACCTTCCCGGGTCCTTCCGCTATCTCAGGAATGGCTAGTCTTGAATTGGTCTGGTGACTGGTCTGAACAAAGGGTGTCCGCCCTAGTCTGCTGGCACAGACTGTAATTTGACAGCCTTGAGCAGAGCCTAGCTCTGTCAGTCTTTGGCTGTGTCTGGAGCAGCGTAAGTACAGAGCCTATGCAGTTTGCTGTAAGCTTAGTCTCAGAGTGCAGACACTACAAAAGGAAGAACAAGGGTTTGTGCGTGCAAACTACGTCCGCCCGGCCCTGTGCGTTTTGCTGACAAGAGAGGGTGTGCGTGGGTGTGTTTGGGGCAGGTGAGCGGTGAGCGCTGTTGGTTATTAATTATACCCTTTTTTTAATTACCAGCATTAAACAAAGGTCAAACCTATCCACGGTGGAGAGTAGTACTAGTAGAGTAGATTAGTTGTCTATTAAGCTTGGATTTTCCAATAACACTGATGCAATGATTAAGATAAATATTTGAATCGTATCAGAAGTGCCCCTTCCAGGTTTAATAGGGCAGACGCGTGTTTCCGTTCGGTTTCTATCGAATCTTTTCAAATTTTAAATGAGGGGGGACTAATTACAACTTCCGACATTTCGTTTCCGTGCAGGGCGATTGCATTTCGTCAAAAACACAGCAGTGAACATTTTGACAAGTCACGCAACATTAATTCTATTTCTAGGTGTCTTGTAGGAATTTTATTAGGTTTTTGGTTTTTGGTTTTTGGTTAGTGGTTGTTTGGTTGTTTTTTTAATGGTTTTTTTTTTGTTAGGCTTCGTCAAACTGTTTTGTGTTTTTACTTGGGGAGGGGGTTATTACGATAAGATTTATTTATTCATTCACAATTTGAGTTGTGTATATTTTGTACTCTATAAGTTATATTGTAATTTGAAATAAGTTGTATTTTGTTGTACATGTATTGAATGAATACATGTTGTACATGTATTGAATGTATTGATGAATACAATAAAGAATATTACAAAACAAAAACAATTTTGTGTAAGAAATTTATGATTCGGTGTTTTGGCGGGAACACTAGACGGACTATCGTCTGTGTAATTCTCATTTTACGGACACCATAACGTCCTAAGCCTACTGTACTACGTCTGAAAACAAACAAAAATATTATTATTTATTACACAAATTAAAACTCAAATCTCATCTGTTGTAAAGTTTAAAGGGAAAGACCACACTGATAGGAAGTTGGTCTCAATAGAAGCAGAAATTTAGAAAAAATGATATGTGAAAGTTTGAGCAGAGTTAGATACAAAATAAAGAAGGAAAAATAAGGAATCAATTAAACACAACTTAACAACTCTGTACCAGGGAGATGGAACCCCCTGTGTCCTGTGACGTCTTACTTTCTCTTTTCTTAAAAGAAAACATTGAATCATACTTTTCCCCCGGTAATCATTGCACATTATGTCTGTACGAAATCCCTGTATGTCTAAAAGATATGTTTGTATTTCTTCATTAGCAACTAAGAACATGGATTTTATTTTTGACCATCGCTGTAGACTGGAATGGTGAATCAGGAATCATGTTTTGCTCTTAAACTTTGCCTGAGACGTTGTTTTCTGATAAAAATAACTGCCAATCAGGGGCTAGAAGGTAAAAAAGAAAATTGTAAAATTTCCACCACATTACATTTTGTTTCGATACCTTCTTTTTGTAATCTGATCATATCGTTTCCAGCCTTTTTCTCTCTTTTTTTTTCCTTCTGTCTATCCTGCTTGTCTGGTTTTCCAGTTTCTATAGAAACAAGTTATTCTTCGACCGGAATTTCCCTTTAAGTTAGTTATCATGGTTATGAGGGCGTCGTGTGGTTCTGAATTCGATTTAGCTTATGTGACCTTTTAAATAATTATTTTGAACATTCGCGTTCCTCACACGAACACTCATGACGGTAAAGATCGACCCCCCCCCCTTATTTTTGTATTTTTTAACCAGAAGAGCTGTCATTCATCACTGCATGTTTTATAGCATATGTACGCCCCCTCGCCGTGTTTGTTTGCAAAATCACGATGGGTTGTCAAATAATTCTCTCAGCAGTTTGACGTCGCTATAGCAGGCAACCTTTCACCCGAATCATACACGAATGCTACGGGGGAAATGACGACATAGAGACGAGATTTTTAAAAAAATTTGTTTTGTTTTTGCGAGACACATTGTCACATTGTCATGACATACTATTAAGAAAACTTAATGAATAATTTAACTATTTCAATGAATATGTATTGTTCAGCAATGGCGTAGTTAGTATCCAGTCATTGAGGGGGCTCCGGTCTTGTCTAGGTGAAAGAAGCGCCATAGAGCGGGGCCAGCGATTAGGGTCAGGGTAGGGGAAGGGGTGCGTTCATACTTATTGTTTGTAGCCTGCCTTTCACCTCTCCCTTTGCTTCTCAGTGAAGTCTCGTGGTCTGGTGGAAACGTTACCGAACTGTGGATCATATGGTTCATGGTTCGTGGTTCGAGTCCCGCCACGGCACCAATGTCCTTTAGAATTATTTTGAACATTTGCCACTTTCCATCCAGTTGTAGTGAATGGGTACCTGATGGGAAATTAATTATTACTTGATTACTTTCAGCTCCTCAGGTAGGTTAGGGCAGCCGAGCTTAAGCCAGGGAAGTATAATGCACTTTGTAAGCCCCTTGAGCATTCCCTGGTGTGGGTATGTGCGCAACAATTATTATCATTAGTCTCTCTTTAGGGGGTACATGCCCCTTTGACCCCCTGTAGCGGCACCACTGTCTGTCGGTTTATACTCTCATACTCGTAACTTGTACATGTTGTAGGTGATGTTATCATCGACGCCGTTGTTGTTCCAGAGCACAGATTGATGACTTTCCATGGGCATGTGGGAGGCAGAGTAACGTGGGTGGATATATGATGTAAGAGAGAGGGAATACAGGTTAATGCGATTCCACAAAACGTGGTGTTGTTTATTGTCTTGTGAAGAAAATAGCAAGGATAAGGACGATTTAATGGTCATGTCTGAAAGAATCTCACTGTCCGCTAAGGCCAAACTCGTAACATAAGTTATAGTTCTGGTAGACGTAAACAATAATTTGTGAGGCTCTGTGAAGTAATATCACTGTAGCAATGGTTCACTGCTCTTGAAAGTGTCCTCACATTTAAAACATTGGCCTGGATTAGTCTCGTATACCAATTTCTGAGTGC
This sequence comes from Mesocentrotus franciscanus, assembly GCA_037976565.1. Classification (NCBI taxonomy): domain Eukaryota; kingdom Metazoa; phylum Echinodermata; class Echinoidea; order Camarodonta; family Strongylocentrotidae; genus Mesocentrotus; species Mesocentrotus franciscanus. The sequence goes on along the minus strand of CP137676.1, from coordinate 29,024,485 downwards.
AGCACTTTTCACTGTTCGTGAATGTCAGCAATATTGAGTAAATTGATTTTATGATCCTCAAATCTCACCATAAACATAATTTCATTTAAGCCTGACTACAAACTCATCCATTCCCGAAAAATCGCAATGCCCTAGAGAAAGTTTCTTTCATAACCAACTCTTTACAGCTTGCGACAAACATTGATAAAATGCTTCGTATTCGTCAAAGTCTGCATGCAAGCACGGACTCTATATTTATTGGAAATATTAATATATTGTGTCTTGAGTGAAGCCTAGCCCAGCTCCAATACAAGAGCAACAGGACAGAGGCTATGGACTGCACGGTCTCAATAGTCTTCTAGCTCAGACCCTCTTTATCACATTTACCATGTTTATACACTTTGTTACGTCATCAGATCTGAATAAAACATAATATTTTTATTTTTTACTTTAAAAAGTTACAGACAGAGCTTACTGCAGATTCATTTTGACTTAGCATCTTTTATTTAATTTTTTCCTGTTCTCCAATGATATCGGAGGTTTTTTCTAATGGTTTTAAAGACAACAACGACATAATTATCATCGTCGTCGTCATCATCATCATCATCATCATCAAGAACAGCGCTTATATTCCTTTGTAGTGTGATCCTTAGAAATAGATCTCTACAATCCAATCACATAGCACTTCTGAAGGGCATGACCTCCCATTCAGCTTCATTATTACTCAATTGTGGAACAGTGAGAAAAATATCCACTAAACAAACAAAAAACCGAGGAAAAGAGAGAAAAGTGATGCTCCATGTTGGCCCTCTAGATATCCACACGCTGCGCGGCGTGCGTGCGCCCAGAGAGGGGGCAAATTTGAGTGAATAAAAAAAACTGCAAGTGGTATCCGCGATTAAATCGCGCCAACTGCGGGAAAGCGTCCTATATTTCTTTCTTTCCTTATCGTCGATTTTTAAGATGAATATGGGATGTTCATTTACCTAACATTAGTTATGAAATATTTGTTATTGCGAATCAAATTGTCTCGTGGAATTTGTAACTCAAATGCTTTTAAATGCGTTATGTAACCATTATTTTGATTTAAAAAAAAAATGTTTTGTAACGTATTTTTATTTTGCCTTTCAAACTTGCGTATATCAATTTCGTTACATATTTGAAGTCTAGTAAAGCCGATAAACTGAGGTGCATACCCCCGTATTGATGAAGTGAACACCACGATAAAACCCCTGAAATCCCTGAAACCCTTTATCGCTATAAGTATAAGGACCTCACGGATACTATGAGGACGGATGAGGGTTAGTCTGCAAGCACATACTCTCATTTTGACACTATAGCACAATTCCTAAAGCCTTGATCAGAGCCTCGATCTGTAGGTTTCAGGGAGATGTGAGTTGGTATTGCGGTCAGCTCTCTGTCTTCGCCTGCAAACTGGCTCAGGCGACCCCGGTTCGAAACTGAGTCACGTTTTTCGGATGGTGACGTTAAAGGTATAGACCAGTTTTGTAAACGCCCCCCTCTCAAAAAATGAAATGGAAGCTCTTATTACCAATCATGTGAAAGAATATGTTTTGACTAATACGTGATGATACAAATTTTGCCGGGAAACCGCCTACTAATTGCTATATTTGGTAAATTATTATATCTATTTGGACCGGATAGATATCGCGCACGTGTCGCGTAGTCCCATATACATCTTTCTGTGTACAGTGCTTGTAACTTTACCAAGACTGGGCCAAAGTTCTTCTTATTTTGATGATTCCAGAACCTTGCAGTACATACCAATACTTATATGCTAGATGATCAACCTTTTCTGATCGATTCCACAACGTTTCTTTCACAATGCAATCGCATGACCAGAACTGGTCTTTATCTTTAAAAAGTTGGTCTCCAGACATATATAATCATATCTGATTGATACACGTACACACACACACACACACACACAGAGGCTGTGCCTTGTAGTCTCAATTTGCACACACTGATACACACAGCGACTGACAAGGGTTTGTGTTTCTAAACCAGATGATGGTGGGCATCATGACAGCCGGGTGAGAGGCTGAGAGCTGTCGAGGATATTTATCCCTCGAAAATCTGATATTTATGCTATTGAAATTAAGGTTGTCAAACTAGGCTTTGCATGATGACAAGCCAGATCTAGGGCAACTTTTGCGACGGATGATGGAGAAGAGTAGAAGCAGTAATATGAACAAGTAAACACATTTAGCTGTCACGAACTTCCGTCTTTTTACGACTCTTTCCCACAATATTGTCTTCACAGTTTTGTACATCCCATGTATTATGCTATGAGGGTAGATATACTATTAGTTTCATAATTGTACAGTGAACAATGTTTATTCATTTATTCAAATGTATTTATACAGGATACACAAGATCGATATGAATCTGTTTCCATCTTGGTCGTGTTATCAAAAACATAAATAAAAATTATGAACAATCATGAAATGGTAAAAGTAATTACAGTCAGTACAATTACATAATTATAAAATTAAGACAAAGTGTGACGTTTATAACAAATCAAGAACATAATATTAGATGAGGGGGAATAATCGTATATAGTACATGTAATGCAAACAAATTTAGTTTGTCCAGGACTCCTACCGCTGCAACGGGTCCTACCCGCAGTCGATGATGTAGCATGGATCAAGTCGGGGTTGAGTAGAAGAGGATACGGCTGTAATGACGATTGTATACGATCGTAATGAATAAACTTTGAAAAATATGTGTGTATAAAATGTATATTTTCCTCATGCATGTGGATTTTTGCCACTTTTCACCAAATGAAACTGGTACACTGGAATGGTATTTTATACCTCAGTCACATCCCTATAGATCGACTCCAAACCAACTCCAGACCGACGGATCGATTCGTGGCCATTAAGGATAATGATTTTTGTTCCCGGTCTGTTTAATATCGGTCTGGTGTCGATCTCTTTGGTGTGACTGGGGTTCCCCCTGAGGTCCCCGAAAACAAGACAGGAAATATGATTCAGGTATATTATAGTTTTCGATCCTTAAATTAATTCCAGCTGCTACTCCTTAGGACTTTCGGCTTCACCATTGTTTGTTTTCGTAAATGGTTAATACATGTATAACGAGGTTTGATAATGCAGATGTTTAGGTAAATGTTAACAGGATGGAATAAACTTGTCATGAACGAGCAGTTTACATCGTCATTTTTAATATGATTTTTAAAGATGTGTTAACATTATATATCTAACGATTAAAAGGGTTCTGTTGATCGGTAATTCCATGGCGTAGCCAGCACTTGGCTAGACCCGGGGTATGCCCCTCCACATGTAGGACACGTGGAATATCATGATCTCCTGCAGCTGTCATTCATTTGGCACACATGTATGTACACAGTGTGATTATTCATGGCCCGAGATTTATCCTTATTTCTTTATCTTTCTTGTTTTACAGATATGCGAGATCTTGTCACTATGATGTCACGGAAAAGGAGATGCTGCTACTTCTTCGCGGCTCTCACCTTCATCTGCGCATGCTCTGTGATCTTTCCACCACGCGACATGCGCTTAGCGTTCACCGACTACCTGACGCGCAGCAATGGGGAGACGCGGCGGCTTCTGCAGAACAGTGTCGTGAAATCGGCTTCAGCTGCCGACCTGAGGGTAGTACAAAAAGCCTTCAAGGAAGAGAGTAAGAACGAGAAGGAAAAGTATCGAGTGCCGATCTTTTGGGACGACGGCGAGTTCATGGATGATGACGAGCCTGATAAACACGGCGGTGATCGTAAAGTCGAAGAGAAGACGCATGGGGTCGTAGCGAAGAAGCAGGAATCTGCATCTGCGCCGGAAGGCAACAATGTGACCAAAACTATGACCGCCAAAGACACGGCAAAATCGAACCCTAGTCGAAGTTCACTCAAGAAAACCCAGGAAAAGAAAGTTACAGAGAATGACCGCACTATGGCTGTCCTTGATTACAAAATGTCTCAGTTCCAGACAGTAAAGTATAATGACAAGTTAGAATCGGTCAAGTCGCAGAGTGAAGAAGCCAATGAAACAGAAGAGGCTACGAGCAGGGTCCTACCGGTTCATCTCCTCATCGTCACACAAAGACGATCAGGGTCTAGTTTCTTGGGACAGATCTTCAACCAGAACCCATGGGTCTTTTTCCATTTTGAGCCCTTGAAACTTCTTGAAATTAAGAAAAATGTGTATCCGAATGCTTCCTCTCTCCTCGCAAATTTACTGAAATGTCGTTTTAACAGAACTCCTCACCTCACCGACTTTTATAACCAGGAAACGCTGCATAGGATGTCCAGTAAGGTGCTTTGTTCACCACCCCTATGTGTGACGAATATGGACTACAACAAAATGAGGTCAAACACCGTCAAAAAGTGCGGACCACTTGAAGCTGAGGCCATGACCAGCCTCTGTAACATATACCCACACAAAGTGGTGAAACTTATTCGCTTGTACAGCGTCGAGTCCCTAACACCGTTACTGAAGGACAAAGGTATCAACCTGAAGGTCATCCATCTCTTGCGCGATCCAAGAGGGACACTATCTTCCAGATCGAAGGAGGATCCAAAGCGCACCAAAGCACTGTCCCTGGGCAAGAGCCTAAGTCACGATGCTGCCTACATCTGCCGCAGGATGAAGCACAACTTCAACTTTGCTCATAAGAACCCGGGACTACTACGGGATCGCTACCTCAGGGTCAGGTACGAGGACATAGCCAACGATCCTGAAGGCTGGACCACAACTCTCTACAAGTTTGCGGGAATGGGGGATGTCCCTGTCAACGTGTACAACTGGATCCAGCAAAATACACGCGAAAGCACATCGGAGGCCTCACGTGACATCTACTCCACGCATAGAAACTCTTCGGCCAATGCGCAGGCGTGGCGTCATCACGTTACTTTCCCCGTGGTGAAGGAGATACAAAAGTATTGTGGTGAGGTCATGGAGGAGGCGGGTTACAGGCAGGTCAAGGAAGCTGCCGACCTGCAGAGGACTGATTTAAGTTTTGTTGCCCCAATCACGTGATAATTTATCGTCACCGTCTGTGACATTTTTTCTACGATGCAATAATATTTTGTGATCATTTTTGGTTTTCATATTTTATGAGAAGAGAATTTTAAAGTGGAGAATTAGTCGGGCATCCTTACGGTTTGTTCGTGCGTTTTTTTTTTTGCGAACACAAAAATATCCCTGGAAACATTTATATATTACGCATGTTTATCTTTTGATATACTCTTTGTTGGGGTAGGGTTGGTGGAGGAGGGTGCAAAGTATGGTGTATAAAACTGTATACGTGATTAATAATTTAGCATTTGGCGGCCGGGGGTCTACCGCGTTTAAGGAATAGTGTGCATGGCTCAAACTAAGCAGCTGAAAGTAGAAAACCATGCATTGAGGGAAACTTTTGTCTATGCTTCCAATCAAACTCATTAAATTTCCATTTTAAAAGAACACGTCAGCTATAGCTGTCAAAATAATTTTAAATTACGTACTATTAAACATCTTGAAAATATGTATTGGTTGTTTGTTTTCAAATCATTTTTAACACTTAATTGATTTCTTAGGGGTAAAAGAGATTCGAACATTTAAACAACAGGATTTGCATAGTTTATATAAAGACTACTGATACACTTTCTACACACGTCCATTTGCCGAAATCTGCAAAAACAGATATGTAAGTACATGTATAAAATTGTATATAGTCTTTTTGGCAGACTTCAGTTTTGGAAGAATGCCTAAATGCCTATATGCGCATATTTTTTTTTTCTTAGTCCACATTTTGCCTAATTCGATTTTAATTGTTTTTTTGTGATGTACTTTTTTATGGGCAACTTAGACGTGCCAATTTCAGGAGAGCTTTTGTTTTTTCTTTTAAATACAAGTACGATAACGTTCATATCGCCTTTTTGATCGATTTCACATTTTGCTTTGTATGAACAAGTTTTAGTGATCCATTTAAAAATGTGTTCGTACATGATTGACTAGGCGTTGTGGCGTGCGCCTGTAATCCAGCTAACAGTGGAAGTTACAAACTGATTCAGCCGAGGACGCAGGTTCGAAACTGAGTCACGTCTTTCGGATGGTGACGTTAAAGGTCGGTCCCCAGACGTAAATAATCATATCTGATTGATACACGTCTGTAAAAACCCAATCACACACATTGTCTGTATGTAATTTAGTTTCTGTTTAGTCCGATTTTTATATGACAAACGCGATATTGTGACAGTGACCTTAACTACTGCCTTTTGTGGGAACAAAGCATTAACTACCATAATTATATATTTCATGAAAAAGTTTTCTGCCTTAAATCTTTGTATGAAATGCTTTCAATGACCAAACGTCTTCCATGCTGCTTTAACTTGATTATGTTTGTAAATGATGCTATTTTGATGATATTCAACTATGTGTGATTCTATTTCATTTATTATGTTATATGCAATTACAGACCATTCTATACCGGGTACCCATTAAACACCTGGGTGGAGAGTGGCAAATGTAGATTAATTGTGTGATTCACACACAGATACATTAGTGAGATTCAAAAATCGATTTTTGAATCGCGATCAGAATCTCACCTTTTTTCCTTTGTGTGAACCTAACGGTGTCAGTAAAAAGTAAGAACCCGAAGGCGATCAGAATATCACTAAAAAATGAAAAATCGCGATTGTTTGGCCGGGTATCTGCATGTAGTATTTGTAGCGAACATTCTTAGCAGTAAACAGTAATCGTTAAAAATACGATTTGTTATAATTTTTTAAATGTACTATTTTTTTCTTCGTTCAATTTGTTTCTATTGACACTCGTGCCGATTATTAAGACAGGCTCTAACTTTTGGTCTTCCTTTCCATGTTTTATGAAGATGATAGAAATTTTACACGTTTTGATAGGACTATAGTGCAAGGTATTTTGCCCTATATGTTACCGAAATCATCACTTTCTTTTAGTATGATCGATGATTCAAGTCGACAGCCATCCTAGAGCTTCAATAAGACGAAATAACTGAGGTGATAAGCAAGCGCTCTCATGGAAATAGCAAAGCAAATGAGACTTGCAAGTTGTGTTGTTGTTGATATTGTTTAATTTCCTTTATTCATTGTGTAATGTATGGAACAGCAAATGACCAAATACTATGGGCCTTACTTTGACCCCCAAAAAAAAAAAAACTTTGAACCTTTTCATGTTTTTTTTTAATTTGCTGATCTTTATGCATATATCAAAACAGTACATTTGGATTATAAGTTTGTTGATTTTTTATTTAACATGATTATTTGTGTGAATTTGTTATGGTGTTTTGCATTGTTGTTGTTGCTCTTTCATAATGTTTGGTATTTTGTAAAATTTATATGTTCGTGATTCTGGTTTAGATGGAATGATCTTCTATCATAATTTATAATAAAAACACATCATTTAAAAAAAAAAATGATTCTCCTTTGTCATTGTTCTGTAGGCTAGTATTTTGCGTTCCGGATGTAAGAGTAAGTACGAGTGCTGCAAAAGAATTCAATTAATAATACTAGGAGATATGCATGCATTGTCTCACGAATTGTACTGTCTCAGAAATTTCCAATTCTTTCAAGAAACGGAATAGTTGTTGAATGACATCCAAACATATACAGAATCATTCCCAATTAACAATTGACGTAAAATTACCGCAAAAATTCAAATTATAGTGTCATCTTTTTCTTTTGTTTAAGCAAAATTTGAAGCAAAATCTGATAACTGGAGGTATCGGGGATCGAACCCGAGGCCTCTCGCATGCAAAGCGAGCGCTCTACCACTGAGCTATACCCCCTTGCTGACGGAGTTGGAATAATACAAGTAGGAGATTATTTGGCATTTGGCATTTCGATGAGTAGTTGAAAAGAAACATAGGATATACGTTCATGAACAATATTCAATTTATTAGACAGAATTAGGGAGAGTGGGTGCCGACGTGACAGGGAGAATGGGAAGGAGGGAGCTAATGTAATAACGTCATATTTGCTCGTCGTCCAGGTTAATTTAAATCATAGTGTCGTCTTTGTCTTTTGTTTAAGAATTTCAGTTGGCTATAAAATTAATGTCAATATTGTTACAGGAACACATTTCTTTTGATAATATACGTCTAAAAAACTTTACAGAGAGACCCAAACAAAATACAAACAAATGTCAAAGGTTCTTTGTCGACGTAAACTAGCGTGCTTTTATGGCTGGTATTGTCATTTAAAACTCGTCGAAGCAAAATTTGATAATTAGCTGGAGGTATCGGGGATCGAACCCGAGGCCTCTCGCATGCAAAGCGAGCGCTCTACCACTGAGCTATACCCCCTTGCTGACAAACCTGCAGATAATGTAATAACATAGAAGTGGGAGATTATTTAGCATTTCGATGAGTAGTTGAAAAGAAACATAGGATATTACGTTCATGAACAATATTCAAATTATAAGACAGAATAAGGGAGAGTGGGTGCCGACGTGAGAGGGAGAATTGGAAGGAGGGAGCTAATGTAATAACGTCATATTCGCTCGTCGTCCAGGTTAAGACTCGGTCAGAAATACCATTACGAACTGCTACGCACGCCGTACGAACGATTTTCAGACCATTTCGTAAGATCTTCTTAAGAAGGCCGTACGAAACCAGAGTTCGTAGACCGTTCGTAGACCGTTCGTAGACCGTTCGTAAGTTCGAATAGGCGGCCGTACGAAGTGCCCCTTTTATTTTGACAAGTGCCCCTATTAATTTGTAAAAGTGCCCCTTCCCCTTTTAACTTCTTATAAGTGCCCCTTTAATTTTGACACGTGCCCCTTTTCCTTCGACAAGTTCCTATTTTCCTTTGCAATAAGTGTCCATTTTCCATTCTCATAGGTGCTCATTTTCATTTCTAGTAAGTGCCCCTTTTTCTCTTTTGATAAGTGCCCCCTTCACCTCTGATAATTGCCCTATTTGAATCTGAGAGGTGCACTTTTACTTTGACAAGTGTCCCTTTTCCTAATGTTAAGTGCCCCCATTAAAAAAAATAGTCGCTTCTCCTTCTCATAAATGCCCATTTTCATCTCTGGTAAATGACCCTTTCTGGTACGAGAAGTTACACCTTTTCACTTCAGATAAGTGCTCCCTTCACCTCCGATAAATACCCTAACAAAATCTGATCGGTGCCCCCTTTCTTTCAAATAATGAACATTTTCCTTTTTTATAAGTGCCCGGCTTTTTCATTCTCATAAGTGCCCCTTTCCATATCTGATCAGTGCCCCTTTTCATATCTGGTAAATGACCCTTTTCACTTCTGTACGAGTTTGACATTACATTACACGATCGAAATGCGAAGCACCAAGGAGTAGTAAGCTCCTTGGTACTATTACATGTAGCTACAGACGGCAAAATAATCATGTATTGCATCATTAAAGGACTATCTAACATCATAAACATCATAAACTATAACATCGACTAAAACCATACAATGTGGATAAGTTCCCAATCACGTTTACGAAACGCACTCAGAAAGCAACGAAGTAATGCCGAGACAAAATGTTTTTATTTTAACATACCGTACAATTACTTTTGGTAGAACTTTTCATTGACTAGATATAATAATTATTAATTTTATTCATGTTCACTTATTCAAACGCTTTCACATTTTAGCCTGCTCAAAACAAGGTCAGATTGTACCTTTAATTGTCTTAATTGAGCTTGGGGCCACATGCAGTTTCGAGCTCCGAGACTAAGGTGGGGGAGGAGGTAGATGCACAGACAAAGACCCTCTTTCTCAGCTTTTGGAGCCAGTGCCAGTCCTAAATCGTTATGGATGATGAGTGCAACACGCAACGTCTGCCCGAAATAACTTTCACCCCTTTGCCTAACCCATTATTATTGGGTGTGAAAGTTATGCTAATCGAACTCTCCTTGTATCAGACTTTGATGACGTCGGGGGTCAAACAAATTTCACTGATCGACTTCCAATTCCTGAAAAAGAGTAACAAACGTTCAACATTATCTTGTTATTATATCACAAGCCACCGCCATAGGCCCTATCTTTGCAGAAGGGGGCAAGGGGGCCAATTGCCCCCTTCTGAATATCTTCAGGCCAAGGAAACGAAAATCAGCCTCTTGTTAGGAATCTTTATAGTGAGCGGGTTATGGGGAATCATTGTAAAGTATTTATTTAACAAACAAAAAACGTAAAATTATTGTATACTTCTTTATATTTACTTTTTTTACTCCTCTGAGATCTTCCGAGAATAAGTCACTTTGGGAGGTACCCCTTCCAAACCCCTGTAAGGAAAACTATACCGGCCCTCAAAAGTGGCTTCTTTACTAAAATTACAGGTCCTATTATGGGTCACAGTATAACTTAAATAACTATAAGATATGTTGCCCCTCCTAAAGCAAAGGTCGGGATACGCCACTGCCACAGGCCCAAAATGTAATTGACTTTAAAGATTTTTGTGCGGGCAGGGTCAACTTAAGTTTACAGTTCACCGCGAAATTCTGAAATGATAGGGATAATTCTAGAAGTAATGTTAATGTGTTTCCTTTTCTTTTAATCTGCGTCGCCTTGAGATAAGGCGATTGACAAACCAAAGTAAATGATTGTTATTCTTGCCAAATGTCTGTCCCTGTTCCTCATGGTATTTGAATTGCGAACCCACGCGACAGGTAATAATGGAGTTGGTTCGATCAGTTAATCTACTTTATCCCTATGCTAACCTTTCCCTGATATCTCTGCCCCTCCCTCTTGCTCTCTAGTCTCTCCCTTTTCTTTTCTTTCCCGCTTGTTCACAACGTTCCCATTTGTCTTTCTATCCCTTGTTTTTTGTTTTTTTGTTTTTGCTTTTGTGTTTGTTCTCGTTTGTTTCGTCCTTCTTCCTCCGTTTCTTTTTTTCTCGTTAATCATCTTTTCTTACGTACCTGTTCTCTTTTTGGTTTCCTTACAATTATTCTTTCTTACCCTAATTTATATACAAACCTATTATCTGGGACCTACATAATACAAGCTTTGCTTTTAAGTAGATCCCCCACTTTATTTAGCCTTTTCTTTTTCTTGCAATGTATTTATCAAACTTATGATTGTATCTTTTGTTATAACTATTACCATGTACATTATGTTTCTATATTGCATGTTTAGCTATAATTATTACCATGTTCATTATATTCAATTATGTTATTTTAGATAAAGTGGAAATAAATAAACTTGAACTTGAAATGAGAATGTCGAACAATGGACTTCGAGCCATTGAAGAAAAAGGTTTAATTGAAATTCACAGTTTTTCGAGCTAATATCTTAAAATCTTGGTTTCAAGATTGGATATGTCTCTCAAATGTTTTGGATTCAACTTGAAATTGTTAAGCCAATTAAGTTCAGAAATTCACTCAGTTGATTTAGATGTACTGTAATGACCACGCCCTTGGTAGTCGTCGCTGCAACACCCCGGCCTCGTAGAGAAAGTATAAAGGAAATGGAAATGGTCAACAAGTGAAATAAGCCAATGTTGTACGCATTTTACCCAGCTGTTTTTATGAGTTTTGTGGAAATAATGAATTGAATTGAACTGAATTGAACTGAATTGAACTTGCCGAATTGAAATTCACTTATAGATTTCACTGTGATCTCATATTTCAAGCATTCATATTTTTGTTAATATTCGATTTATCTGAAGAAAAGGAGAAAAAAAAAAAAATCCATTTTGTTTCTCTTGTTTTTCTTCTTTAACACAAAGGTACAAAGTTTTGATTGCCATTGAAAGCCTGACCACTCCCAGGTCATACCCAACAAATCAAGACGGAAAAGAATCGACGGTATGATTGTTCCGCTCGGTATCTAACGGGATATCGATGTCTGGTACTAAAGCGATGACCTTGGCCCTGATCTTGAACTCTGTCTGAACTTAGAAGTTAAATGCTCTTATAGTACATGTAGTAGGTTCTCAATAGGAATTTGAAACCATTTGGGTGTTAACCCCATAATGGGTGTTGTCAATCTCCAAGAGTACTCGTCACTTTTAATACCGACAGGTCTTATGTAATGCATTGTGCCCTGAAACCTACCGCCTAAAGGAATTCTCATCATAATAAAGTTTCCTTCACCCTCGAGATATTATGAAGGCAAGTTGGAGAATTATCTGGTAGCACAACATGTCCCGCTGCCTGAGAGACCTGGGGTGTTTCACAAAGACTAAGATCGACTTTAAAGCCCCACTGCACTACTAATAATTGCGCCCTCTGTACATCCAACAATGCCTAAGCGGTACCCATTGATCCCCCATGATGCCCTTTTTCTTATGTTATTGAGAGCTGATTTGATGAGATAACCACCTGCCAGTGACCTCGCAGGAAGGTCCAATCCCTCCATGCCAAACTAGTGCAGATAGGCTTTAAAGAGAAGGTTGAGTTCTGGGAAGAGGTGAAAAATAATTTGTGAGCGTTATCATTGTTATTATGCAAGTGTGGAAGAACATCAGATAACAAATGTTCCCTGAAAAGCATGGCTCTTCAAATGCCTTAATATTCTAAATATGGCATGTAACATCATAAAAATCGGGACGGATTTTTATGCCACATGTTTGTGTAGTCCCATATACATCTTTCTGTGTACAGTGCTTGTAACTTTACCAAGACTGGGCCAAATTTCTTATCATTTTGATGATTCCAGAACCTTGCAGTACACACCAATACTTATATGCAAGATGATCAACCTTTTCTGATCGATTCCACACCGTTTCTTTCACAATGCAATCGCATGACCAAACTCAACTTTATCTTTAAGTTGGAATTAACTATGGCAGGCCATTCATGCCACTGGTTGCTATCATCACCATTGGTCTCTCAATTATGATCTTTAGATAACATTCTTTCCTTCAATAATGAATTATCAAAAAATTTAAATTCTGCAGATTTGTGACCATGATTTGTACGTCCCTTGAGAAACCAATGCCAGTATTAAATGGTGAGAGCAAACAGTGGCATGAACGGCCTGCCATAGTTAAGTCCAACTTAAAGTCGATCTTAGTCTTTGTGAAACACCCCCCTGCTGTTCAAACGTTACTTCATAATTCAACAAATAAATCAAGATCAGATTCTGAAGAATTATTTCAATCGCCTCTAAAATTACACCTCCCCCCCCCAAAAAAAAAAAAAAAAAACTTATATGGCAATGTCTAGGCTTTAATTAAGCATGATAAAATTCCCAGCAAAATGAGGATTAAGAATCATTAAGAAGGTTGAAGACATTGGCATGGAGGCCTATTCATTATTATAATGTAGGAACTGTACTACTAATTTTAGTACAGGTTTACAATCCGACCAAGTGGGTAGGATATGAGGTGCCAAGTGTCAATCTCTCCATCTTTCTGATACACATGTACAAGCAACGATTCTGTCATTCCATTTCTCATTTTCATTTCATGACTGGATACCTGTCCTTAATTAATTTCAATTACAGAAACACATCAAATTGTGCATATTATATACATGTACGATTTTTCTATATGGCAATCCAACCTTTGTCACAAGTTCGTTTGAATGAAAGCAGAAAAACAAGAGAAACAGAAGGGCGAAAGTTTGAAATAAATCGGACAACGATGCATGTTTTAAATATGAAGTCACTAAATGTATGCGAATCTCAAATTTTAGTCAGTGGATTATGAAGTAGTCATGGACAATTCTCCCGTTGTCGTGCACAAAACTATCGTTACTTTCTGCCGCCTCCTCCCTATCAGTACATGTTCCCATGGGGCACTACTCAAACTCTATTATGGAAAGCACATTACAGGTCCTCTACTGAAAAAGAAATGACGCGCTCAAGAGATCATTTTGACAAATTGGCATTTCAGTCATATTATTGTGTGTTGAAACAAATGGGAAAGTTTTCCGACACTACGTCACAGTGACATCACTGATTGAGCCAATATGAAGTGCACATACGTAAAGTGATTACAACATTTAAAAATGTATAACTTTCTTATTTTTCATTCGATTTCATTCCAAACTTCACCAGTCTGCTTCTCTGATTTTTCTGACTTTTCATTTTTAATTAAGTTGCAGCGTCGCTAAAGCACATGATTCGTTGGCAGGCCGCACGAACCCTTGTCAGTCGGAATGCGCACCACAGTGTCTGGGCAGTGAGTCTACGCAGACGGCACGGTCTAAGTACTGCACACCATAGACCCTGTATTGCAGCTGCTCCCGACATAGCCAGACACTGACAGATTTAGGCTCGGCTCAAGACTTTATGAAATTGCGTTTGAGTGTCAAATTAGAGTATATGCCTGCAGACTATACACTCTGGTAGAGTGGGAAAAAGCCCGAAGTTTAGCTGCACCGTTCACTGTCGATACCAGTGTCTGTCTGGAGGAGATGACCTTGTTCCTGACCTTGACCTCATTATGGAAGTATAACGACGCAAACGGGAAGTACGCCTTACGCTCCCAGTGTCACGGTGTCCCAGGGATCGAATGTTTAGATATCGTCACTGAGAAAAGAAAAGGGTGAAATTCACGAAAAGCCTGGAGACCTTGATACTTTGATATTAGGCTCTTAATGCTCGTGAAATCCGCATTAAAAAAAAAGATAATGGAATAGTGGTTTGTTCGTTTTGAGCGCGTGACAAACCAGTTGGCTACAATCAACCAACATCAACATCAAATCAGTTTGTTTTGAGCTCGTGACAAACTGCCAATTGCATGGAAATAAAAAATTAACCAACAACAGTGTACACTACTCGATCCATAAATACCTCAGACAGATCTATTACTATGCAATTACGTGATCAGTGTGACATAACAATCTTCAATTATTGCATTGACGTTTGCATTGACGTCTTCCGTCAATGCCTTGTTTTCTTTAGCGTTCTGAATTCTTCTTCTTAATCTTATTTTAAAAAATCCCATTCGTTTTGCACGCAGTGCTTGTTAGATCAAGATCCCTTCCTCCATCCCGATTCATTTCAAAGTTCGTATGCATAGTTTCTAGCATCCTATCAAGGTCACTGAATTCTTCGTTTTTCGAAGTCACTCATGCGTGACCGTCCAGGCGCCATTTTGTCTGTTTCAGGCCTTTGAGGCCTTTCTTTCTGCCTATACCTATATATCCACTATCATATATGCTACAGACTTGTTATAAATAGCCCAAGAGACGCTCTTTTTTCAACGTTGCAACGTGAAACACGGGCGTCAAAGCATGCATATCGTACTAATACGATTGCAGTTCTAGTTATTATTTTTATCATTGTTATAATTATTATTATCATTATTATTATCATTATTGTATGAATGAGAGCACAGTAACCGAGTGATGAGTAGTCAGTATGAGATGTTCCTACGTTAATTCAGCGGGTATATGTACCATGTAGCCCTGCTGAAAGGTCAAGTTCAACTTCATACTTCAAAAATAATATTGCGAAGTCTTGTTGATGTAAAGGTCTATTTTTATTCCAATACCCATGCTAGTTGTAAGCCTATGATATGTAAACAAAAATGCTTTTCTACAGGATAGGAACATAAATGCGACTGAAAGTTAACACTTCAGCCTACCCCCCCCCCCCTCCCCTCCCTTTATGCCGTTTGCTTTTTCCAGACATGGATACAGAAACAGCTTGGAAAGCTTGAGAATGGAGTTTCGGTGTGGGCTGAAATCTGGTTATATGCAGACAAGGGATGGGATCAGTATAGGAGGGGGTGTTTTGAGGATCCCATTTCCATTGAAGCACCACCCTTTATTGCAATGACGACCTTCGTCATTGCCTTGTTTTCGTTCACATTCTGCCCCATTAATATTCTTATCCTCCTTAGTATCGTCCGGAAATCCCATTCGTTTTGCACGTAGTGCTTGTTATTCCTAGTTAGGTGCTTTCCTCATGTCCTTTTCCTTTCAAATTTCGTATGCATCATCTCTAGCATCTCATCCAGGTCACTACATTCTTCGATTTTCGAAATCACTCATGCATAACCGTCCAGGCGCCATTTTGTCCGTTTCTGGTCCATTTTAAGGCCTTTCTTCATTCCTTCCTATCTCCACTATCCGAGATCCTACAAACTTCTAACACATTCCTTTAGATAGTCTAAGAGATGTTCTTTCATCTGCGACGTATAACTTGACCTTCAAAATGCCATCTTCATAGTCAAAATTCAAATCTGAAACCGACTCCGTCAACAATCTCTCAAATTCTTGAAAAATAGACCCCTACAAATCTAAAATTGCAATAACTTTCTTTAACCAATTCCGTTCCTTCTCATCTTCTCGCAGTATCTTTATTTTATAATTGCACATAGCCATGCCAAATTTTACGCTCCAATGGCTATGCAAAACATAAATAGCGCCCTCTAAAGTTCTGGGAATTGGCTTTCTTTCTGTGGCCGTATCTCCATCATGGCTTGGCAGACCCGTACCCTTTTTTGGATTTAGATACTTGAACATATGCCCTGTCCAGCCATACACAAAATTATATACCCTAACACTGACCGACTTTGCGAAAAATGCCCTCCAAATTCGCCATTTTCAAGAAAATTCAGAAATAACTTCAACTTGCTCTAAATTGGCGATCTTTATACCTACATCAATGAAACTTGGCAGACATATGTATCCATATACGTGACAACTGTCTGCCAAGTTTGGTAAAATTCGAACGTGTCAGCGCAAAGTTATCGCCAAAAATGATGAATTTACTATGCATTACGTAATAGCGCGTTTAATGCGTGCAATACATTGCGCGAAGATAACAATGGTGTCAAACTGACCGCAATAAAGTGCCCTTTCGAATGATACCAAGTATAGTATATGTTCACACAGAAAATTGTGAATAAATCGCATTTAAACAAAGGTCACTACACGAATTCCGCCGAGTTTCCGCCCGAATCTAACACGTATCGGCTATGACGTCATTTTTTCAGACTGCTTTTCGCCCCTTAAACGTCCTTTTTTTCCTTGAAAATTTGCAGTGACATGCCGAGTTGCAATACGCAGGGCACCTCGTGGCCGGATTTTTGAAATTGGTCAATGGGGCCATTTAAGACGCCATTTTGTCCTATAAATCTATTTTACATCACGTGTTTCGATAGGATTATCATAGAAAAAAAGAGAGTTGTTTACACTAACAACCATGAAATCCTCTTTCTGATGATACCAAATACGGCCCATAAAGAGACATAAAGAGAGAGAGAAAAAACAATTTAACTCCGGTCATAATACAGATTATGTACGTTTTCCGCCCATGCATTACACGCATTGTCTATGGGGCATATCGGGTTCACGCTTTTGGCCCCCAGAACGATCTTGATTGCAATGACGAACATGCACCAAATCCCATTGGTTTTTGCACGCAGTGCTTGCGAGCCCTTTCTAGGTTCTTTCCCCTATCCCAATTTCTTTCAAACTTCGTAGGCATAGTCACTACCATCCCATCAAGGTCACTGTTGAGGCCTTTCTTTCGCCCTACCTATCTCCAATATCACAGAAGCTACAGACTTCGTACAAATTGCTCTGGATAGTTCGAGAGAAGCTCTTTCGACGGCGTCATTGCACGCACATCGTTGTGACACGATTGCATTTCTAGTTTTACGTTATTCTTGCGTCCGATCTCTCCACATTGCTAGTCTGCCTCTTGTTCGGCTTCTCTCGTGACCCCGGCCCCCATCCCTCTCCCCTCCTTCCCCCACACCAATCAAGCCCCTCTTTCTCCTCTCTCCCCCACACAAATCAAGCCCCTCTCCCCCTCCACCCTCTCCCTAACTGCTTTTCTCTCTCTAGATCTAATTCATTTCAATTCGCATTATTTATAATTAAAGAATCCACGATTATGGATTAATGTCAGTATAAAAGTACATTCCAAAACAAAAAACAAGAATGAATAATAATAATGGGTTACAAATTAATGAATTATTGAGATTCATAAAGTACATGTATATTCATCAGAGACAAATTTATGGCTGTCTCTATATCTCTCTCCCCCTTTCTCTTCCCCTCTCTCATTTTCACCAACAATTTTTGTCTTTCTCGTCACCTCCCCCTCTCTCTCTCTCTCTCTCATCTCCATCCATCCATCCTCTCTTCCCTCCTTTGTTCTAATTCTCACTACCCTCATCCCATGACCGCAATCAAGCAACCTTTCACTCATCTCTCTCTCTCTCTATCTCTCTCCCTCTTTCTCCCCCATCCTTCCCTCCCTCCATCCACCCTCCTCTCTATCCCCATTCTCATTCTCTTTACAGATATCTCAGGACTACAATCAGGCGACCTTTCATTCATCACTCTCCTTTCTCCCCCATCCTTCCCTCCCTTCCTCCTTCTCTCTGTCTCCCATCCCCCGGCCATGACTGAACCGAGCATCTTCTTCCCCCACCCTCACCCTCCCTCCCTCCTTCGCTCTCTCTCCCACTCACTCTCTTTACCCCCATCGCATGACCGCCATCAGGCAGCCTTTCATTCATCCACCATCGTGCGTCGTATTTCAGGAATGCCGCGACAAAGATAAGTGATGATGATCGCCAAAGCAGATGGCCCGGTCTATCAAATCATAACGCTCTACAATATTCGGCGCAACACGTTTTGATGTGTGATGGGGATAGACTACGACGAAGGGTAGAGCAACAATACTTTTCAAAATAATTATATTCGACTCAGACCATTGAATCATGTTTAAAGTGTACCAATCACCAAACAGTAGTTTGCTCTGATTATGTAACGGGTTCATAATCGCGTTACTATGTTCAAAATATGTGCTCCAAATAATACTTCTATACATAGATATTGGGTTCCGTACGCGTTTTGTTCTTTGTTTTCTTCATACGTTAACCCGCGGTGCGTCATTTCGATTGCGTTATTACTTGCGCTAATAGAACCTCAGTCTTTGTGTGAGTGTGTATACGATAAGCCAAAATAGGTTGTTATTAAGCGACCATTTGTACCTGTTTTGACACAACAAGGGATTATATTATTGGTAGAAAATGTTCTCGATAAATATGTAAAATAGGGGGTCGTTTCGAGTTCGCTAATGATCACACCTTTGAAAATGGTTTGACACTACCGAGGGTGCGGTGTGGTTTACTCTTTTTAAGGGATTTCGCGGGAAAAATTATTGGCTTAAATTCCAAATATAGATGACGGTAGAAGCTCACGATCGTTGCCGTGATACAAAATCACGTGGGCCAGGTGAACTTCGACTTTATTTCATAAAAAGTTCAAATTATTCAATACTTCCCAAATCCTGGTTAAACAGGCAATCGGATGCTTTGTTGACGAAAATTACAGGCGGTTAAAATTTAAGCTATTAAATTGACGGGCAAAACGTGAAATTCCTCTTGAAATGTCCCTAAAATGTATACCCCACTAGAGCAATTATTAAAGATCCATAATCTAGCTAAATTGAAACTCTATAATGCTTGACTTGAGTTTGTTTGTTTGGTTTTAGTTAATGTCTTTTGTTTTTGCAGAGACTGGCGCTTTGAGGGGGGGGGTGGAATAAAATGTTTGAAAACTTTCTACACTTTTAGTCTCAGGAAATATTGGGCAGATGATATTGATATTTTCATGCCAGGCCGTAGAGTAGAGTGTATCACCTCTTTTCACATTACCTTTCAATCTTACTTTCTTTTATCTGTTTCGCTTTCTTTGAGGCACGGGGGAAGGGGATTCCCCCGTGCCCCAGGTAGCTACGCCATTGCTCTCTACAATTAATAACATGCATTCGCTTCCGCAGACATCGAACCGACATTCCAATTTCCACTAAGATTAGAAAAAGTGTTAGTTTACGTGGTTCGCGTGGAGGGTGATTAGGGATAACAAGCGTCACTGCTTATTTATCTTGTCTGATAATCGTAATGGGTTGTGCATCTTGATCATCATCTACCGAGCGGGCAAGGTGCACAGGGGTGCATCCAGGAATTGTAAAAAGAGGCACAACATTCAGAAAAATTCTTTCAAGCAAAAAAGGAAGAAAGAATGAGAATAAGGAAAATGGGGGATCCCTAGCTTACTCCAAATTTCTCTGCCAAGGAAAAAAAAAATCACTTACGGTTTGTCACTTGGATTTTAAAAGGGGACACGGGCCGGATGAACCACCCCTTAATTCGTCACTGAATGGGCGAGCCAGGTTAAGGGTTTCGGCGAAAGTGTGTCGATTATCTCTTTATCACGCCACCCACGTATTGGTAGATATGAAGATGGCCGTGAAGGATGACGTCGTGAGCCCGTAAATCTTAGTCAATGGTCATCGTCAGAGCCATCTTATATACAGGGTTTGGCCGACTTGGTTTCAGTTGGTCACAACATGGCGTATATATTCTTTGTTTATTGCTTTCCAAACAGCAGTATTCGCCATATTGTAACCAATTGGAGCCGGGATTGCCATACTCTGTTTACTGATGGATCGTCGGTGTGACCATGTACGCCAATCCTTCTATTCATGATTCCCGTCATCTGCATCATCATCAGTATTATCATCATTATCCTCCTCCCCATCATTATCATTTTCACCATCATCATCAACACCATCATTACCATCCATCACCATCATCATCATTACCCTCATCATATACATCTCAATCACCTAGCGAAGCTTCCTTAAAATAATCGTTATAATAATCGTCATCATAATACAGCACAATCAAGAAAATGAATGTAAAGATTGGAAAAGAGGATGAAGAAAAGGAAGAAAGGAAGAAAGAAGACTGCGATCACAGAGAGAAAAAGAGAAAACGAAAAAAGAGAAGTAGAAAGGAGAAGAGGGAGGAGAAGAGAAAGAGCATACGAAAGAGAAGAGGAACGAGAGGAATCGGGAAGCGAGGAGGAATGAAGAGAAAAAGAAACTGACGCATTAAAAATGGAGGATGAGGAGGAGGAGGAGGAGGAGGAGAGAAGGAGGGGAGGAAGAGGAGGAGGAGGGGGAGGAGGAGCAGGGGAGGAGGAGCAGGGGGAGGAGGAGCAGGGGAGGGAGAGAGGGAGGATGAGGATGATAATAATGATGATGATGGTGATAAGGAGGACGAGGAGCAGGGGGATATAACCCTTCCACAACTTTCATCCAAAACAAATCTTACAACCTGAAAAATACAATAAATCACAGATTATTTCAAATTTAGATTCCATTTCTTAGTTTCAAATAGATTTCATTTATTATCATCTCCCATCAAGCCCGCCAATAAGTCACATATACAGTTTCTATATCGATCACCATAAATATTTCTTGAGGCCATATCTACAAATGGTTTCTATATAAATCTAAGTCAATTACACAACTTAGTGAACATACAGACATATTATGGCGGATGCATGGCGGATGCATGGCAGATGACAGATGTTCTTGTATAAAAAGTGAAAAGAACATTTTTGTATTAATCGATCACGTCATTATGTTTTTTTTTCCCAATTGAAACAGCGAAACATGAATCGCTAACGTAGTGCTAGTGATAAATCTGGGCAACAATTTCATTCTAAAGGAGAAAACTGACTGAACAATGTATGTCTGTTACCGCATATTCAATTACACTTTTGCCCATTAAGTTGGAGTAAATTCTTGTTACTTTTGTAATGAACTGATTGTGACAATATGATTTATTCTGAATAGAAGAGAAGATATCAACTTTATCTATCAAATTATTAAAAGATAATCGTTTTGTCACAACCATGTCGTGAAAAGAGGTAAACATAAATTTATTCAAACATTATGGGCATCAGTAATTACATTATGAACTAAGATTGTAAGATGGTTTACTCTGTGGGACTAGCCTGAATAAAGTACAATTCATTACCATAATTAGAAATCAATAATTTTTGGAGAATTGCCTCCTTTGAAAAAAAAAATTGTTTAATACCCTGCCTTTGTTTTGGAAACTCTGGTCGTGTTTAGCTCTGTATTTTACACTGTGGAATGTCTTGTTATAACTGAAATGTGTTAGCATTAAATAACGCATGACAATTGATACACAGAACACACATCACCAAAGTGTCATTGGTGGCATTGGCACTAACACTGACACCAAATAAACGGCACTGCCGTGAAATACAGGCATAACCAAAAGTGCGCCAGATCTGGTGTTTGGCATTGACACTAACACAGTCACCAAATGAACACCACTGCCATACCATGAAATACAGTAGTTATCAACAGTGCTTAATCTACATCTGGTGTTTGCTAGAGTAGTCTACTTGATTTTCAATCATTTACCTAAGTATGTCTCAGTGTTAGATTTAACATTAACACTAAATCATAGTCCATATAACTATCTTTTAAGTTGCATACTTGTGCCATTGAACTATCAATTAGTAGCTCCATGCTCAAGCTAAACTAAAATATAATACATAAAACAGTTGGCAAGCCTTTAAAAGGAGTTCTTCTGGCAATGCATACACATATAAAAGGCAAAATCTTTTTTCCTACGAAGACAATAGCTAAGACTTTCATGAGATCAACTCAAGAGCAACTTCAATACCCTGTGGTATTAAATGCCTCTAGGAATCAAGTTTGAGTTATGTACTATGTCACATTTCAAAAGGTGATGGACTAGGCAATTGGTTGATTTTTTTTTAAAGTGCTTGTGATTGTACTCATGGTAGCCTAGCATCCATTCATAAAGCAATAGTCAACACGATCCTGATGTAAATTTGTTCTTAACAAAAGCATAACAGAAAGAAACCTACCTCCTTCACTTTGCATTACACTAATACAAACACAATGAGCTAATTTTTTTCATTAAATACAGATAGCTCCAGTATATCATTATATTAATTCTGAATAACCAACATGTACTCAATATATACACACAGAACAAGACAGATTTAGGTTCAAGTTTCACAAGAAAAAAGCAAATTGCAACACATCATTGAATACCATCTGTACACTTCTCCTACGTACGACAATACAAAATAGTCGAACCAAAACGTACAAAAACACTGCCTTGTGACATGCTCTGTAGGGGCAGCAGAAGAAGACGCTATGCTTCATAAATATTCATGATAAATAATAAGTCTTGTTGTACACACATAATCTATTTCTCCCTCAAAGTCAAATGAAGGCCCTAGGTGTTAAATGATCCTTGATGGTATCGAAGGAACAAGAAGTCCTGCAAGACGTCTAAGGGTGCCACCAGGCAACCTCAATCTAGTCAGACTTAATTGAAAGTGTTAACTTTATCAAGTGAAAAAAAAAAAACTTCTTTCCTAACCACATGGCCATACCATCTCAGTCTACCCATCCTCATCTGCTGTGAGATTCTCATCAATGCTACGGATGGAGGAAATCATCATTCTTCTTTCTATCATGTAGAGAGAGGTCTTGCACATCCATCCAATCATCCTCGTCTTGGCCTGTTCAACACGCTGTACACTCGGTGACTTACATCAGGCACTTCCTTATGCAGGCATCATACACTGTCCCTTTCACTTTTTTGAGGAACTGTCTAACTGGTTCCAAACCACTCCAGAGTCCAGACCGACCTATTTTCAGCCATTAGTGGAAACATGCATTTCTGTTCGGTTTATAATCGGTCTGGTGTCGGTCTCATATGTAGGAATGAGGTATGAATGTTAATAGTTTTATAAAGGAGTTGACCTTAAAAATTAGTCAAGTTTTACCAGGCGATTTGAAATTGCTAGAAAACTGAAACAGAAACTTTGCATGACATCCTGCTAGCTTCATGAATGTTTGGTCTATTTTTGGACTTGTGGTCGTAGACATTTTGTTGTGGATAACCATTGTCTGGAGGACATGGCACTTCCTTCACATTAGCGCAGCACGATGACAGAGAAGGCAGCCAAGTACATTGACATACACTTAAAGAAAAGGTTCAGTTCTGGTGAAGGTGAAAAATAATTTGTCAGCTTTCTCACTCTTTTTATGCTAGTGTGGAAGATTATCATAGAAGAAATGTTCTCTTAAATATCTCTCAGATATCCTCATATTTGAAATATGACAAAAAACAGCTGAAATGTTTGGACCATAATTTAACTTTCATACCGAATATTTGTGTGTAGTCCTATAAACACATTTCTGTGCAGCAGTGCACATGACTTATATCAAGACCCGATTTCTTACTATTCCGATGATTCCAAAACCTCTCATTGTACACACATTCTTATGTATTACATAATCATTGTTTTCAAATTGCTTCCATACAGGTTATTTCACAATGAAATTGCATAGCCAGAAGTCAACTCTATCTTTAAGCCCAAAATCAACAAAATGTGCTTCATGTTTGTTTCTGTATATTTTTAGTGTGAGTTTGCGTAGGATCTGCATTGTATGCAGCTTCTATTTAAAACCTACTTGCTATTCGAGTACATTCTCTTCCTTTTTTTGAAGTGCTGTGGTTTACCGCGGCATCGTAAGAGAACAATCTTTAGGCTTGACTCAAACTTCCAATTTCCTTTTTACATTATGTTCTTGTATTTAGTACCTGCAAACTGCAGGATGACAGGGTAATCGCACCAAATCAAATTATCACGAACATTTGTTGCCAGATTTCTTTCTTTATCGTCAAAGCGTTGGTTGAATCACAAACGATGGCTGAATCATGCATCATACAAGGATTTTCAGAAAAAAAGGTGCCTGGCCCAGAACACTAAAGTTGTTTATTCAAAGTTTAATTTTGTCTACATCTATACCCCTTCTTTCCTCCCCCCTCCCATAGTTTTTCTCTTCTCCTTAAAACTTCATTTCCATAGATTCCAGAAAAGGTTATCTTAGAATATCATTGTCATGTTTAATACTAGAACATGTTTGAAAGTAGAACATTTCTTTCTTTTTTTCTTCTATTTCTTTTCCTAGGCACCGCACATGAATTGCTTCACCCTTGCCAATGCTTTTATATTTTCAAGTTACATTCACTCCTACAATTTCCTGTTTTTAACCTTCACCATACATTAATGTAGTTCATGTCCTAATTCAATGTCTCCTAAGCCAGGTATAATGTTAGTTGTTTGTCACCAGATAAGCCCATATTCAAAGCCACAATAAAATTCAACGCCCCTGATAAGCTCACAAGCTGCTATAAATGTTTGTAAAGATACCTTTATTAAGCTCTATGAGTACATAATGTTCATTGTTTTCATGTTGATAAGCAGAATACACGACACTGTTAATTGCTTGCCCAATAATAGACCCTCTATAACCAATTACAAGTTTTTTTTGCATGTTATATTTAAGCTCTGTAAAAATCTATCACTAAGCCAAACATTTGGGCAACAATGCCCAGAATTGGGAGTAAAATCTTATTAAAATCCTTTCAGTTCAGTAAATGGAAATAGAGACCAAGAATAAAAATGGTATTTTATATATGATGGCTAATTGTTAACTGATAGTGAATAGAAGGGAATGACAAACTTCGAATTGTTTGACAAACAAAATATTCATGCCAACATACTCCTTAAAGAAAACACAGCATTTCCTGTGTCAAACATACACAAACACAACAAATAAATCATAAAGGAAAAAAAGAGAAGTTGTGTTTGGTTCAAAGCATGTTTGAACCCGACTCAATCGTTGCCCCAAAGTACCTGCTAATCTAATTTTCACCAACTGTGTCACAAAAATAAGTAATCAAATTCAGAAAAGTAAGCTGTTTGGCTTAGGCTTTTGGCTCAGATTTGACATGTGCTTGTCTGACAGTTGACAAATCACGACTCTCTGTCAAAACATCCACAAAATTGATTCCTTATGTACCACCTGCTTCAGGGTTTGTCTGTGTTCAAGAACGATTGATATCGTGAGAATTTAAGCTATCCTGAAGAGGCACGTTTAAAGGGTATAATAATAATAATAATAATAATAATATGTCTTGTTTACACATGCAGGGTAGCCTTATCAGTATTAATACTTTTCTCCCCGAGGACAAATCATTTTTTTCAATTATTTTTTCTCTGTGTATTGGGGGTTCCATACAGGTATACAATATTCAAATATCAACTTCATATACCGGTATTAATGTAAAGCGATATTGCAAGGTCAAGTTCTACCGATTTGTGAGATGACTAGTCCGTTCACTTTCAGTAGCGGCCTTGATGTGAAATAATTTCATCTGTTTGGAGCCAGAAGGGCGTTCTGTCATGCTTTAACATGTCAGTGTTAACACACTTCTAGCCCTGAACAGTCGATTTGTTCCCTCTATGCTCTTTAATAATTTACCATCTGAATGTCAATGTTGTTTAGTGAAGGTGATTTAAGGTCTTGTAATGATATTCAAAATAATGGGTAACTTCGTGCATGTATGTGTGAAGGGAATCAAGAGCTCATTCGTAAAACAGCCAATGAAAGGAATTCCATAGATACTTTGTTAAAGAAAAGTTAAAGGAAGCAAAGGAAAACAAAGGGAAAGTTACGGAGAACCTGTCAATTTCATTGTTGCCCCAAAGGCCTCCATGCTATGGGACATAGATACATGTAGATAGATAGATAGACAAAAGGAAAAACAGTATCCCCCCCCCCTCTCCTTTATAATTCTATTTCATTTAAAACTTCTTGGGTGGTCCCTAAAACAAGCGCACATTCCCATCCTCTCAATTTTGATAAATCATCCATGTACGTGTAATATATATATACCTGACAGTAAGGTAAATTAATTTACAAACATGAAAACACATATGTGGGACAATCAATAAATAGACATAGAATATCAAAATCCCACAAACAAATCAATAATACACATGTATAGATGAAGATCATTCCCACTGGCATGAATATTCAAATATCGCCATCACATACATCTCTCTTCTTTATATTTTTTCTCACATTTTTGAATTTATAACTCTTAATTACACAATTCAGATTGCTCAATCCACATTCTGGATTCATTAGATGCAAATCCATTACAATATTTTATTTGTAGTGACCTTATGATTTTAAGATACTTTGAAAGAAAAAAAAAATCTACATAATAAAACGTTTACTGGCATTTATATTGATAAAACCACCACATACTCTATCCATTTTCAAAGGATAGAATCTATCTTCCTTCTTCTTCTATTAGTATTCTCAAAGAGCTATGCAGCCTATCCCCAAGATCTGTATGTAGATTACCAGTTGTGTATGGCAGGCATGCTTAATCACCGGGTTTACATCCTACTCTTTTTAAAGAAGTGAGCGCGTTAATGTGCATAGGGTACGACTCTCCTACAGACGGGTCTTCCAGTTAACGTTCTGAGGACACAGGTCCTCTAGTTAACGTTCTGTCTGAGGACACAGGTCCTCCAGTTAACGTTCTGTCTGAGGACACGGGTCCTCCAGTTAACGTTCTGTTTGAGGAATGGAGTGTTTTCTCCTGAACCTGAGCCTGCCATCAAGAACAGAGGGGAGGGGTGCACTAACACGTGACGTACGACAATAATTTTTGGCTGCTCAGCGCAGGCCAAAAGTCAGACATTGTTCAAAGTCAGATGACAATCTGATTGCACCACAACCCCGCTCCTGATAGTCCTTTGGATTTAACTATCACGACAAGCCTCACAACTGTTAGCCCGACTTCCATATGAATCATACTAACTCTACTAATAATATTTTTGTTTACTCAGGAAAGCCTCATCAGCATCAGCACTGTTCTCCCCGAGGGCCCTGCAATTATCATTACACCAGCGATTACCTGGTACCCATTTAACACCTGGGTGGAGATTGGCAGATGTGCATGGATTCATGTCTCACCAAAGGACATTAGCGCTGGGCTGGGATTCATACCCTCAACCTACTAAACCACGACACCTCCACATCATTTGAAGTATAATTAAGTAACTTATTCTGCCGATATCTACAATTTTCATTTCAAATTAAAGTCAATCAAACCTGTATAAAAGGACTACTCAAGGGAGACACACAAAAGTGATCCTTGTAGGCAGGTGGTCTTTATATACAGGTTGCACTTCACACATCTCTCGATGATAAACCCTTTCGATAGGGGGAACAATTTGGTCTTTATGGACGGGTGGTCTTTCTAGACAGGTGGTTGCTACAGCGTGTTTGTCTGTATTATATGTACCTGTGCATACACCATTTTACTTCATTCAATTGTACGGCATCTATCTTGAAATGTGTTAGTTGAAATTTTGGTCCACAGTTTTTCCTGCACATCTGCTTTTATAAAGCAGAGAGTTAAACTTTTGGCCGACGTTTAGGTCTAAGTTTGGTTCAAAACGATTCATTCAATCGAAAATGACATCAATACATTACATGCTTTGGTATAGTAAAGGCATTTGAAGTTATATCAAACAACCAGAATTTAAATTCCCTTGATTTACCTTGTATAATATCATCAATCAAAATATATATCTTTTTCATAAATCGCAAAAATCGCAATCTATAAACATGTATGAACATGTATACATATGAGAAGATTGCACAGTTATGAATACTAATATAATTACCAAGAGCAGTTTGGGAGGGGAGGGGAGGGAGTAAAATCTGCAGATTCACCTAGCTTTCTGGATAGTGAAACAAGTTGAAAGACATTTTTTTTCTACGATGGGAGAAAGGGACACATTAAAACTGCATTAAATGCACATGCACATATAATCAAAAGAAGATGTCAAATATATTGCATCTCCCAGATGAAAAAAGAAAAAATAGCTGGAAGGTTCATTCAAAAATGTACATACAGAAACATAGACATAGGTAACATCAGCAGGCTTAACTGCCAGTGTATACATCTGATCATTTGAAAAAGCTCTCCACAAGGACTTTGGTGCCAGGCAAGTCGCACTTCGGGTTGTTTCGGTGACCAATCTTTAAAGCAATGAGGTCCCATTCATGAGGTTAGGTGTTAGTATATGTGTACCTATTCCGATAGCTTGAAGTAGCTGGGAGGGCTGAAGCGCCACCGTGGTAACTCAAGGATATAAGAGTGGCAAAGTAGTCCCACTCATGAGGTTTAGTGTTAGTAAATGAGTACCTATTCTGATAGCTTAGAGTAGCTCGGAGGGCTGAAGCGCCGTCGCAGGAACTTGAGGATGTAGAGAGGCACGTTGCTGACGAGGGTGATGACCAAAACTTTCCACCAGAACGTGAAGGTGGTGATAAAATCACGATCTGTGGATGGAAAAGGTAAGAACAAGGGAGAAAAAAAATGAAAGGTCATGTATGACAAATTTTGCAGAGAAGGTCAAGTACTAGTAAAGGTGAAATAGTAAAAAAACAGCTTGAGAATTTAATTTGTGACCTTTCCAATCCATTCTCTCCCAGTTTAGAAGAATGTCATAGTAGAATGTGACAGTTCATGTCTGTACCATGACGTAACAAGACTCTTGGAGATATTACATATTTCAATAACATAACATATCCTCGTTACTACTATGATCATGACTGAATAAACTTACCAAAGTATTCAGTGAAGGTAAACATGATGACGGTCTCTGTGATGGCCATTGTCCAATGCCACTACAACTACCAACAACCACTACCACTACCACTAACACAACATAACCCCCATTGCCACTATCATAAATAAACTTACCAAAGTATCCAGTGAAGATGAACATGGAAGCGATATAGATGACAACGCTTAGGAGCTCTGCGATGACCATTGGCCACTGCCACGTCCTGATGGTCAATGCCACCATGAGCAGCTCGGTGATGATGAGGGCAGTGAACGTGATGGAGATAATGTGGAGGAACTCGCCCTCGAACAGCCAGAGGGCGCCGTACATGATGATCCCGCCCTGATAGACGCTGATCAGGATCCAGACGAAGAACAACTTCCAGGATAACATCCGACCCTGGTGGTGGAAAGATACAATAGGAAAAGGGTGATGACACAAGGAAAAGAACAGACAAATAAATATGAGATTAGAGCTTCACACAGTATTAAGTAAGTTCTCACTGATTAATATAAATTTCACAAAGGCAAAATGGGCATTAAACCTTATCAAAATAGTTTTCTCTCGTACCTCTAGACATCAAAAGAGAGAGAGAGAGACTAGATGGAACTTCAACTGCGCGCAGTCGAAAATGATGCCTCCGCCATAGAGCAATTTTACAAACCAAAATGGAAGCAATTTTTAAAATTCAAGTTTGATTGTAATCCATCTGTTGGTTCTCATGAGCCCTGTGACCTTTGACCTCGTGACCCCCAATTCTAATCAGTTCATTGGCTCTGCAAGATACATACATGACCCAAGTTTGGCGGTAATCCATCAATCGGTTCTTGAGATAACGCGATCACGAGCTATTTTTGCATACATAACGAGCCCTGTGACCTTTGACCTTTGACCTCGTGACCCCAAAATCTAATCAGTTCATTAGCTCTGCAAGTTACATACATGACCCAAGTTTGGCAGTAATCCATCAATCGGTT
This sequence comes from Mesocentrotus franciscanus, assembly GCA_037976565.1. NCBI lineage: Eukaryota > Metazoa > Echinodermata > Echinoidea > Camarodonta > Strongylocentrotidae > Mesocentrotus > Mesocentrotus franciscanus. The sequence goes on along the minus strand of CP137676.1, from coordinate 28,994,258 downwards.
CTTGAGATAACGCGATCACGAGCTATTTTTGCATACATAATGAGCCCTGTGACCTTTGACCTTTGACCTCGTGACCCCAAAATCTAATCAGTTCATTAGCTCTGCAAGATACATACATGACCTAACTTTGTAGCGGAGGCATAAAAACATTATCACAGAACTGGATATGTACATTACTTCAATTTGTTTCAAAGAAAGAATTATTCTCAACCTCTTTCATGTATGTTGCATTTTCTCATTCCCCTCATTGCATTAACCTTTTTCCACTCCATATTATTTCTCTTACTATTTTTCTTTTTAAATGTACTCATCTTCCCTCCTTTTTCCTCCTATCCACTTTTTTCCATCTCATTTTCACCCTAACTCTCTCTCTCTGTTCTTTTTCTTGTTAAAGCCACATAGTAGTCAGTATCCATGTGCATTGCATCATAATTCACTGACCCCGGATTTGGTTGAATTACTAATCAATGCGTGCACAGGTCTCTCAGGCAGCGAAATTCGTCCGACCAGAAAATACTCCAGCTTGCCTTCCTATCTTGAGGGTGAGGGAAATTTTATCATGATGAGAATTCCATAAGGCGGTAGAGGTTCAGAGCACAGTGCTGTGCATAAGTCTAGACCTTCATAGGGTAAACACATGAATGGTGTCGATTTCCAAATGAGAACCCACTACTATGAGCCTTCATTAAATCCCATGAATAAACCTGCCTTTTAACATTCATCTTACCTTTTGTAAGTCTTTATAAAGCTCAGGGTATTTGATAGCCGTCTCGGGTGTTACGTCTTTATCTATCACTAACAGGAAAACAGGGAACATTGTGTACGCTGTCACATACCTGGACAAAAAACAAAATAAGAAATTGTTGTATCCTTTACTTCACTTGCATCTGTCAACATTGGCAATATGACATTTTCATTGTGTACCAATATTTCATTTGATGAGAGGTAGAAGAGATATTACCTCATATACTTTTCCAGAGATAACACCATTTTGGCTCTCATCAGACAATCTAATTCCTACCCACATAATATGCTCTTGATGACTCGACAAATACCTTTCAGACTGGCAAAGAATAGCAAAATTAAATCCAATATTTGCACCTACCAGAGGCAGATATTTGCATCTAACAAACAAGAAGTCAACATGATTTTCCTCATCACCATCATCGTCATTAACATTATCATCACACCATCATTACTTTCATCATCATTATCATTAACACCATCATTATCACCATCATCATCATCATCATCATCATCATCATCATCGTCATCACCATCATCATCATCATTCATCATCATTCATCATCATTATCACCATCATTCATCCTCATTATCATCATCAACATCGACATCAAAAGGAGATGGGATTGATCTATATTCTTAGAATAACATCTTGATTTTATTTAGACTTTCATGAAAGTTCCACTATAAAACAAGTATTGAACACAAATCAATGCAGAACTCAGTTACACCACATCTTAGCATTGCCAATTTGAAGAGCATGACTTACCCTACGGAGAGCACGCCCTGATACAGAGCTACGGAGGAGAAGTAGAAGAGAGAAGAGAAGATGACCTGCATGGTGGAGATGATCAACCCACGATGCATCACAAAGTGACTCAGCGACGCAGAGCTCTTGTAGTTGTTGCGGCCGTGGACCATGAGGAGCCGCCCCAGGTAGCGGAATTGGGTGAGGGAGAAGTCGGCAGCCAGCGAGGCTTGCTTTCCCTCCTGTTATGTTGTGAGGAAGAGACAGATTGTATTAGATGCAGATGTTAATTTGACCTCCAATGGCAGAAGACAATATGACATACCTTTAGGATAATAACAATGGCAACCCTAAAGAAGAAGGAATTATTGGGAAATAAAATAAAATGATGAGGGATGACGGTAGATGGGAACAGAGATACAGTGCGAGAGTGTTCAAATGATGAGTTAAATTGGTTAAAGATGTACATGTAAACTTTACGGTAATACGAATCACACAGCTAAAGAAGAGGGAGAGAGAGAGAAGAAAAGAAAACCTGGGAGATAAGATCAAATGAAAAGGGTTGATAACAGATGGAAACAGAGATACAATTTAAGAGTGATAATAATGACGAGTTAAAGCCCCACTGCACTACTTGTAGCTACTTGCTCCCTCTATATAGCAAACAATGCCTAAGCGGTGCCCGTTGGTCCCCCATGATCCCCTTTTTCTTATGTTAATTGAGAGCTGAGTTGATGAGATAACCACCTGTCAGTGACCACGCTGGAAGGTCTAATCCCTCCTGGCCAAACTAGTGCAGACAGGCTTTAAATTGGCTGAAGATGTGCTTGTATAAGGATCGAGTACACATACTCTGTAATCAAATATTTGGAATGTAGAGTCAGAGCGTACTATACAACATTGTAATTTAATCAGTGTAGGAATTCCATCCTCTTGATGCTATACACATTTACACAATTATAAACATGTCGTCAAAAACAAGCAAGAAAATGCAATACTGAGAATCAATACCGAATAATATTAATAATAACAATGATATGTCTTGTTTACCCAGGGTAGCGTCACCAGTATTAATACTGTTCAACCTGAGGACCATGCAATCATATTATTACCCCGGCTTTTTTAGCCAGCGCTCCAGCATTCAAGGAAGTTCTTCCTACCGGGTACCCATTTACCTCAACTGGGTGGAGTGTAATTTGACATTTGACAGATTTCTTAGTAACTTTTGAACAAATGGTCTGCAAAATGTTCTGGCAATGAAAGAGTTAAACAGATTACATGAGTGTGGTTCTGTAGATTAAATTACCTTTCCAATTAAACCGACCCCAGCATTGGCTGCTTGAATCATGCTGACATCATTTCCTCCATCCCCTAGAAGAAAGGGAAAAAAGAAAGCAAAAAAACAAACAGATGGAATTAATGATTGCTTTAAAGGCATTGTTTAACAATGTTTCCAGTTTTACAAATCTGAGATGCATGGCCCTACGTGTCATCAGTGTCTGTGTTATGGTGTAATTGAAGCCCTATAAAAATTGCGCTTCAAAATGATCATGAAGTGCCTCAAAAAGGTAAAAATCTTTGAGTGACCGGTTTTACCATACTCATTTTCCCCAATAGACTGTAGTGTTATAAAAACCATTGGGAAAACGGTTGAAATTTTGAATTCCAATCATAAATATCTTGATAATCAGACAGGCGATCGGCTTGTAAAAGTCATGGGACTCCTGACTGACCTAAAGGTTTATAATTATGATTGCAGCATGAGCTAAATGCACAATTTTGTTTAGAATCTGAGACAAAGATACCCAATCCCTTTAATGATTGTTTTATGTCGTGTACTAAATACTAAAAATGTATTCAATTCTTTAAACTTCTTTTGAAGTTTTGACACACATGTACTGCTCCCACTGTAGTTTATATTTATGTTTATAACTGTCATCACCATGAGAAGGGGTCGATCTACACTACTCCCAAGTACCCTTGATTATTGGCTGCATACATTTACATATACATCATTTAACTGAACAAATTTAACACACTCCATAATTTCCTGAATCTTAAGATTTATTATCAACTTAAATCAGTTGTCATCTTCATCAAAATCATCAATATCATCATCACAATCACCATTACTTTCATCACTACCATCACCACCACCATCATCATCATCCTCATCCTCATCCTCATCATCATCATCATCATCATCATCATCATCCTCATCATTATCATCATAATCACTATATCATCATTTTCATCAATATCATTATAACTATCATCATTTTCATCATCAGCATCTTCATCATCACTGTGGTCATCACGTCATTTTCATCTTCACCACCACCACCATCAGTATCATCATCATCATCCTCACTACCATCATTTTCATCATAAATGTAATTACCATCATTGTCATTATCATCATCACACTGCCATTTCTACTGCAGTTGACATGACATCATTATCCTCTTCATCTTCCCCACCTTATCCCAGTCTTCCCCTCCCCCACACAATCCTCTTTCCTCTTACCTATTGCACATGTCCTCTTCCCTGTGTGTGTTTTGAGAAGGTTCACTATGTCAGCTTTCTGGGTCGGTGAGCATCTACACACCACCACTGCTGGGCACTGGCAAGCTAGCTCGATGAATTCATGCTCATAGAACTGGAGACAGACCTGTACCAACATTACAAACAATAAAAGTCAACCATTCAATTTCATTCCATCAGCATCTCTCTTTCTCTTTCTCCATTTATTTTACTTTTTTCTCAATTTCTCTAAATGCCCCATAAGTGGATTCTTTTGATGACAGGAGTCTTTTCACTCAGGCTATACCACATGGTTTATACCAAAGGCTGCATCAAAATTACTGCATCAAAACCGAGAACAAAGACGATATTTGCCAGTTCTAGATTGCTTTTTAGATGGCTTTTGAGAGCCAGAAGGGGGTTAACCCTGTGTTACAGTATATGAGTTAATGTCCTTCTGGCTCCAAACGGACGATGTAGTGACTGGTATGAACAGATCATCTGTTTTGAAAGACCACACTTTTGCATCAGTAGAACAGTCTTTGTATACAGGGGGGTGTTTCACAAAGACTAAGATCAACTTTAAGTTGGACGTAACTATGGCAGGCCATTCATGCCACTGGTTGCTCTCACCATTGGTCTCTCAATTATACTCTTTAGATAAGATTTTTTTTCCTTCAATAATGAACTATAAACAAAGGTAATTTCTGTAGATTTGTGACCACGATTTGTACGTCTCTTGAGAGACCAATGCCACTAAATGGTGAGAAAAAGCAGTGGCATAAACGGCCTGCCATAGTTAAGTCCAACTTAAAGTCAATCTTAGTCTTTGTGAAACACCCCCAGGTCTCACTGTATATCCCTCTGACTTACATCTAAGGACTCCCCCATGATGACGAGTGCGCAATCACTCTTTCTCCTGAACGAGTTCAACTCTGAATGGGCTTCCGACCGGTTACTGACTTTCTTGAAGACAAAGAGGGCCTGTCTCGTCGACACCAGCTTGGCACTCTTGGCGATGCAGCATGCCGTCTCTAGCTTGTCTCCAGTTAACATCCAGATCTATTGATAAGCAGAGAAAAACACTTATCATTCCTTAAACATCATCTCATTTACACAAGGTCAAATGAATTGGAAGAGAAGAGCCTCTGGTTATATTCATCCAGTTGTTACTACCTTCAAAAATTTCTACATCTAAATATAAAATAACAACGGAAATAAAATACATTATCAATTGAAAAGGGTTTATTCTTGGTAAAACAAGTGATACCTTGACAGTGTCCAATACTGTAATGTTCGAGGACTGTATCAATAGTATAAACATAGAAACATATGACATAAGTAAAATACACACAGTGAATTAACCACCAGTTGGAATTAAGCTGACAGATGCACTGGTACAAGGCTCATTGTTCATTCTCCTTTGCCCCCAAAAAAAAAAATCTGATACACAATGTATCTCAATGGACAGATAATTCTTCATTCACCAGGATTTCCAATGGCTTCATTCCAAATTAACATGTGGTTAATTTTAAATAGGTTTACATATTTCATCAAGTGGAAGTCCTGTCTCACCTTGATGCCAGCGTTTCTAAGCATCTCCAGGGTCGGCCGGACGTCTTGCTGTAGTTTATCCTCCACCCCTGTCAGGCATAGGAGCTCCAGGTCCCTCTCGATACTCTCTACTACTGCTGCTACCTTGGAGGCTCTTTCTGTTACACTTAGCTTGGCCTGGGTGTAACGATTCTGAACAGCAAAGTTGAATGATTGAGAGTTTTGAAGTTCAGAATTTTAAATAAATCAAAACTACTACAACAAACTCAACATCAGAAGAAAAAAACATAAGTCTACAAAATACTGCCAAAATACCACTTTTGTATTGTCTTGTGCTTCCAAATTTTGACATTTCATAGCAAAAAGTACTCTTTTAGGAAATGATGAAAACTAAAATGTTACCATCCTGACCAAATACACCTTTCATGAGCTCTAACTGAACACCACACTATGCTACTTTTGTTGGTTTTGTGGTGCAGGGGTCACGTATATAAGATTCAATGATTTTACTTCCAACAATCGCGATTCAGGATTTGAAATGTTGGAATTCAGAATGATAGCCTTTCAATGTGATGACTTAACATTTAACATTTGATATGCAATATGTCACTCTTTGACAATGGCATCAAAACATCTTTAAAATAAAAAAGCACAGATAGCAATGATTTTAAGTTTGATAAGAATGCCCGTTGACATCTGACATGGTAGTCTGGCTATTTTATAAGGATTGAGGAATTTATAGTAATAAATAAATTTAAATTTAATCTTTATTTAATGTTAAATACTTCACAGAGGAATTCCAAACATACGTACATAAATATATTTTCAAAAAAAAAAAGAATCATAAATTAATATTACCTCAAAATCTGCATACTGTTCTTCTGTAAGTATCCTCTTGCCGACAACTAGAGTTCTTAACCCTTCCCTTGCCATGTTGTCACTCTGTGGGGGAGATAATGATTAATAATAATAATAAATAATAATAATTAGAGATCAATTTATATAGTGCAGCTACTATATAATCATACTCAAATACGCTGTGATGATAACATAACTCATAACAGTGCTACTCTACAGACAAGCAATAAAAAAAAACAATTCAAAGGCTCCTGAAAACAAGTGCGCCTTCAACAAAACCTTGAAGACGGCAATAGATGAGGCTTTTCTTATGTCTAGTGGTAGGTTATTCGAAAGTCTTTAATTTTTTAAAGATAATAATACACCTTTTCACGGTTAAGGCGCCATCTTAATTTAAGATAAACAAACCATTGACCTCTAGAGGTCAGGGGTTTCTGTAATTAAGATAGCGCCCATGCAAAATGATGTGAGCGCACAGCGCAGGCAGTGATGTCATCAATGTTTTTAGATGCCTGCGCTGTGCGCTCATCATATTTGCATGGGCACTATCTTAATTGCGTAAACCCCTGACCTCTGGAGGTCAGTGGGGTAAACATCTTTGATTATCTTAAATTATCTTAAATTAAGATGGCGCCCATGTCTGAGCATGCGCACTTTTGTAACCGTGAAAAGGTGTATTCAGACAAATAATTTGGGGCTTGACCATTCAATGCTTTGTAAACAAGCATTGAATACAAGCATTGAATACATACAAGCATTGAATACATACAAGCATTGAATACATACAAGAATACATATACATGTATACATTCCCATCCCATTAAATAAAAATGAAAAACAGATAACTGTCAAGAGTTGCAATCTTTGCAATGTTTTGCTCTGTAGGAAATAATAATGACATTCAATACATATAAATAAGCAAAATAAAATGAAAATGGAATAAATAAATAAAAAAGAGGAAATTTCAAGAGGTGATTGGGATTAAAATTCTTAGCAAATCCATCACTACAGTACATGTATATTACCCCCTCAAGAATTTTTTTTTTTTAACTGTTAAATTGAAAGAATGTTTTCATCACTTTGTTTTCCTCAAGCTCGGCTTGCATAATTGTTCTTTATGGAAGTTTAGATTTAGAATGGTACTATTGGTGAAAATGACAAAATAAAATAAATCAATATTAATCTTCTTCCTCTCGACTATGATTCAACTGTTTAAATCGCATTGGGTTTGCCTCCAATCACTCGAGTTCCTAGGTAAACAAAATCTCAAATGCAGGGTGAAACTAGGATCAACTGTTGACTTTTCATATTTCGAAGAATGTTGTTTGGTTGATATGTCTTTACCCCGACCATGAATTTAAAAGTTGTCCAAGTACACTTGCCTCTTCGTCAAGCCAGTCGTTGTACTGTACGATGGAGCTCATCACTGTATCAGCTCCTTTCATGAAGAAAATGATCTGGCCAGATTTCTCCTCCTGATTTAGACAACAACAACAACAAAAACAAGGTATAAGGTAAATAAGATCCAATATTATCACGAGAATGTACAAGACGGGAGAATGTACAAGACGGGAGAATGAAGGTATATCAAAAAGGGAATGAGGAAAGGGCACACTCAAGATACAAGCAAAGCATGGAGATTATTCAGATGGCAGAAGTGAGAGAGAGGTGGATACAGAGACCAAGAGAGAGAGAGACAGAGAGACAGACAGAGAGTAAGACAGAGAGTGAGAGAGCAAGAGAGAGAGAGAGAAAGAGAAAGACAGAGAGAGAGAAAAAGAGAAAGACAGAGAAAGAGAAATAGAGAGAAAGTGAGCAAGAGAAAGAGAACGCCAGAAAGAGACAGAAAGAAAAAGAGAGAGAAAGAGAAATACTGAGAGAGAGAGAGAGAGAGAGAAAAAAAAAGCAAGAGAAAAAGCAAGAGAAAAAGCAAGAAAAAAAAAGAGAGACATGCAGAGATAGGAGAGATAGAACAGGATCAGAAAGAAAATAAACAAAAAAGTAAAAGGATTTAATAAAGAAGAAAATGACTAATCTAAATTCAATTCAAGTTATACAAATATACATGTTTCTTTACACAATATCTACACATGAGACAAAAGAATATGGGTGGTATTCTCATAAGTTAAGCCGGGACTAAGTCCAGACTAAACAAGAATTTTAGTTCACACTTCTATGGAATGCTAGGTTTTATCTTCCTCCTTCAATATTCATGACAAAGATAATCTACCAAAGACTTTATTAAAAATCGGTTCATACTCATATTATCTTTTCTTCCCATTTCATTGCAAAATTAATATTTTGGACAATTTTTATTGCAGGATTAAAATAATCTGTACAGGATAAATTAGTTGGCAACAGGCACTCCATAAAAGTGTGAACTAGTTAAGCCAGGCTTAACTTAGTACGCGCTATCGGAATACCACCCAATATCATTTACCTTGACGATGATGCCCATTCTCTTTGTCTCTGATGTGAAAGGGAAGATTTGGAGGATGGTGTATTCATCCTCTTCTCCTGTAGGGTTTCGTAGGAGCATGGAGTTCAGGTCTCGTTTCACTAGGGTGAGGTTGACAGTTTCTGTCCAGGTTACCAGGGCAACCTGTTGATATCAAAGATAATTGTTTTCATTAATTTCCTCCTCCTTCTTCGCCTCCTCCTCGATAGCATTAATTACGTTTATTATAATCATCACCATCCTCATTACTGTCATAGTCATCTGTATTATCATCATCTTCAAAACTCATCAGTTTCATCATCATTTTCCTCATAGTCATCATTGAGACAATCACCTTTCATCATAATCATCATCACCACTATCATCGTCATCATCTTCACAATTCATGAGTATCATCATCATTATCCTCATAGTCATCATGGAGACAATCACCTTTCCTCATCATCATCATCATCTTCATAATTTATCAGTATCATCATTGTTATCCTCACAGTCATCATTGAGACAATCACCTATCATCATCTTCATAATTTATCAGTATCATAGTCGCTATCCTCATAGTCATCATTGAGACAATCAACTATCATCATAGCCACCATCATCATCATCATCATCCTCATCATCATCCCCATCATCATCTTCCTCATCATTGCCATCATCATTAATTATCCTCATCATCATCATCACCAACATCATTGATTATTGGGACTTTCTCCCTGTTTACAGTAATCTGCGATATTTGGATGTGCTGGTCTCCCTGTGTTTGTCACTGAGCCACTAAGGATCCTAAAACTTAAATTCCTGTTTGAGGGACTAAGTAGGTAATCACTTATCAACAGCTTTTTAATACCAAAGATTGGTCATATTTCCTCCCCTTCTCCCCTGGTCACACCCAGAAACACCCATTAAAAGGCCACTACTCTAATCACTGAAAAGTATTCTTTTCAATGATATTAAAGTTAGTGATTAAATCAATCTTGTGAGCAGAAATTTACAAATACAACTTTGAAAAATTATACTTTTTTTTTTGGGGGGGGGTGAGGGGGTGAGAGGGGGATCAGCAATACAAATCTATCATGTTCCATTACTTTTACAATGTTTACCCCCCAAAAATGGCTAAACATAGAAGAGTACTTCTACATGAAGATTAGGTAAACCTCGTTACACCATACCTGGAAAGTGAATATTATATTACTCATTTGAACAACCTGATACATATACAGTAAACAAACATACCTCATCAGGACTTGAAGCTTGATACACAATGCTAGCCTCTTGGTCTCCGTCATTGATCACCAAGCCCTCCGCATCCTCGTCTTGGACTGGCGTTACATTATGACACAACGCCAACGCTCTGACAGACTCAAACACCCTGGTGACAACAGTCCGTCTCACGGCTGATTTGCGTGCGGGTGTGGTCTTTGTCGTCCCTGCGTGGTTACTCTGTGAGTAGGCTGAGAGGAGGTGAGTCTTAATGTCGTCCAGGCTGTCGCTGCCGAAGGCAACTGTGCCCAGATGTAATTTCTTGAAGACCTACAGGAGGAGAAAGAAGAAAACATAACACAACACTGTGATAATGCTTTGGAATAAAACTTCTTTAATCTCTCAAACCAATATCATTTTGAAGTCTGAACACAACAATAAATTAATTTAATTTTTTTGCACTTATCTCTACACAAATTTTTAAAGATACTGTAAATACTAGTGTAGTCTACACTTTCAGGGACCTTGTAAAATTCAAGCATCCTGTTCATTCAGAATGTTTTCCTAAGATCTATTAGATCTTTTAATTTATCCATCCTGTAAAGAACTTTCAGAATCCCACAAAGAGATAGAGGCTGTTTGGGGTCAAATCGCCCCTTTAGACCTCTCATGCCTAAATAAACACATAATTTTCACAAAAAAAAGAAAGTCATTTTTTTTGCCTTTGAGCACAAAAGGTGTACAGGTGTTGTGGTCTGGTGGATAAGTACCCGGACTGTGAACCACGAGATACTGAGTTTGAATCCCGCCATGGCACTAATGTCCTTTGGCAAGACATTAATCTACATTTGCCACACTTGACCCAGGTTTGGTAAGTGGGTACCTGGTAGGATTCATTCCTTGAATGCACCGAGCGCTATGACTGCTGGACTAAAGCCAGGGTACTATTAACAAAAGTCCTTTGGAAGCACATAGAGAGGTTATATTATAATGTGATACGCGCTATACAAGAACGGCATATTATTATTATTACAAGATGTCAGCCCCCACTGGCAAAATTGTGCCTAAACACCTATGTCAATAGGAATCATGTACTCTTACCATCTCATTCTGTGTAAGTGTTCCAGTTTTATCTGATAGTAGATACGTGATGCGCCCGAGCTCCTCCGGTATGGTGGTAGACCTGACCACGGTACCGGGGATTTCCGAATCTCGCATGATGACGAAGGAGTAGACGATCTTGGCCATGTCAAGGTTCACTCGTAAACTGTTCAAAAGGCAAGAATTACAATGACAGAAATAAGCTTGATATCAATACCATAAATTGTTTATTGCCTGTGTATATGCTTTTCATGTAGTTTTAGATTGGCCAAGATATGTCAATATGTACTTCTGCAAGATTGTATGTTATGTTGTATCTTTCTATCGTTTCATATTAGAAGGGTAAAATTAATAATAATGATAATTGTTCATTACTATTAAAGTCAAGATGATATTTGTAATCCACAGCATTTACTTTCAAAAGATGCTTACATATCCAATGCATTAGACAAAATATATACCCCGGTAACCATGAATGGATTAAAAGAAGGAAAAAAAAACAGATTTAAACCCCTGTGAGGCAATGTAAGCTAACCCACAAAATCTCAAATTTTGAGAAAAACATGCTGAAAGTTTTAACATTTGTATAAAAAAGAGATGCAGAGATGAGATATGATTACTGCTGGACTGAAATTTGATTTGAAAATTGATTTGTGCAGTTAAGGAATACTTATGAACTACTAGATGCTTGAACAGTTTTAAATTGTTCATCCCCTGTACCAAGTTTAGTGAATTCCATATCTTTTTAGAAGAACAAATCTTACATGGATTTTCTTACTTACCTGAGTGGAATAATGGAAGAAAATAAAAGCACATATCTAATGAAGTATCTTAACCATGGGCCTTGGAATCCCTGTTGTAAAGAAAAGAAAAAGCAAACAAATATTACAGTCGTTAGTCTAGTATGTTCCTTTTTTTAGTCTAGTATAATTCCTTGTGTGGACAGTCTCATTTATATACACAATCACAATCACAATCAGTCTTTGTGGGCTAAATACTTCGTCATTGTTGTAATAGACATGTAAACTATTCATTTTCGAATTTCTGTTTTACACAAAACAAATGGCAATTTTATATCAACAATGAAACTTGTAAAGCATGTGTACATTGTAAATATACATAATACTCGTTTAGTTTTCAATATCTTTTATTAAATGTGTTATCAATTGAATGTGTTTTTAAGCCTTGTACTATTTACTCTGTAAATTGAACAACTTCAGCTGTTAGCTGCATGTTTGATGATTTGCTTTATCTCAATAAACCAAACCAATACAATATACATGTACAGTCAAAGTCCACTACAAAAAATTCAAGAATTTTGCACCCAATCAAAGAAGCTCGAAACTGTTGACAGACATTGATTGATTGGAAAACATTACAACCACACATTCAATTGAAAATTATACAAATAGATTTTGACAAAAATTTGAAAGTATGTACAAATGCTGAAGAGCTTAAAACACAGTAATGGCTGAATTCTGAATGTAACACAGCTGAGGTGGGGAGGGGAGGGAGAGGTGGGGAGGAGGGAGGGTGGGGAGGATAGCAGGGCAGGGCAGGGGTGCAGGAAAGAAGGGTACTGGATGGGGGAGGAGGAGAGGGAGAGGAGGAGAGTGCAGAAGGAAGGGAAGGTGAGGACAGGGGTGAGGGAGAGAAGGAAGGAGAGAAGAGGGGGAAAAGAGAGGGAAGAAAGAGGGCAGGATAGGACAGCTAGTGGGGAAGAGGAGGGAGGAGATGGGAGAGATGGGAAAGGAAGAAGGGGAAGGCAGGAGGGAAGAAGGGGCAGGAGGGAAGAAGGGAGGGAAGGGAAGAAGGGGAGGGAAGGGAAGAAGGAGGGAAGGGAAGAAGGGGAGGGAAGAAGGAAGAAGGGGAGGGAAGGGAAGGGCAGATGGGAAGGGCAGATGGGAAGGGCAGATGGGGAGGGCAGACAAGAAGATAGGGCAGGGGGGCAGAGGATGAAGAAGAGAAGGAGACAGAAAAGGGTGGGGGAACGCTTGTTACCTTCAAGATAATCATGGTGACAGCCAGTGCTAAGGTTAGGAGAAAGAGCACTTTGGTCTGATTGTTGACCTCCAGGTCAGTGATGCCAAACTTGAGCCTTGGACTGGACGTGTTCATGACGGCTCTTGTTTCAGGACCAGTGTAGATGACCACGCCCAAAGCTCGACCTGTAAAATGATTTTGACCTTTATTGATACATGTTCCCAGTGTGTCCTTTCAGGGCAAGTCCCACATGATGTTGTGGTCTAGTGGTTAAATCTCTGGACTGTGAACCACAAGGTACAGGGTTGGAATCTCTGCCAAAGCACTCATGTCCTTTGACAACAAATTATTCTACATTTTCCACACTTGACGCAGGTGAAGGATGTGGGTACCAGGGGGGTGTTTCATAAAACTGTTCATAAAGTTACGCATGACTTTACGAACGACTTTGATATGAAGTGCCAGACAGGATGCCCAAAGTTTTTCCTGACGTTTTAACAAAGTGTGACTATATTTCCAATAACCTCAATTATTATTATTATGGCAAAAAATATACTTTGCATTAAAAATGTTTGTTATGATAAGAATGTTAATCTACATCTGCACAGTTCAACTTTACTTGATGCAGTTAAAAATGATTGAGCATTCCATTTGGCTTTACATATTTAAGTCATTCGTAAAGTCATGCGTAACTTTACGAACAGCTTTATGAAACACCCCCCTGGTACGATTTATTCCTTATATGCACTGAGCTGTACAGTTGCTGGAACTAAAGCCGGAGTGATAATATCCGAAGTCCTTTGGAAACGCAGAGAGACATTATATCATAAAATGTGATAAGATATGCGCTATAAAAGAGCATATACATGTACACATGTATATCAGCAGATCCCCCTGTTGTGCAATTGACTCCTGAAATCAGTGAGAGATTGTGACACTAAAGATGACATTAAAACACACCTAATCGCAAGTGTTTTCCCCTGAATATGTTTTGATATACATGTATTTTTCATTGTAAGTACAATCAGAGTATAGTAGTTTTGTCATTAATCTGTTTATTTTAAACCCCTTGAGTACCCTCTGGATGGATATGTTGTGCATCATTAATGGCATTATTACCGTATTTGCCGGTGTTAAGGCAGCAGCGCCGTATAGGCCGCACCCCCGATTTTGACATTTCGTAGACAAAAAAAAAAAATTAAAAAAATTTAAAAAAATAAAAATAAAAATAAATTGATTTGCTTTTTTGCCAACACCATAGGCAACAAGCCAGATGCTGTCTTACTTCAGCTTTTTCTCCAGCCACAGTCGATCGTGTATTGCGCGGGCTGCGAGTTGCTTTAGCGATGGCACGAACTTAGATCTAGATCTACTGGTAGTTATGAAGTTTATTCACGAGATTGACAAAACTTTATGTCAACAATATAAAATGTACGATATAAGGTAAGATGTGTGGAGTTATTCTAGAAATGTCCTGTACCATTGTACATTGTACATTGTAGTCCCATATGTACGAATACGTGGTGTTTTGATTTCTGACTTTTGACTGTTGTGGCGCATTGGCCGCACCCAGACTTTTTGACATTTTCTAGTCAGAAAATACTGCGGCCTTTACGCCGGCAAATACGGTATGACTTTATTATTACTGTAAGCTTTGTCATGGGCTACACTGTACCCCCCTGAAATTTTTACACCTGGGCCCGGTCTTACAAAGAGTTGATATCACGTAACTATGTACATAAGAGATAGGAGACTGCAAACTTGCGATTGATTAGAGGACTTGCGATTGATTGATTTGGATCAATCGCAACTCTTTGTAAGACGGGGCCCTGGTAATAAAATATGCACCGAAGCTATATGCAGGTATATAAACATCGTGTGAACTTAGCCAGAAGGGAGTTTACTCTTTGTTACAGTATATGAGTTAAATGTAACACCCTTCTGGCTCTCAGCAGGTGTTAGCTCAAAGTGTACGGCAAACTCAGTTTTTCACTACAACAATGCCTTGGGTCCTATAGAACCTATGTATACCTGTTGTATTAACACCCAACACTAAACACTAAACTCACCAGATGCTATTACAGTGTTAGCCCACAATGTATTCTCAATGCCCAGTGCATCTTGTGTTGATACACCCTCTTCTAGCACTGTAAACGTTCCTACGAAGCTGTGGATGTCTTTCTGAGGCTTCTCTGCATATACATTGCCATTATAGCTCAGCAAATCCTGAGTAAGAATAAAATATGAAATTGAATTTTATTTCAATTTTCTTCATTATAAATCAATATATTCATTAGACAGTTTTAAATTGTGCTCATGTGTTTAAACATGTATAAAACATTGTGAACAATTATTACGGTTGATGATTGTTTTACCCGACTGCTAAAAAGGCATGTATATGCTAAAAGGCATGTATATGCTTGAAGGTAAGCAACCAGGGGACCAACGTCTTTAAGTCCTCTCTGAGGGACTTGGTAATGAGGATTAATGCCTTACCAAAGGGCACAAGTGCATTGACTTGGTTTCGAACCAGGGACCTGCCATTAACGAGGCCACTGCTCTACCACTGAGCCATCGCACCTCCTCACTTCCAAGGAATGAACAAGTAGTTTTTCCATTTTACAACCCTTCTTGAGACATAATAAAAGCCTGAACTTCTAGATAGCTTCTAGATAGTTTGTAGTTTTTGCTAAAATAACAAGCTAGAATAACCTATTCTCCAAATGCTACATTCACATAGGAAAAGTAGCCTTGGAATAAAGGAACCTACACGGCGTATTCATCCAAAGCTCAAAGGAGAGAAACGGAATAAAAATCTCGATTCAAATTTAGAAATTTTTTTATTGAAAGGTTAGTATTGAAGAATTTTTAAAAATCCATACTCTCAATGAATCATCCTAAAATTGGTACCAATGTCCTTTGGCAAGACATTGATCTACATCTGCCACTCTCAACCCAGGACCTCATGTGGGTACATGGCAGGAATTAATTCCTTGAAATGTTAGAGCGCTGTAATGGCAGCTATGCTAAAGCCAGGGTAATAATCGGGAGCGCCAGGAGTGTAAAGTCTGACAGATATGTGCGCTATACAAGAAGCCAATATTATTATTACAAAATAAAGGAATATTTGAACATGTGTATTTTCATCAATAAGAGTGGTAGAAAACAGAAATAAATAGAAGAGAGGTGTGATTATACAAGAAATGGGACTATTTCTCACCTCATCCTTGTTTAACCTTTGACAGCTGGGTACTGCTAGTCTTAGCTTCCAGTCTGTTTCACCATCTAGCTGATCTGTGCGTATAAAACATGCCCCTGAAACCACACAAGCAAAATTAATGTATTTAAACATGTTTTAGAAATTTGCATACAGGTATACATGTACAGTGTACGTGCACTGACAATTTAAGAGCAAAATAATTAAGAAAAAAATGCAAAGTCTTCCTCTTTTGATATTAGGCAAATCACCACAAGAGTTTTCTTCGTAGAATATCAATGGTGACAAAAAAAAAGGTGACAAAAAAGGAAACAAAAAGGTTTACCGGGAGGAGAGCATGAACCTGGGGTGATATTCTCAAAATATTATTTATTTTGACTATCATTATAAATCTGAAGTAGGATGACCTACTGATTATTGATATAAAGCATACTGTACACAGTTAAAAACTAAATTATTCATACCCTTACCAAGTTTTGTAATTTTTCAAGTATGTGGAAATTGATTTGTCCCTATTTTATTCTTGAGAATGTGGCATATTAAAGCTTTAAAGTATTCAACAAAGGCCCTATAAAAGTAAATCAACCAAGCCAGCTTTCATTCTTGAGTTATGAAAAACATACAAAACATCAAATTTACAAGGGTACAAGGGGTATGAATAATTCTGTTAACTGTATATATCAAAGTACATATATATATATATATATATATATATATATATATATATATATACATGTATATGATATAAAAGTTTTATTGATTGACACACCTACTCAAGCTATGTAAATTTCCAGTGAAATATATATGTTATGGTGTATCATATTACATGTATACTTAAAAAGAAGGGTACATGTTTGGTATAGAAGGTAAGGTGGAAAGCATTGGTTTAGAAACATATGTTGGGAAATCTTACCATTTTTCTCTGTTGTTCTTAGTAAAACAAGATCAGCTGGAACTCTTTGGTTCTGCAATAAATATGGAAAGCGGGATTATGATATGAACTAGGTAAATACAATAATTTTTTACATCGTATATCTGCTACAGATGTACATCATGACATTAGAGTGTACTAATCACCTGAAGAAATAATGTGTTTATAGGTAGAATGTATAAAATCAATGTAAAAAAACTTTACCTCGCATTCTGAACATGGAAAAATAACGAGTACCGGCACAAAGAAAAAGGATAACATAAAACCCTGTGTATAGGGCGTGCAGCTGTGCACGGAACCCAAGTTGGACTTGGTTCTTTTCACGCCCTATTATGTACGAGTGCGTACGCTTGCATTGAGTAGTCTACTCAATAAGACATTTTTAAGTTGACTGGGAGTGTATTTAAACTGCAATATTTCTTTGTAGAAGAACTAATTGAACAATTTTGAAGCTCATAGTTTGACTATAGTATAGCAACATGGCCCCCCTGATATCAAGAGCGATAACTTGTTTTGGAGATTGGTACTCTTTGACACAATGAAAAGTATAAAGTCAAAGCACATGGGCATTGTACAATATGTCATGTCCGTGCACAGATTCACTGGTTTAATTAAGTATCCTTCCAGGGCAGGCTGTCCATGCTTGGCTTCTCATCCATTCATCATGTTTCAGGAGCAATCATATTATGATTGACAATCAAACTCCTTGTTCTTTCATCATATCCCTAGGCATGTATACATTTGTATATGTATAACGTAGGCAGGGACACTAACATGTACAGTATTCATTCAGCATCATATCGAATTTGTGAAAACTGTATATTCTACATACATGTGCATGTTGATATACCAGTAGAGCGCAGCAATTCTGATTTGTGGTTAATGTACATTAACTGTGTGTGTGAAATATATGTATTACTGTACAATGTATATATATCATGAAGCATCTTACCCTCTGAAAATTGTAATCATAAATCTCCATAAATCCACATATTCGAAACATCTGACTGGAATATTACTATTAAACACATGTACCTAATAAGATTTGTAATACTTGTACTGTATTCATTATTATAACAACATTAATATTAACAAGGAATAATAGAACACTAATTATAACAGGAGAGAGAGAAAGAGACAGCAAGAGAGAGAGAAAGAGACAGAGAGAGAGAGACACGAGAGAGAAACCTCTACATATACATGTACAATGTATACAGTGTACATACATGTATGCAGAGGAAACTGCACAAAAAAGAAATTAGATATTTCATTGCAAAACTAGATACATATTTTTATACTTTAGGGTATCGATAGGCCGATTAGAAATAAAGTACATGAATGCTGAAAGAACAATATCAATAACCAATTAAAATTAACAGGCTACATACTAAGTTACAGGACATATATTTCTTGCAGGTATCAAAGGAAATTTGTACCCGGCCAACAGATGGTGAGGATGTTATAGTCGCATCCCCCATGCATGATCAACCTACCGTAGAGTGATTGCATAGTTGAGAGATCTATGAGACCCCTCGATCACACTGATTGCCACTGACAATTCCTAATATACTGCAGTACATACCGTATGTAAGCTGTACAGAGTATTATTATCCTTATGACAAATTCCATGAATAGAAGCGGAAAATGTATACAACTTTTGTTCTTCTTTGTTTTAAAGACAATCTGATAATTGATAAAGAAAACAAAAATCACTGAAGGTCAGGGTCACAGTTTGCATATGGGCAAGTCTACATAATCTCAAAAATGGTGGTAGTGCCAATTAACACTTTTCTTATTCCAATTCCTTCATGTAAGTTGTTCTTTTAATGAATTTGTTGTTTGTTTGGTGTTCCTTGGTTTTTGTCTATCTGTTTGCTTGTTTTTACTTTTATTTTTTTTTGTGATATGTCAATTCTCAAACATTTATCTGACTTACATGTATCTGAATTTCCTAAAACCTACATCTTTGCTCCTCTTACATGTACTTCTATGTTTTCACTCAAAGCACACTTTACATGTACATACTGTTTGCCTTTTATGTAAGTACTCAACATTTCATACATTTAAGCTTTCATGGACACATTAACATCAATGTTATTATGTTAAATTAATTAATATTTATATTACTTGCTTCTAACTGTTAAGATCAACCCCTGCGTTAATTCCCTTCTTCAATATTCAACCAACAATGGTACATACAACCGCCTTGTTTTTCCATCCCCCCTCCTCCCCATCCCCCCCTTTACAATGTATTGGAATTCTAGATGCATGGTTCACTTAACCCATTAAATTAGGCCAGCCATCATCTACGGTTCAGGACCAGTTAGAAATACCACAGCATATGAACACCAAATGATGAAATCTGCTGG
Source organism: Mesocentrotus franciscanus (assembly GCA_037976565.1). Lineage (NCBI taxonomy): Eukaryota > Metazoa > Echinodermata > Echinoidea > Camarodonta > Strongylocentrotidae > Mesocentrotus > Mesocentrotus franciscanus. The sequence continues at coordinate 28,974,569 of CP137676.1, read as the reverse complement.
TATCTTTACGAAATGTAGGGGTCCATTCCAATATCCGTACAGATGCCATAAGGAAAAACATTTGAAGTAATCATGTACATGAACATGTAGTTGTAAAATAATAAAACATTATAACGTCATGTAGGGTAATCTATACAAAATTTGTAGAAAGAAGCAGAAGTTTTGCAAATGACTGTTCAATGTGCCTTTAAAATAACTAGTATTATCATTCTCACTTTTTTTTTACCACTATGAGATCAAAACTTGTAGAAAGAAGCAAAAGTTTTGCATTGACTGTTGATTGTGCCTTTAAAAAAAAGTACATATAGTATTGTTTACCGGTAATACATCATTCTCACCTTTTCTACCACTATGAGATCAGAGACTTGTAACTCTGAGCTGGGTACCTTGACCAGTCCTGTTCGGGTTAGTTTGTAATACTGCGACATGTTGACTTCGCGATCTCTTCGGTATCGCCTGAAGTCGTCCAGAGCCTCGCGACACATCGTCACAAAGATGACAAACGCCTAGGAGGTGAGAAGATAAATACATGTAGTCAGTGGGGAAAAGATAGTCAGTGGTGAGAGGATAGTCAGTGGCGAAAGTTTAGTTTCAGGGTCATTTTATTCAGAAGTTTAGTATCTTGGCATTTCATAAACCCTAGTACCCTACGGTTTATAGTCTTTTAATTCAGTTAAACCGATCCCGAAGTCTAAGATAATATTCAATTTCAACAAAGGAAAACTTAAACTTTCTCTGTTAAACAAAATTTTAACGAACTTTTAACCTTTTTTATGTAAACCCAATTCTTTGTTAAAACCTAATTTTGAACAAAAATTCAAGCCTACAGTAGCGTTTTGTTAAAATTTTTAATAGAATACAGGCTTTTATAATTCTCTGTTGAGCTCCCTGCCACATTTTCAATCAGGGCAGTAAATGAATTTCTTTTCTTTTTTTCTAAGGGGGTCCAGAGATCAAATTTTAGGGTCTCTATGCATGCATGCCTTGCTTGACTTTCTTACAGGGGGAGGGTCCAGCGTCAAACCCATTAGTACAGATTACAGAATACATGTAGATCTCTGTTTGAAGTTTGAACAATCATCATAAAAGATATTTCAGGAGTGCAAATATGAGTTTTAATTCATGGCTTCATACTTCCAGTGTTGCGTTGGTCATGAAGCAAAAAAATTCCAGGGGAACTGACTTTACAGTGTATTTCCCATGTACTGGTAATTGTTTCTGTTTCAGAAAAGCTACATGTATTCTAAATGGTCCAAACACAATTTTTTTGGAGCCATAATCGCCAGCCACAGTATGAAAAGTATGGATATTCATCAAAGATTTTCAGACATCCACTTCTGTATGTCATACACTTTGATGCTGCTAAAGCATTTACATGTACATGATTATTGGTTTTTTATTCTCCAAACTACCAATAATGTGTTGATAACACAAATAACAGCATTCACATCAACATAATAGTTAATGCTCAGGATCATTATCAGATTTATAGTACTAATAGCTCTACATCAGCATGACCCTCATAAAAGCAGCATAGCTTATTTAAATTAAACACACCACAAGCCACAACATCCTCTGTAAAATACATCTCTAATGTATGATCTTAGCAATACGTAAAGTACAAGGTACATTGATTTGCAGTTTATGTTATATCCATGTCGGAGGTACAATAAAATCATAAATTTGCATTCTGGCAATCCCATGACATGGTTGCCATGATTGAATTGGAAGCTTGATAATCCTTCTATTTTGTTAAAAATACTCTTAGGGTAAAACATTTAAAAAAAAAACAATAATGATGATAAAGACAAAGACAAAGACAAAGACAAAGACAAAGACAAAGACAAAGACAACGACAAAGACAAAGATAAAGATAATGATAATGATATCGATATTCGATAATCATCATGATAATAACATGATAATAATCATAATCGTAATAATCATAATCATAATACTAGTAATATCAATAATATGTGACATTTATAGAAAAGATCTTAATACCATGTTTGGCGCATAGAAAGATAACATGGATACTATTATAATATGAATACTATTATCACCCTGTCTTGAGCCAAGCTTCCAGGATAAGCGCTCAAGCATTCAAGGACTTTCTTCCACTAGCTACCCATTTATAGTGTCCTTCACTTGGTTTAAGTATTTACAACTAGAATTTCATGCATGCATATATAGCTTGTTCTTTGCTTTTTATTAAGCACATAGAGATGGCAACATATTATGCGCTATACAAGCCTGACATTATTACATTATTATAACTATAGTACTTACCAATGGTGCCCAATAGGTGTAGAGATATCCTATTCTAAGTGAAGGTATTAATTGGGATAAAGCCATCAGTAAGAAGTAGAGATTGAGAAACAGCTTGAACTGGTAGTACAGGGCCTGTATAAAGAATACACAAAATAAAAATATGTTTAATAAAGTTCTGCTGATATCAACATACACAATACTAAACACTACAGAAACACCAAGTTTTTTTTCTTCATCAGTTAGCCTGAAGGGAGACACATACTACATGTACAGGTGTATATGATGGCAACATATGCACTGTATAGACTTTATTTTATCATCAGAATAAGCTAGATCAATGTATATAAAGTAAATTACATGTACATGTACATTTCAGGCAATTCGCAGCCCAAAATACAGATCTGTGCATTATATTTGACTACACTACGAAAATTGCCTATCATTACAGAACATACATGTAGACTCAAAAAAACAATCATGATTAAATCATCAATTTTATTGTTGCCCTCATGAAGCATGTACATGTATCAACAAAAAGACTAAGGAGCAACAAGAAGACAGTGTGAAACCTGTATATAAAGACCATTCAAGGGTGACAAGAAAAGTGGTCTTAATACATTGTAGGCAGTGGTCTTTATGTACAGGTTCCATTAGTACAGGTTTCTATGAGAAATGATTGTCAAGGGAAACAGAAAATGTTCCTTATAGACAGGTGGTTTTTATATACAGGTGGTCACTATATAGCTTTCACATGTATCTTTCAGTAAAAAGGGAAACAGAAAATGTGGTCTTTCTAGACAGGTGGTCTTTATATACAGGTGGTCAGTCACTATGAAAGGCTTTCACATCTTTCAGTAAAAATACGATCCCCCTTTTCTCATGTATGTTGTGAAGATCATGGACTCCTGAGCATGATGATGATGATAGAGTGATCAATTTCCTTCGTCCCCCTTAGGAGTACCTCCATGACATTTAGCATCCTGCTGTCATACTATGAATAACATCCCAGACTGGATGGAAATCAGTGAGGATGCCTTTGATACACGCAAGAACAACCCAGTGTATAATAAAAAGGTTTATAGCCGTTTGGTCTACAACCAGTTCGTCTACTAGTTACTCAATTAGGCTATTCCCATATGGTCTACACCCAGCCCGTCTACTATCCACATGGTCTTAATAATCATTTTGTCTACTTATCATTTGGTCTAAAGACCATTTAGGCTAATAGCCGTTTGGTCTAATTTCCATTTGGACTAATCTTCTTTAAGTCTACTACCCATTTGGTCTATTGCTCATTTAGTCTAATTTCCAGTTTGTCTAATGCCCATTTTGTCCACTATCCATATGGTGAATCATGTAATCATAATCATCAAATGAATATTAGACCTCGTGGATAGTAGACGAAATGGGCATTAGACAAACAGAGAATAAGACTAAATGGTCATTAGACCAAATGATAAGTAAACAAAATGTTTATGAGACAATGTGGATAGTAGACGAACTGGTTGTAGACCAAACAACAATTCACTACAAAAACAGTTCTTTTCTAGGGGCTACTTTTCATGCCAAATTGGTCTTAGCTTCCACAGTAAAAAACACTTAATACAAATCATCTACACTGTACATGTACAACACATATTCCAATATTTTTGCTTTGATTACCGGTAATTGATAATTTTACTGTCTTAAAATTTTACAAATTTGCGAAATAAAACGAATACCCGGTACATGTAGATGTACAGTATATGGCTTAAGAGGAAATGTTTTTGTGTAGTATATAATGCCTTATCTTCATCCGGGAATGGTCACATCAAACAGGTGTTGCTGTGCATGTACATATAAAGGTCAAAATATTAGACCATTTACATTGAGAGATGATCTGTGCTTGCACAAGACTGAAGTGTAAACATATGGATGGTGACTCACAAATTTACATGTACATGTACATGTACATGTAGATGTGTAACTGCATTTCAAGATAAGCCAATAATAAGCCTTACATGTAAGTCTGAAAGGTACTGTCCCATTTGCAGGCCCCCAAAATGAAAAGGTTAAATTCCAACAGCATTCGAAAGACAATACTAATTTAGAATTTCCCTCAAAACGAAAGGGCTTGAAAATGGCTTTTAGTGGGAAAATAACAACCAATTTGTTGTCGAATGAACTTAAGCGATTGCAATCACCTAAGTAACCCTTTTACAAAATTGCCGTACGTTTTGTGCTGCACAAAGATTCAATCAGTTTAATTTTGGCCATTACATGTACAAGTAGTGGGTTATTGATGTAGACAAATGCTCATGTACCTGTTACAGCTCATTTTATGTACAAATGTACATGTACATGTTATATTACCAAAGATAACAGATGTCAGTCAGTCACTCAATAGTGTCTGACAGTGAAGTCTAGAAGGTAAATGGGTTTCCTTGCATAATTTGAATACTAGTACACTATTAATGTTTAAATTTCATAGATAGGATGACATATTCATAATTCCTGCAAAGTTCTACAGAATTTGATGTTGGCTGCAAAAGGGACATGTACTGTACATGTATCATGCATACTTTCTGGGCAAGGTGCAAAACCTGCAGAGGAAACAACTTCTGGAAATGTTCAGAGGTTTACCTGACCTAGCAATGATCAAAATGCAATATTTACGAATATGAGCAAGCCCATTGTATGTCATGTGGTGCCCTACGCATTACAGAGTAATGTGGAGTTGGGAACTGGATAAACTGATATCAAACTGTCGTTTTATGTTTGGTATGATCTAAAGCTTTAGCAAAGCTATTTAAACTTTGCAATGATCAAATACATGTATACTGAAAATCTTATACCGGTATGTGGTCGGTAATGTATTAAAGGGCAATCCAACCCTTGTAATAAGTTCATTTGAATGAAAGCAGAAAAATCAGAGAAACAGAATGGCAAATTTTTGAAATAAATCAGACCAATAATAAGACAGTTATGAATATTTGAAATATGACATCGCTACATCTACTGTATGCAAAGTTATATTGGAAATTTGGTCAGTGGATTGTGACGTATTGGCAGATACATGTATCTGTAACTCTCCCATTTGTCTTGTACAAAAACAATGACTATTTTTTTTTCTCTCAAGTGCCTTCACCCTTGGGACACTGCTCAATAGACATTACGGAGAGTGTACAGTATAAATAAAGGTCCTTTAAAACTAAAAGACCATCCCAAGTCTAACATATTGAAAAGAAAATACATGTTGTGTGCTGGATCAAATAGGAAAGTTTTCCAGTGCACATTACAGTGACACTACCGATTAAGTCAATTTGAAATGACCATTCGTATCTAGTGATAACAACTTTCAAAAAATTAATAACTTTCTTATTTTTTGTCACTGCTTCTCTGATTTTCCTGTTTTAAGAGTTGTTTGCTATTGGGTTTGGATCCCTTTAATTAAGCAAAATAGCAATATACCCTTTTCACACCTGGTTTTTTGCGGGCTGAGAGAGTTTTTAGCCCTGCAATTTCCCGGGCTATCTTCTGTGTTCACACCTGGTTTTTTTTAAGTGGGCTAGCACCGCAAATTCCCAGGCTAAGCTGGCCCTGCCTCCGAGCAGGGTTAGCGCGGCAATTGCGGCGTTAACCCTGCAATTGCCGGGCGCACCTGTCAGGTGTGGAAGCATGAGCCGTTAGCCGGGATATCTTTCGAACGATGGTGCACGACGTATGAATATTCAAGAATACGAACCGTCACCCATGACAACAGCGAGGATCAGAGCGCGCGTTTATCGTAGTGAAGTAAATCCTCAAAGTGTTGTAAATGACGTTTCATCCTCTTTATTCTACTGTTTTTTAAAGCTATTATTCTGTCTCCGACGATGATTCTTTCTCTAAAAGAAAATGGCAAGCAGGAAAACCATTGTATCCTTTGAAATCGTATTAGAACTGAGGCGCGCCATTTTGAAGTACTAAGACGACTGTCAACTTCCGGTTGTGGAGTCGTAATTTGAATGCAATTCACTGCATTGAGCGTATGAAATGGTAAACATGATACTTTCAATAAGCCATTTTCGTATTGTACTCAAAATTCTCAAATTCAATGCATACATGTACCGGTACATGTACGTCATAGTTACAGTACATGTATACAGTATGCCTTTATTGTTTTTTTTTAAGTGTTCTTCTTCTTCGTCTTCTTTGTCTTCTCCGTCTCCCGTCTTCTTCTACCTTTTCTTTTTCTTCTTCTTCTTCATCAGTCTTCTCCATCTCCTCCTCCTCCTCCTCCTCCTCCTCCTGCTCCTCCTCCTCCTCCTCCTCCTCCTCCTCCTCCTCCTCCTCCTCCTCCTCCTCCTCCTCCTCCTCCTCCTCCTCCTCCTCCTCCTCCTTCTTCTTCTTCTCTTCTTCTTCTTCTTCTTCTTCTTCTTCTTCTTCTTCTTCTTCTTCTTCTTCTTCTTCTTCTTCTTCTTCTTCTTCTTCTTCTTCTTCTTCTTCTTTACACGCTAGATTACACACTAGTTATGGCTATCTACATGTACACTGTACATGTGTACATGTAACAGTAATTTATACATGTTGCTTTTCAGATAATTCAATTGATATGCATTCAGCATGTTATTTCATATCCTGTACATTTTCTATTAATGTTTGTATTGTACTGGAAATTATTGTACCAATTCCGCATGCATGCGCATGAAAATGTATGTACTGTACAGCATGTACAGTATCATGATGAGATGATACTGTACATGTACATTACTATAAACACAATAAATTATATCAAATCCAATGAAAAAAGATATATGAAATATATTGTGACTTACCAGAGGAATAAATGTGAAGATGTTATATTTCTGATTGCAGATCTTGTTGGGTGGATATTTCTCTTGCTGCGGGCCTGCCTTGCCTAGCCACACTGTGCGTGGGAACAGCTCTTTCTCCGGTTTACATCTCAGTTTGAATGAGGAAAAGCATCTACAGCATACAATACCATATAAGGTCATGAATACAGGTACACTCCAAAAGCAATGGAGAAAAAAATAAAGATTTGGAGGACCTACATGTACAAATACAATATGTATTGTGTACATTACATTCTTTACGTATTGGAAAAAAAGGATTTGCAGGACCTAATACATACATGTATACACTGTATGAGGTCATTAATACATACATGTACACATTCAATAAATTAAGCATGGGGGGGGGGAAGAAAGATGTGTACAAATCTGATATATTCCTTTATGAACCTGACTTCTTTTCCTATACATGTATGTTGTCCATCAAGGCCCATATTCATAAAACGTTACTAAGCCTACATGTAGTAGTCAATTAAATTGTACATTGTAACTACTGTAATGTACTATAGCCTAGATGTAATTAGTTGACAACTACATGTACTGTAGCTTCGTAAGGTTTTATGAATATGGGCCATGTTACATGTACCTGAAAAGTGTGTACAATGCTGTTTTTTTACAAAACAAATACATAAGACAGTAAGAAAAATCCAATAGTTGTCAGTTTGTGTTTTTAAATCAATTGCAACTTCTTAAATTCATAACTGTCTCATCTTTATCATATTTTCCTCTTCCTGTAATTTCCAACTATTTTCTTTTTCCTCTGATTTTCTTTTATCCTCTTTCACATATGGCCCATTTCACTGGACAGCAACCCACAGTAAACTGCTTACCTTGAGCAGGCATTGTTGATGCTGCACAGACAACGTGTGATGGGGTCCTGTCTGTGGGTACTTCGTCGAGTCAACGACTCGTGCTCGTTATCGAAGGTGTCCTCCCCCATGACCAGAGGCAGGTCCTCTACTGAATCTTCTTCTGATCCAACACTAAACAATAATAAAATATCATTGTAAAATGTTTATTGTTAAATTAATAAATTATGGTTCAGTAAGCCTCTGCATAAAATAATTTGTGTGTTTCAAATGTCTTTATGAACACTGTACATACATGTACAATGTATATATTGCTGCTTGCGATAAGAGTGAACCAGGGGGGTGTTTCACGAAGACTAAGATCGACTTTAACTTAGACTTAAAGTACAAGTCCACTCCACTGAAAAGTTGAGCTGATTAGATAGACAAAAATCTAAAAAGCCCAAATATAACTTGGTTTTGGAAGATGGTGCTCAGATTTATTTTTAATAATTTTTTTAATGAGCAAAAACAAGTTAATGATCGAGTCGGTTGTGACGTAGGGTCCTCACAACACAGATTCGTAATGTAACCAAATTTAATGCATACGTCTTTGTGAAGTGCCTCGATACAAACTATTTCATTCACCTGAATAATGAAACACTATTATTCTTATCAGGTGAATGAAATAGTTTATAGAAACTTATGCATTAAATTTACATTACGAAAATAGCCTATTGTCAGAATGTATACCGCTGGCACTTTCATTGTGAGGAGCATACGTCACATCCGTACAGCAATATAAATGTCTTGCTCGAAATACCCGAAACAAAAATTGCTCTTAAAAATCACCTGATTGAAAGTACGCCCGTGATATTTGGCAGTTTTAACCTTTGATTTATTTACAACATGTAATAATTTTTGAAAATCGGAGTGGACTTGGGCTTTAACTATGGCAGGTCTTTCATGCCACTGTTTGCTCTCATCATTATGATCTTTAGATAACATTTTTTTTCCTTCAATACCATAATGAATTATAAAAAAATGGAAATTCTGTAGATTTGTACGTCCCTTGAGAGACCAATGCCAGTAAATAGTGAGAGCAAACAGTGGCATGAACGGCCTGCCATAGTTAAGTCCAACTTAAAGTCGATCTTAGGCTTTGTGAAACACTCCCCAGGTGGAATTTTGAACAAACATTTTTCAGGCCATGGTTACTGGAGCCCATAGATGCTATAAACATGCACGTTATCTTTTACTGTATGTTAATAAAAAAAAGAAGAACATTATCATATTATACAAAAAAGGTGCGGAATTGGTGCTTGCAGAGATGTCTCATATTACATGGCCAGCTCACTAAATGAAGTCTGGAACCACATTCAGAACTGGATTAATTTTTAATTTTTGAATGCTCTAGACTGCAAACACACCAACAAAATTACTGAAAATACTTACTGGTAATGCTTGTGTACATGTACATGTAGCCTATGGGGAATTGTCCCATACATACTGTATGTGTCAAGAATTACATGTATACCAAAACTATTCCGAAAGAGAGTTGTACAAGTCAAGTGGAGCACTATGAAAAGTTACACATGCCTAAACTGAGTCACCGTCTTCACTGAGGTGATTGAATTGTGGGACTCATTTACATGTACATTGTTGTGAATAGACAATGGCACTGGAATGCCAGCTTACAAGTTTCAATAGACTTTTCTTGCAAGTGTTCAAATTAAAGATAATACAAAGTTTTGGTATGGGGTCATGAATTTGGTTCAAATGAACATATTGGAGGCATATATGTGATCCTACAATATTCAGTGATCGTTCTTGCGGTTGAAATCGAGTCTAAAGTGATGGAATTGTAAATAATAACCTCTTTATTTTGTATAGCTCCCTCTCAAGGTCAAGATATTAATTTAGCTATAAAACAATGTTTCTTGACTAAAATCGACCAATTGGCTATTCCCGTTTGGAAATTATATATCACAACTGCATATTCTGAGATTTTCATGGTCGCAGCTACCATTGGATGGCAGTATACAGTGTAGGCGCTATTTGAAATTTATCAAAATTTACCAGGAGCACCAGTAAATTTTGATATTCAATTTTTCTCAAAAGCAGAAGTGTTTTAGGGGCTAAATTTTCCAGTGCTTATTTATTTTTTAATACATCCACAGGAGCATCCACAAATTGTAAAGAATCACTATCCAGCCAATTCAAAATTTCCCGAAACTTTGTATTACCTTTAACACATATTTATCTAGGGACAAGAGCTTACATTCACCTGTTAAATATGTTGTTGTATCTCAAAAGGCAGAATGAAAATAGACAGGTTTATTAACATATTTATTAAATGTATGCATACTTTTTAAACAAAGGTTGTTCTTGATATCCTGAAAGCTTGTCCAAGGCTTGTCTGACATAGCAACAAGTAATTTATATTCAGACTAGATTCCAAGTATTGTAGTTCATTCATTAATAGCAGGTTAATGGAATAACTTGTCACTAGGTCCCCAGGAAAGAAACATCCATAAATATAAGTGACTGGTCTAACAATTTGCATACCGGTACATTAGCTTGCCCTACCTGCATACATGTATGTGACAACATGTAATGTACATGTATGCAATTCGCATTCTGACTATTGAAATATAATCATTTATTACAGGTGAATGAAATAACTTGTAAAGAGGCACTTAACAAAGATGCATGGATCAAATCTGACTCATTACCAAATGGCCTACATGTACATGTACATGTCTTGTACAGTTGTATATGATAGGAGGAACGAAAGAATGTACATGTAAGACCTATGAAACAGGTGATAGCATTTAAATGCGTAAACTATTACATTGTACACCTGAACCAATAGAGTACCAAAATGCTTTGTTATATTTGCTCATCGTCTAGGCTACTGATTTTAAACAACAGTGCCTGAGCATGAGGTTCACCGTGAAACCATACAAGCAATGGGCTGGAGCTGGTGTGATCACCACACCATTATTTAGCACAAAACAACGAGAGGGCAGCACATGGCCATATAATAATGTGTCCCAGGCTCCTAAGTCTTAAAGGAGGGTGGAGAAGAAAAACATTACAATCAATGAAATTCAACAAATTTAGAATATTATGCCAGTTTAACATTTCATACAGTTTGTAAACAAGATTCAATTCAAATACTGATTTGAAAACACCACTGACACTAAAAAACAATCATTTAAACAAGCCCCCACGAGCGACTCAAAGAGAGAATGTGAGACGATTGTTTTCGGCCTAAGGGCTGTGACGTAAGAGGGAAGACAGTAGACACGATCCCATCATAATATTACATGTATGCAGCGATGGAGATGCTACACTAATAGCCTTTGTTTCCCCTTTTCAAATACTTCCACCTGTGTATCATGGAGTGCACTGCTTGTGCATACATGAATAATAATTACATAACTTTCATGAGCACGTATCAAGTATTTTTTCTCCATGTATTTTACAATTTGGTCTGCAGTGACCTTTATCTGCTCATGCTCAGACTGCAACTATGAACCTTTAACAGAAGAAAAATAATACTGAAGTAGAGGGACTTTCCCAGACAATGTGTTGATAAATGATATTCCAATTTTCATTCTTTATACTAGAGTCACACTGAGAAAAATCTGGCTAACACTTTTAACCTTAAAGGGAAATCCAACCTTGATAACAAACTTGTCTGGAATAAAGCAGAAAATCAAAGACGCATACTGATGAAAGTTTGAATGAAATCAGTAATTTTTTTTTTTTTAAGTTACATATTTTTGAAAGTTGCAATCACTTTAGGTATGGGCCCTTCAAATTGGCTGACTTGATAATGTCTACATGTACATTATGTGATGTAGTGGCGGTCAACTTTCCAATTTGCTCTAATACACAAAAGGACTAAAATTTCAACTTTTCACAAATGTATGACTCGGGGATGGTCTTTCCTTTTTAGAGGACCTGTAATAATGTACTCTCCATGATATATTTTGAGTAGTGCCCCGAGGGTGAAGGCACTTGGGAGGAAAACAGAAATAAGTGATACTTTTCTACACGACAAACGGGAAAGTAGGCCTAATCCGTCACTACGTCACAATCTACTGACAAAATTGCCAATTTGAGATTCGCATAGCTATAGTGACCTCAAACCAGATTGACTGTACGATGCGTTTAAGGGTCTTTTTTCCCGGTTTTCTCCGGGGGTTTTCTTTGTCGAAATTGAACACCGTTCCGTGTTGAAATTGTTACTGCGCATGCGCTGCAAAATTGCAACACGGAGCAGAGTTCAATTTCGACGAAGAAAACTGGGAAAAAAAGACCCTTAAACGCATCATACAGTTAATCTGGTAAGTGGAACTGATGCATATTATATTAGCCTAGACCTAATTTTCAAAAATAAATGCATCGGATATAAATCCGCTAAAGTGACATTTTAGTCCAAAAGTTTGGCCGGAATTTGGTGTTCAGATCCGTAAAACCAAGTTTGCACAGCAGACCCTATGGTCGGCTTCTGTCTCTAACTTACTGAGTCTAACTAAAGAGAAGAGCCGACCCTACCCAAATCAGAGGCTAACGAATGAAAGAGACAGAAATTTTCGGTCTACGTTAGTCTGAGCAGTAAAACTAACAAGTAGATGAAGCAAGAATGGAATGAATATCATATCAATTTTCAAAAACAGTTCCTCCTCAAGTTAAATCTAAATGACTATATCTAAAATGCATACAGTAGGTCAAAGACTCACTAGCCTAAACCAGGCCTGGGCCGGTATGCATGATGAATGGGAACACGAGATCGATTTCCCCCGAAACCCTCCCACGGTTGCACTGCAAGGTACACCCTGCAATCCTGCGGCTCCAGGGCGTAGCAGACTGTGATCTACAATTCTTGTTTTTCATTATTTCTCCTCCAAAATATAGCAATAATACTTGTAAATCATCAGTTATTAATCGATCATGTTAATATTCGAAAAAAATTGGGAAGAAATCAAGTAATTACCTTTCTAGCTCCTGATATCTGGCGTAACTCGGTTGGTATTTCCTCCGTGGATTGATAATCCGTGTAGAATGATGATCCGCCATAGTCACCTTCCGGTTAACCATTCAGATGCATGCTGGGATATATATGCATCAAATTTATCACGAGTCGTTATCTGTCAGCATCCAACCCCCCCCCCTTTTTTTTGTTTTTGTTTAGATCTATATTTGGCAATGATGGCACTTTCTGTGGTATTCATTAATTTCTATCCAACATCTCTTTTATTTTATAGACACAAAATCTTGGCTTGGAACACTAGCTATCATCGATTAAACAATCAAAACTTACAATGATTAGATCATTACATTTTATCAAACGAATTCATGTATATCATAGCCCTAAGAGGCAGGGGCAGCGATTTCTTTTCATGACCGGGGGGTACGAAATGCGAGGGACGAGGGAGCAGTGGCGTAATGACCAAAAACGTTTTTTTTTTTGGGGGGGGCAGAAAAAATCTGCCTCACCACATTCTTACATGTTATATGAAGGCCCCGCGGACTTTTTTCAAAGTGGGGAGGAGGGGCTAAAGTATTTACGATCAGGTAGAGCAAAGCAAGTGGAGCGTAAATTGGCGTGGGGTCCAGGGGCAAATTAGTCCCGGTGGGGGTCAAGGGGCGAAGCCCCATGAAGCTCAGGGCTTTTAGGCATTTAATTAAGGTCAGATGAGCAACCACGGGCCCGGCTTAGGGCCCCTGGTGGGGTCCAGGGGCGGAGCCCCCGGAAGCTCAGGGGTATTAGGTATTTAATTACTTTCAGATGAGCATATTTTGATACCTTATTTGTGTCACTGGCATGCAGGTCACTAATTGGAGTGGGGTCCGAGGGCGGTGCCCCCAGAAGCTCAGGGGTTTTAAGCATTAAATTACGATCAGATGAGCATCCAGGGGCCGCCTTAGGGCCCTTGGCGGGGTCCAAAGGGCAGAGCCCCCGGAAGCTCAGGGGTTTTAGTCATTTAATAACGGTCAGATGAGCATCCAAGGGGACCGCCTTAGGGCCCTGGTGGGGTCCAGGGGGCAGAGGCCCCGGAAGCTCAGGGGTTTTAGGCATTAAATTAAGGTCAGAGGAGCAACCAAGGGCATGCACGCTTTAGGGCCCTTGGCGGGGTCCAGAGGGCAGAGCCCCCGGAAGCTCAGGGGTATTAGGCATTTAATAACGGTCAGATGAGCATCCAGGGGCCCGCCTTAGGGCCTTGGTGGGGTCCAGGGGGCAGAGGCCCCGGAAACTGAGGGGTTTTAGGTATTTAATTACCGTCAGATGAGCAACCAAGGGCATGCTTTATAGGGCCCTTGGTGGCGTCCAGGGCAGAGCCCCGGAAGCTCTGGGGTTTTAGGCATTAAATTACAGTCAGATGAGCAACCAGGGGCATGCACGCTTTAGGGCCCTTGGTGGGGTCCAGGGCAGAGCCCCCGGAAGCTCAGGGTGAAATTATGCCATTTCAGCAACATTTGTAAATCACTGGTATCGAATTAGAAATATACCCCTTCTTTAATTTTATTTGGGGGCAACTGCCCCAAGCCCCCACATCAGTATGCCAGTGCGAGGGAGCATAAAGTGAACGAGAGGGATGAAGGTGACAGCAGTGACTACCCCTCACAGTTTTTGAAGTTTTGTTGTATTATAAAAAGTATAGTATAAAAACAAGCAATATACTTTTTGCACACTTCAGTTTTCTACAATATCTACATGTACATAATAAAGGATGTTATGCGAGGGAGCGTAGCTTCCGTGTGAGAAGATTTTTGCATTTTTATTTGTCTAAACGCTGCACTCTTGGGCCCTCCAGAATCTAAAAGTGTGTGGCAGTCTTCAGCCAGTATTTTCTATACATTTTTTTGCACTTTTTCAAATTTTCAGGGGATGATCCCCTAAAAAATCGAGGGGACGTGTCCCCGTCCCCCAGGATCGCCGCCCCTGCTAAGAGGTAAGACTAGTAAAAGGGGGAGGGCCTAATTTAGGCGTGTTACATAATATAATCATCTCTAGCTATTTTTATTTCATGCTTTCCGAAAGTCCAACCATCCATAAAAGCCAGGTGGTGTCTTCCCAGAGCACTAAGATAATGTACGTAAAAGAAGCATTGGTGTTGAAATTCTGGATTTACAAAAGGCTCGATCCACCCCTCCCCCCCCCGAAAGTACCCGAACAAGGACAAATACCCCCTCCCCACTTTAAGTCCCACAGACGACAACTCACAACAAGGAGTGCATGGTTGCTTGGTCAGGCTAGGGTAGTTGTAGTTTAACGGATGGTCGCATGAATTTTCGAGGGGGAGGGGCTGGGGGGGGTGGGGGCGGGGGGTATTCCAGAGTGGTAGTCGGGCGAAATCGTCCGAACACTAAAGTAGCTACATATCTAAAATTCAAACGCTTATTCATTCGATTGTCTATCTATACAATTATATTCTGAATTCTGTATTTGATTTCCAGAGAGTTAGGAAACTCTTTGAAAATGAAATGATTTGCATAATTATACGTCTCTTTATTGAAGAACCCAAATTGTTATTTTTTCATAACATTTTTGAGTAATGTATCACAGGATGGAAAACAGTATGGAACACCGTATGAGAGTGAAAACGAAAATGAAAACTGACGAATGGAAGCAATACTAGCCTTGTGATAAGGCCTATAAAAAAAAAGATGTTGTATTGCCCTTTAGGTGCCAAAACATGGGTCGGTCGGTCGGAAATATATATATTTTTTTATAACTTTTTAAGTGTTGTGAGCCTTTCCGTAGTGCATGGTATATACACGTATACGAGGCCGGGATCTACTTGCATGGTAACGCTAGCAGGATTTTGAAACTAGGGCAGAAGACGAGTGAGAATTTAGGAATAATTTGATGATTTTATGCATTTATATCCAATTTAAACAAACAAAATACATAATTTTTTCTTCATTAAAAAAAGTCAAAAAACGGGGGGTGTTTCACAAAGCCTTTCTTCAATGACAAATGACAAAAATCAGAAACAAATCTGCTGATAACCAATCAGAAGCAAGGCCTTCAGTAGCTTATAACAAAAACTGTCATTTGTCACTGGTGTACAGGGGTGTCGATTTGTATCCGTGGTTGGGGGGGATGATAGATGCCAAAATATATTCGGCAATGGATCAAAGCAACCAAGAGGTAGAAGCGTGTGGCAGGTTGCACCCTCCCTTCCAAGTTATTAACTTTTTCAAGTCACCCTCAATAAAGATAACATTTCAGAGAATATAAGAGTGGTAATAAAATTAATAACATGCTAAATGTTAGTCCTGACTCTTGCCTGCAGTGTAGGCCTACCAGACTGATATCATCTATTTTTAAACGAAATTTAGACATTACCAACAAAAATCCAATGGTGAGGGATATCAACTTGTGAAAGTATTATGTTACCAGTGGGCAAATGCATTAATAAGCAACCAGGAAAGGTTCATGTAGACAGAAAATTCTTTATTTCCTGGTGATTGAAACATACATTTTATGAATATTGATGTCTCCAAACAACATTCATCGTGAAAAACCCATTCCAATATTCTGTGTAAGGAGATCTCAAAAAACATAGTTCTCATTAGTAAATGAAAAACATATTGCTTTTGGTTCTTCATTTGACTCTCTTCCTTCTTTAATTAAACCAACTGAATCCTCTCTGCGGGAAACTCAATTCAATGAAACAGAATATCACTGATGCAAAATTTGGTTCTCAAAATGACAGAAAATTTCCACTCCTGATCTCATACAAACTGTCTGTTTCTTAAAAACATAATATAAAACTTACGTTCCAACTACCAAACAACAAACTTCCATTATCTCCTTCTTCACCCAGATATACTTATCATACCAGATACGCTCTAAAATATAAGCATAATATTCCCTAAGGCCCTGACCAGAGCACTATTTTTTCAAAAACTATAACCAGTCTTAGAAGGTGCATTATTATTGGAAGGGTGTTATAAACAAAACTTCAAACTTAATAACATTCTAACCTTCAAAAACACCTTAACTATCTAATGCCTGTTACGTTTGAATACAATACATAGGCCTACATCAGCTTTTCAATAAAACAAAAATAAGTTGTGACATAATAATCTTTCTCCAAAATATCGAACTGGAGTATTCTGTTGTATTGCTTGTTTATGTACATACAAAGAGCTTATTTTCAAGAGGCACTAGATCCATGTGTGTAACTTAAGAAAGAACTCTTTGTTTACCCGATTTTGTTCAGGTGTCTATGGAAAATTGTTAGTAAAAGATGCATGTGTTCATAATTTCTCTCGTAATTTAGGTTAATAATTTTGTTCAAGGTAAATAGAGGAAAATGTATATCATTATCTCCATTTGCTATCAAAAGATTTTGCTCCTTTCGGAAAAAAGCTCTTCAAATGTTTTACATGTAGAGATATAAATAAAGTTAATAAACAAAAAAATGGATGAAATCAATAAAACAAAATAGATACTGAGTATGAATCAGGGAACAAACTGAAAGTTTCGTCTCCTACATGCTGCCATTTGGACAAAACCGTCTTTCTCTTCACCTTGTTTCTCACTTCTTTTCCATCCACTCAACTACTATAATTCCTGATCATGCATTAACCTCATACCTACCATCACCCATGCCTAAGCTTTTTAGGGAGGGGGATCCCGTAAAGTAATTTTGACATTGTAAGAAATAAACATGAGCAATATTTCATTGTAGGTTACTTTAAAGTCAACTTCTTTTTTCATCGCCCATTCACATCAGTTCCCTGAAGGAAATGCTGGAATATATATGCCCCTCTTTCTCTTGTCTTTCTTCCTTTTCTCTTCCCCCTTCCTTTTTTCTTCTGCCCGTTTCTTCCCCTTTCCCTTTTTCCCAGGTAGCAAGCCCATATGGGGCCCATATGGGGATGATCTGGGTCACTTGTGCCATCTGGGCTATTAAATGGAACCCATATATGTATCCCATATGGGGCCAATATTTAGTAACCCATATGGGATCTATCTGGGCCAGCCCTTATGGGTCCCAGATGGGAATGAGCTGGGCGTACACATACTGTATGGGTAGAATATGAATATGCCCATATGGGCAACACATGGGGAAAATCTGGGTTAACCCACATGGGATATATCTGGGTTAACCAATATGGGTACCAGATGGGATTAAGCTGGGCATACCCATTTGGGCCCAGTTTGGTATGGGTCCCATCTGGGTCCCATCTGTCTTATATGGGTTTACCCATATGGGTCCCATATGCTTCTTGGGTGCAGATGCATTAGAGCCCCAGATGGTTCCCACATGGGCTTGCTGCCTGGGTTATTATCCTCTCTGTCTCTCATTATCTCTCTCTCCCATCCTCTACTTCTTTTTTGCACTTTTGCGCTTCGCGCTTAACATTTAGCTCGTTGCTTTTTAACGCTGCGGCTCTGCATTTGGCGCGCTGCATTTCTATGATGCTGTTGATTGAATAAATTGAATAAATTGATCAATTCCTGATGAAGCCGTATGAGCGAGAATTCAATTTATTCTTGTCTCATATACGGTTGTCTCATTTACTTTGTTTTCTATTTATATATGTAGGTATTATGAAAATGAGATAGCAAAATGTGTATATTGATGGTCATCTTGCGAGTAATAACCATTAACTACTCTCATCGAGCTCTCATCATTAATTTTTCTCTTCATTTTTTTTTTTGATGGTGAATTATTGGGGGGATGATTGTACAGGCCATCCCCCCTGAAATATTGGGGGATACATCCCCCCATCCCCCCCGTGATCGACACCCATGCTGGTGTATGAGCTCATTTTCGACAGGCTGACAATGCCAATGACAATGACAATGACAATGACAATGACAATGACAATGGCAATTTATTCTCATGTCACCCACATTGGGGTATTGGAGAAGTTTACAAACAGTTTGAATTTGTCAATTTAACACTGTAAAATATACAATTCAAATCGAATAATGTTAATCAATAAAAAATAACACTATCGACAGTAGTGAGAAAAATTATATTGATAACAATAATAATAATAATAATAATAATAATAATAATAATAATAATAACAATATTAATAATGATAATAATTAAAAAACAAAACGATAATGATAATTACGATAATTAATGACAAAAATCAATGGAAACAATTGAAAAAGAAAGTTACTGGCACCAGTAAATAGATATTTGAATTAATGAATTACTGAAAATATTCTTGATATCAATTTAATAATTTGATATAAGACAAAAAAGAGAAACATAAAGTTGATATTGAACTCATAACATGTTTTGTTCACATACTTAAATAAATTAATGAAAACGAAGCATTATTTTTCGACATAATTTTACTAAGTTAAAACGTGTTTGTACATTATTAGAGTTAAAAAGCTGATCCATTTTCAGTGTATTTGGTCTTTCAATAAAATATTTATCGATGAACGATTTTCTGTCTGAACAAAAGGCAGGGCATACAAACAAATAATGAAACTTATCTCCACATCTCCAAGCGATTGCAAATTGCAGAGCGTACATAGCCTCATTTCCCTGGGAGTATTTGAATATCTACCAGCTACAATCGCTAATTTTGGTTCGCTCTCTCCCTCTCTCTCTCTCTCTCTCCCTCTATTCCCCCTCCCCTCTCTCTCTCTCTCACACACACTCTCTCTCTCCCTCTCTCTCTCTCTCAATCTCTCTCAATCTCTCTCTCTCTCACACACTCTCTTTCTCTCTCAATCTCTCTCTCTCTCTCTTTTGTCCGTCTCTTCTTCTCCCCTCTCTCGCTCTCTTTTTTCCTCTCTCTCTGTCTCTCTGTCTCTCTCTGTCTCTCTATCTCTCTCTCTCACTCTCTATCTCTTTTTCTCTCTCTCTCTCTTTCTCTTTCTCTCTCCGTGCTCAATGAAACATTTACGGCTTAATGGAGCTTTATAGCTCAGAGAACGAGCATGTGCACACTTTAGGGGTGCAAACCGATGCAACACCACCTTCAGGGTTAAATCCTGCACCCTTTTAAAGGTGCAATCCTGCACCCTTTAAGAGGGTGCCAGATTGAACCATTTAGGGGACATGTTGGTACCCTTAATGGTTCAATCCTGCACCGTTAGGGGTGCAACCCGATGCAACAATAGCAGCACCTGTAGGGGTTTAAATCCTGCACCCTTTAAAAGGGTGCCAGATTGCACATTTTAGGGGATATGTTGGTACCCTTAATGGTTCAATCCTGCACCGTTAGGGGTGCAAACCGATGCAACAATAGCAGCACCTTTAGGGGTTCAATCCCGCACCCTTTAAAAGGGTGCCAGATTGCACCTTTTAGGGGACATGTTAGTACCCTTAATGGTTCAATCCTGCTCGTTTATAGGGATGCAAACCGATGCAATAGCAGAACCTTTAGGGGTTAAATCCTGCACCCTTTTAAAAGGTGCAATCCTGCAACCATACTCGAGGTGCTGCTATTGTTGCATCGGTTTGCATCCTTAAAGGGCAAGTCCACTCCAAAAATAACTTACTTTCAATAGAAGCAAAAAAATCACGCAAACCAATCAACAAAAGTTTGAGCAAAATCGGATAACTAATAAGAAGGTTATGAATTTATAATGACATTAAAAACTTTGAAAATCACAAGACAAATTGGCAACTCACTCATGAGTCTGTGACGTCATGTCCTCACTATCCACTAATTATTTTCTTTATATTGATAATATAAATTTCCTATTTTCTCCCTAAGAATCTTATTTCTTCACACCAGCATCCAAGTTAGATTGATAGTAATATGTTTTTGTGTGGATGCACTAATATAGAGTAATTTTTTCCAGTTAAATCATGAAAAATGTGAATTTTGATAAACTATTTATATAAAAATCAATAATTATGAATATACAATATTCAGAAAATAGTATCAATTCTTCAAAGTTCATAAATTTTTTGGGAAATGTCATGCACGCAATATGATACAAATCATATAACCTGCGAAAGGCATGGGGATATCAAGTTTTGGGGGATAAAAAGGGAAATTAATGGGATTAAACTATATAAAGCAATTGATAAATAGTTGTTGTTCAGCTATAGTTTTACATACTTTTTCAAAAATTCATAACTTTCTTATTAGTTATCCGATTTTGCTCAAATTTTTGTTGATTGGTTTGTCTGATTTTTCTGCTTCTATTGAAAGTAAGTTATTTTTGGAGTGGACTTGGACTTTAAGGGTGCAGGATTGTATTCTTCAGGGTGCAAGCATGCACCATACGGGTTCATGTTGGCAACATTATAGAATCTATAAGGTGCAATATTGAACCTTTCAGGCTGCAAACAATGCACCCGAAGGACTTTAATCCGGCACCGTAAGAGTGCGAACTTTACGCAATAGCAGCACCTTAATTGGTGCCAATTTGCACACCGGATCAAGGTACAATAATACACTCCAAAGGGTGCGGCTAGTGTTGCATTTGTCTTCACCCATAAAAGTGCAGAGAGAAATGTTCTGAGAAACTATAACATGCAGCATTCACGCTCTTTTGCCAACTGAAAGTGAAAAAAGGAGAATTGAACATCACCTTTCTCTCTCTTTTTTGTTCTCTCTCTGTCTCTGTCTCTATCTCTCTCTCTCTCTCTCCCCCTCTCTCTCTCTCTCTCTCTCTTTCTCTCTTTTGTTCACACAAAAGATGAAGTAATGCGAGGTTTATAAGCATTTTGTATATACATGCATGATGTTTCATATGGCAAAATACTTGGCTAAGAATTGGCTTGTAAACAATTTCACACCTTTTTTGCATTGCACAGATAGGCCTACACGTAGGCCTACTTTGTACCTTTTTTTCCCCTTCTTCCACATGTGCCTTTTCAACGAGAATGTTGAATAACGTATAACACATCCATATTAAAGCACAATAATGCACGATGCTTTTCTAAAATTCACCATGAGATGTCTACATGTCAATTACCTATCTTTAAAAACGAAGATGCTTGTACAACTGTATAATATAACTGGCTAATATAAACAAATCTTTGGCTTGGAATTTCACTTGTGAACAGGCTCACTTTACCCGTAAAATTTGTGAGCACCAGGGGCGGCGATCCCGGGGGACGGGGGGACACGTCCCCGGCCTCGATTTTTTTAGGGGAATCGTCCCCGGAAAATTTGAAAAGGTGCAACAAAAAATGTGTAGCAAATACTGACTGAAGACTGCAACACTTTTAGGCTCTGGAGGGCCAAAGAGTGCAGCGTTTAGACAAATAAAAATGCAAAAATCTTCTCACTCGGGAGCTACGCTCCCTCGCATAATATCCTTCAAAATGTACAAGTAGATATTGTAGAAAAGTGAAGTGTGAAAAAAGTATATTTCTTGTTTTTATACTATAGTTTTTTTAATACCACAAAACTTCAAAAACTGTGAGGGGTAGTCACTTCCGTCACCTTCACCCCTCTCGTTCACTATGTTCCCTCGCGCTGGCGTACTGATGGGGGGCTTGGGGGCAGTTGCCCCACCCCCCAAAAAAAATCATATATGTGGTTTATTTTTAATTCGATACCAGTGATTTACAAATGTTGCTGAAATGGCATTATTTTTCCCTGAGCTTCCGGGGGCTCCGCCCCCTGTACCCCACCAGTGCCCTAAGGCGGGCCCCTGGTTGCTCATCTGACCGTAATTAAATGCCTAAAACACCTGAGCTTCCGGGGGCTCCGCCCCCTGAACCCCACCAGGGCCCTAAGGCGGGCCACTGGATGCTCAACTGACCGTTATTAAATGCCTAAAACCCCTGAGCTTCATGGGGGCTCTGCCCCCTGGACCCCACCAAGGGCCCCAAGGCGGCCCTGGATGCTCATCTGGTCGTAATTTAATGCTGGGGTCCGCCCCCGGACCCCACTCCAATTAGTGACCTGCATGCATGCCAGTGACACAAATAATTTTAAGGTATCAAAATTTGCTCATCTGACCGTAACTAAATGCCTAAAACCCCTGAGCTTCCGGGGCTCCGGCCTGAACCCAGCCGGGGCTTTGCCCCTGCATGGACCCCACGACAATTACCTCTACCTGATCGTAAATACTTTAGCCCCCCCCCCCATTTTGAAAAAAAAACGTTTCGCGTGGCCTTCATTTAACATGTAAGAATGGTGGTGATGCGGATTTTTTGTTCTGCCCCCTAAACATTTTTGGTCATTACGCCACTGCTCCCTCGTCCCTCGCATTTCGTCCCCCCCCCCGTAATGAAAAGAAATCGCCCCTGGTGAGTACCTTAATTAAGTACATCTTATTACGTATCTTACGTATGTTCATCTTACTTTCTAACCTCCACAAGTTACTAGTGCATGTACTACTGAAAAAATATCAATATTATGCACGTGTATGCGTAAGCCGCATAATGCAGAATACTCTTCTAACATATAGATCATTTTGAACACAT
Organism: Mesocentrotus franciscanus; assembly: GCA_037976565.1. Taxonomy (NCBI): domain Eukaryota; kingdom Metazoa; phylum Echinodermata; class Echinoidea; order Camarodonta; family Strongylocentrotidae; genus Mesocentrotus; species Mesocentrotus franciscanus. The sequence continues at coordinate 28,951,277 of CP137676.1, read as the reverse complement.
CTATATAAAACAAGGCAAGTCTATTAACTTGGTTAAAAAATATTTGGCTAAGAATTTTACTTGTTAACAGGTTCACTTCACCTGCAACAGCTAGTCGTAAAGGCTTGAATGCATAACATAGAATACTTTGTACATTTTTTCCACACACATTTTAAAACATAATGTTCTCATTTGAATACATATTCTTATTACCCGTAAATTTTGTAAGTGCATCTTATTTAGTAAGTTCCTCTTACTTTCTAACCTCTACAAGTGACTAGTGCATGTATTACTGATAGCAATAGGGACTTTTAGATTTACACGACGAGAACGTACGTGGACTGCCACGTGTGCCATTCTTTCAAGGCACTGGCCCGTGCCCGACAGTGCCTTAAAAGGACGTCACATTACCTTAAAAGGATGTCACCGTGGCAGTCCACGTTCTCGTCGTGTAAAATCTAAAAGTCCCTACTATCAACATTATGCACGTGTATGAAGCCGCATAATGCAGAATACTTTGAATTTGAAAATAATGTTTTCGCTCTCTGCCACTAGATGGCAGCAAACACACCCTCTTTTGCACCCTTTTAAATTCAATTAAATAATAGGGTTCATTTTTATGGGAAGTGTGCAAACTCTTATTTTTGCACCCGTTTTTGCACACTTTTCCTTCAATATGGTTCATTTTTATGGGAAGGGTGCAAACTTTTATTTTGCACACTTTTTCCTTCGGGGTTCATTTTTATGTAAAATCTATTGTACCTTTCGAGGCGCATTAATGATCCTGTCTATTCAAAATTCTTAATTAAGGCCTTTTGAACTGAACATCACATTTATACACTGGCGTAATTCATAAAACTGGTTAAACAGTGAACTGTTTGGTGCGAGCTGTGGGAAAAGTACATCGACATCAGGTCTGAAACAAAATTATAAGGTTTGTTTTCCCCTATGCCTAATTCACTTTTAAGTACATTTTAACTAGTTTTTATGATTCATGGTTTACACTAATCTTTGATATTAGTTGAAAGTATTCTTCTTTTTTTTTCTTTTTTTTTCTTTTTTTTTTTTTTTGGGGGTTCTATTTGAGACCAATTTTCCAACGATGGTGTCTCAACAGGTAGAATTTATTTTGGGGGATATTAACGGTGTAAAGTTGTTTGGATCAAATAGTTATGCAAAGGATGTTCCAAAGTAATGTAATGAAATAAAATAGAATATAATGTCGAAAAAAATTAGAATAAACTACAGAAAGAAAAAAAAACTACTTGAATGTAATTGATTTTACCAACTATTACAGGTTTTTGTATAAGTGTGGTGTAGAGGTGATCGGAAGAAGCGATGGGTGATGCCGAGAAAGATGTCGCCTCGACCCCGGAGAGCGGTGGTCATCAGAAGGTCGTCTTCAAACGATCACTGGGGATGGTTAAATGCATAAGCTTCATCAACGGAATCGTCATCGGAACCGGAATATTCATTTCACCCAAGGTTTGTTGGATGTCTGTTTATGAATATCTAAATCATCTTATCATCTAACAACAACAACAACAACAACAACAACTACCGTTACTGCTACTGCTGCTGCTGCTGCTGCTGTGAGTACTACTGCTGCTACTACTACTACTACTATTACTACTACTACTACTACTACTACTACTACTACTACTGCTGCTACTACTACTACTACTACTACTGCTACTACTACTACTACTACTACTACTACTACTACTACTACTACTACTACTACTACTATTACTACTGTTACTACTATACTAATATACTACTACTACTACTACTACTACTACTGCTGCTGCTACTGGGATTATATAGCGCGTAATCAATACAACAGTGATGTTTTTAAGTACTCAACAGAAATATTATATATACCCCGTTCATCTAATTAAGGCTTGCCCGCATACGATGTATGCAAATTTTCACTCCTTGCGGAGCATTCCAGACAGGCGCCAATTTACACATGCTCACAATGACTACTACTTGAAATTCTACTACTACTATACTACTACTACTACTACTACTACTACTACTACTACTACTACTATTACTAGGCTACTACTACGGCTACTACTACCACCACCACTACTACTACTACTACTACTGTTACTACTTATACTACTTCTACTTCTACTACAATGTACCACCACTACTACTCCTATTTTGCTGGTGATGAACCTGTTTCATGTTATTTTCAAATGGATATATTCCAAAATAACAAAGGTTTGGTCCATTTCTTTCGTACAATCAACAACTCACATATGGCTCCACAAAGTTTACACACTCTGTGCTTCAAAGTTTACGCCCATTGTTATATAAAGTCAAGCAAAAATTAAATGCTTGCTTTTTACCATCGTAAATTCCCACAACTCATTTAACTTGAATGAACATCTTTTCTTTTGTAGATAGCAGTAGAGAAATCAGTTTTACTTTCACCCTAAAGGTTTTAACTGAATGTGTCCAACAATTTGATTTTTTGGCGTATTTTCTTTCTTTCTTTTTTGTTGTAATTAAACAAGATGTTTGATTCTGTGCTTAGATAATATACTACAGTTTAGTTTACGAATACCTATCTGTTGTATGTGCATGTAATGGGAAGTACCGAATCATTCATAATTCGCAGCCTGATGCTTTTGAATGAAAGACATTCAACCATTTAGTACTATTGTTTTGTTTTTTTCCTTAATGAAAAGAGATATGCTTGGGGCTACAATATGCACACTGTTTTAGGTGGGACCGATCTATGATCATATGGTTATGTTACTAAAGATGTGTCTAGTCCAGTGGCGTAATGAGCTAAAACTTTTGTTGGGGGCAAAAAGAAAGAAGTCCCACACTTCCTAAATTCAAACGTAAATTTAAACTGTATATTTTAAATGAAAACAATTCATAAATATATAATGGTACAATATTTAGATATTTTGCCTGTTATATTTGACAACTTGATTTTCTTTTGTTATGTACTGTAACTCACTTTTTGTGACCGTCATGTTGTTGTGGGGTTTTTGTTGTGCTTTTTAAAAATAAAAATATCCAAAATGTCTATTAATGTAGGCCCTACTGGGGATTATTATTATTATTATTATTATTATTATTATTATTATTTTATTTGGCATTTCGTATAACAAAAAACAGACAAACATAATATAAAGATCGAACATACATACATGTATAGTATGTCAGTTATGGGTGCATCAGGCTGGGCAGCCTGGGTAAGGAAAGAGCCAACTAAATGACTAGAGCCCGCAGGCCATCCTCCCTGAACCCACCCTGGTGCAACCAAAACTGATCACAATCTACAGTACAATAAATGCAGGAACATAATTATAAGTACAATATGAATGAAAAGGGAAAACGGATCACAGCTGTAAAGTAAATTGAACCAAAACTGAGAAACGAAATAAATTAATCCGTATTTAATTTATTAGCCTCGACAGGCCCTTGGCCTTTGCTGGTCCCCACATGTTGTTTAATACCTATCTATTTGTTCTGTGTTCGTGTAAATTTGTCCACTGTTTTTTCACTTAATATTATTGTTTGTTAATTTTGTGTTACTTTGCATTTTTTTATATGTCTGGACATGCATGTATATTTGTTTTTTATGAACCACATGTGGAAATAAACTAAACTTGATACTTAAAAACTTGAAATAAAATGTACAATTTACACAAAAGTCAGAACCCACAGTCAGAAAATCATGTCATTTCAGCAAAATTTGTAAATCACTGGTATGGAACTAGAAATAAACCACGTTTATGTTTTTATTTTATATTTTTATAACTGTCCCCAAGCCCCCCATCAGTACGCCAGTGGTCTAGTCCCTAATAATTTTTCGTCTTGTCAGAAGAAGTATGGTGGTCTGTGCTTATGTGCTTTATATAGGGTCTATGCACCCAAGGCCAAATGCTTCGTAGTCCCTATGTACTCTATGCCTGTACTGTTCTTATTCGCAAAAAAAAATGATGTGAACAGGGATTTAAGGTTAGGTCTCAGAAAACGAAGAGAAGATTTGGGGCATCCCACTGCGGTCTTTGACGCGTCATTTGAGAGTGAAAACGAACATGCAAACTGAAGAATGGAAGCAATACTTAATTGTGATATCTGGTGTATGAGCTAATAGCCTTGACAGGCTCGATTAGCGCAAGTGATAACGCATTGGCTTTTGGCATGTTTGAAAAGAATGTGTTTTGGGGTCTTTCTTAGGGTGTCCTGCTTGGGGTGAACGGTTCCGTTGGCTGGGCGATGATCCTCTGGACCTTCTGCGGGCTCATCTCGATGACAGGCGCCCTCTGCTATGTTGAGCTCATCACCTCCTACACCAAGTCCGGCGGCGAATTCACCTTTCTCCTCGATGCCTTCGGTCCCGTGCCCGCCTTCCTCCGCATGTGGACGTTGCTCTTCCTCCTCGGACCCTCGTCCAACGCCATCCAGGCCCTCACCGTCGCCAACTATCTCACCGTGCCCTTATTCGGGTGCGACGAAGTCTCCGTGCCGCAAAACTCCGTGGTGCTGATTGCTATGTGTGTTCTATGTGAGTTCAATCATGGGCAAACCTAGTGGTCTAGCTGAAGGGGGCATGGGGCACGTGCCCCTAGTTCCCTTGTGATGAAAATGAGCAAAAAAGGGAAAACTGAGAGTGGACATAAGACAGGAGGGGGAGACGTGCAAATAAGATGATATGATTCCTTCCATCAGCTTCCCCATAATAGATGACCATGCATGTTAATACAAGTTTCGTCAACCTAAAGAGCGATGCCCCTATGATACCACTTTCCCCACAATAATTAATGCATGTATACCAGCCGACAAGTGAGTGCATCGAAGCCTACTGATTTCATCTATTTGAATAATCCTTCAACAGGATGCACTTTCAACAAAATATTGGTATCTCATGGGCTATATCTTTTAAGGGGTAAATGATTTGTACAAGAATCATACACTCCGTATAAAGCTATTTTTATGGGGGGGGGGGTGATACCGATAAACCAAACGTTCCACCCCTCCTTTCCTCTAGCACTGAGGGCAGGGGGGAGGCGAGTCCTTGAGGAAACAAGGTTTAGTAGACTTAACAATTGGTTTCAAACGATTATCTTCAGGGGCCATGTGGGTTGATACTAATCATTGTTTTTACTCTTTGTGACTTTCTTGCCCCAGTTTTAATCTTCTTCATCAACTGCATCAGCGTGAAGTGGACAGCTCGACTTCAAGTCTTCTTCACCGTCGCCAAGATCTTAGGTCTCATGATCCTCATCATCACCGGTCTCGTCTTCATCTTCAAGGGTAAGTGATTGTTTGTTCGTTTGTTTGTTTGTTCTTTAGAAAAATCAACCTAAGCCAATTTCAATAGCCCTGTGTGTCACCTTTAGAAATACGCAACTTAGACAATGACTTGTTACGTAATCCGAACATGATTTCTATGGTATACACAATCTGACAATGGAGTATTGAAATTCCCCTTGATTTGATTTTTTCGAAAATAGTTGCAATCGTGTTTGTTGTTGTTGTTGTGATTTTTTTCTTCTCTTTTTGGGGGGTGTTATTTCGAAGTCTTGTCCATTGCAAAAGACGTTATACAATGCATACATTAAAAAATACCAAACTTTGATAGCCCTTAATTAAAAAAAATCATAACCGATCTCATCTCCATCATAAAGGGTTTGGTTGTTTTGTCGGTAGTTTTATTTTGTGTGTTGTTCTGTTTCTAGGTCTTGCCCATCAAACGACATTGTACAGTGCGTATTAACAACAACAACAAAATCCAAACTTTGGTAGCTCCTAATTAAAAAGTCACAAGTTGGGCATTCCCATTAAACACAAGCATTTGCCTTTCGGGTTCACTGTACTGTTCTATTTGTTTATTCTTTACCATAATTATATTCAATGAGAAGGAAACAAATGTGAATTTCACTTTGAATTTAAATAACCAATACCTCCTTGCAATCTTTTTCATAGTAAAGAGTAAGTTAAAAAAAAAAATATTGCTAGCGAAATCCTAATCAAATTTGTTTCTGCCATGGATGACTGAGCACCAGGGTCTTCTTTCAAAATCTCATTGTTGCTTCATGCAGCCCAAACTTGGTACAAAAGGAATGGGATAATAATTTTTGAAAAGCCAGCTGCTCAGTCACCCTTGGCAGCACAGTTATTAATAAGGTTTCATAAGATTTGATATTAATGACCACATGCCGTCTTCTGAACAGATTAATGTGAAATAATGCATATTTGCATACTTATTCAATTACTTTTATTGTTTCCATTTATCTTTCACATCATTTTTTTTATTAATAGATATTTGGTATCATACTTTTTTTGTAAAACAAATATTCGTTTACGACGAGGATGATAATTATGTCATAATACCCCAAATACACAACATATTTGGGTTATATTGTACAACTTTGACCTAGTTCAGTCTTCAATGTAGAGATTCTAACTTTTTGTATTGTAATGTTACTTTTAGCATTCCCTTGCGGCCTGTGTCAATTTTCAAATTTCAAATAACCGTTTTAAACTAGAAACCTTATCCAAGAAAAGAAAAAAGTCTACAGAGAGAAAAAAAAAAATATCTCAACAGTGTATTCCGAAACGGACGTTACCATACTGAATTACTTACATAAACTTGAGGCCAGGCTCGAGACTGCTTGCGAAACCTCCGGTGCGTGTATTGTTCATACTAAATATTTTGAGAGCGATATTGTTTCTGTATAACCTTTGACTTATGGACGCTTAGAAAAGTTGGCCAAAGGGCGACGATACCCTTCCGACAACTTTTCAGGTTCAAATATAGTAATGAATTGTTTACAATAATCACAATACTTATTTCAACTCTCATTTTGTCTACTTTTTGAATTTCAATCAAATCTGCTCGTTTTTTTTTATGACATGTCCTTTCCAAAATCTGGTCTTCATCGAACCAGGAACTTCCACAATGTACAAGTCCCTGATCGAACCATAATCATTGTGCGATAGGTTAAATACAGCTTAAGGTACTTGATGAAGGACTATAAGCCGATTTTTGTTCAAAGCAAATGAGTAGAGTGATAGATATAACGGTTAGAACAGGAAGATGAGAACAAATTTGTCACATCTTCCTGGTTAGAAGGAACATTATGTTAAGGAGAGTAATTTCAGCGGTTTCCCTGGTATGTAATCCTGGGAGTACGATTTTTGTTTAACATCACGGCAGGGGTGTCGATTTGTATCCGTGGTTGGGGGGGGGGATGATAGGTGCCAAAATATTTTCGGCAATGGATCAAAGCAACCAAGAGGTAGAAGCGTGTGGCAGGTTGCACCCCCTCCCTTCCAAGTTATTAACTTTTTCAAGTCACCCTCAATAAAGATAACATTTCAGAGAATATAAGAGTGGTAATAAAATTAATAACATGCTAAATGTTAGTCCTGACTCTTGCCTGCAGTGTAGGCCTACCAGACTGATATCATCTATTTTTAAACGAAATTTAGACATTACCAAAAAAAATCCAATGGTGAGGGATATCAACTTGTGAAAGTATTATGTTACCAGTGGGCAAATGCATTAATAAGCAACCAGGAAAGGTTCATGTAGACAGAAAATTCTTTATTTCCTGGTGATAGAACATACATTTTATGAATATTGATGTCTCCAAACAACATTCATCGTGAAAAACCCATTCCAATATTCTGTGTAAGGAGATCTCAAAAACATAGTTCTCATTAGTAAATGAAAAACATATTGCTTTTGGTTCTTCATTTGACTCTCTTCCTTCTTTAATTAAACCAACTGAATCCTCTCTGCGGGAAACTCAATTCAATGAAACAGAATATCACTGATGCAAAATTTGGTTCTCAAAATGACAGAAAATTTCCACTCCTGATCTCATACAAACTGTCTGTTTCTTAAAAACATAATATAAAACTTACGTTCCAACTACCAAACAACAAACTTCCATTATCTCCTTCTTCACCCAGATATACTTATCATACCAGATACGCTCTAAAATATAAGCATAATATTCCCTAAGGCCCTGACCAGAGCACTATTTTTTTCTCAAAACTATAACCAGTCTTAGAAGGTGCATTATTATTGGAAGGGTGTTATAAACAAAACTTCAAACTTAATAACATTCTAACCTTCAAAAACATCTTAACTATCTTATGCCTGTTACGTTTGAATACAATACATAGGCCTACATCAGCTTTTCAATAAAACAAAAATAAGTTGTGACATAATAGTCTTTCTCCAAAATATCGAACTGGTGTATTCTGTTGTATTACTTGTTTTAGAACATGTTGGGCCTTTCTCACATTGCCTTCCATCATTCCATGGCAATTTTCCATGTTTCTTTCAGCTTATTTCTCACTTCTTTTCCATCCACTCAACTAATTCCTGATCATGCATTAACCTCATACCTACCATCACCCATGCCTAAGCTTTTTAGGGAGGGGATCCCGTAAAGTAATTTTGACATTGTAAGAAATAAACATGAGCAATATTTCATTGTAGGTTACTTTAAAGTCAACCTCTTTTTCATCGCCCATTCACATCAGTTCCCTGAAGGAAATGCTGGAATATATATGTCCCTCTTTCTCTTGTCTTTCTTCATAATCTCTTCCCCCTTCCTTTTTCCTTCTGCCCGTTTCTTCCCCTTTTCCCCTTTTCCCAGGTAGCAAGCCCATATGGGGATGATCTGAGTACTTGTGCCATCTGGGCAATTAAATGGAACCCATATATGTATCCCATATGGGGCCAATATTTAGTAACCCATTTGGGATCTATCTGGGCCAGCCCTTATGGGTCCCAGATGGGAATGAGCTGGGCATACCCATTTGGGCCCAGTTTGGTATGGGTCCCATCTGGGTCCCATCTGTCTTATATGGGTCCCAGACTCCCATATGTTTCTTGGGTGCAGATGCCTTAGGGCCACAGATGGTTTTCCATATTGGGCCTATGTTTCAGAGAATATGGGACCCATGTGGGTCCCACATGGGCTTGCTACCTGGGTTATTATCCTCTCTGTCTCTCATTATCTCTCTCTCCACTCTCTACTTCTTTTTTGCACTTTTGCGCTTCGCGCTTAACATTTAGCTCGTTGCTTTTTAACGCTGCGGCTTTGCATTTGGCGCACTGCATTTCTATGATGCTGTTGATTGAATAAATTGAATAAATTCATCAATTCCTGATGAAGCCGTATGAGCGAGAATTCAATTTATTCTTGTCTCATATACGGTTGTCTCATTTACTTCGTTTTCTATTTATATATGTATGTATTATGAAAATGAGATAGCAAAATGTGTATATTGATGGTCATCTTGCGAGTAATAACCAAAGAGATTCGATCATACACAGTATGTCCTCCGTAGGAGGACTAGAGGAGCGACTCAAATTGTGACCTTTGACATTCCATAGGTTTTGCATTGGATGCATTATGGGGGTTTTGTCCAATTTGAACGACGATTTTGGAGGGTCAATGTTTATTCATGAGCAATGACGTAAAAGTACGCCAATTACTGTTTGGTGATTGGCCATCAACAAAATGTTTTATGTATTAGGTCATGCATAAAACATTTTTTTGCATTCCCAGAATTCCCTACGATTTGAGCACGAAATTGAGGAAAATGGCGGTTGTATGACCTGCAACTTTGAAGTTATTAAATTACAAACCATGAAGCATTTTTCATTTAAGTGAATTTCTATTGTAATAGAAGTTGGTCAAGTACATCTCAGTGAAGCAGAAAATCTTCAGGCGAACATCAATATCGAAGTGATACCATACGATATAAAAAAAGTAAGTAAAGATCCATTTTGTGTTAATATCTCTGAAATTATTGTGACGTGTTCGTCGTTGCAGTGAGGGGCTCTCCGCATTGTCACAACGTATTACCCCCTATCCCATCCCCTTTTCTTTTGTCTGATCAAGGAATATTAACTGATTGAATGAACTCTAATTGAAGTCGTCGACGGTAATATTTTTTTTTTTAAATCAGAAGTTTACCGTAGATTATTTCATTTGAGCACGTCTCATACTTTTAAAGTTAAGTTTATAGCTTGATTATCGATAATAATCAGTGGTAGATGTGGACCTGTTACAGAGACTGCGCAAATGGCTCATTGCTAGTCCAGCCGATGAGATCTCGTCGAGCGGATTATGATTTTCAATTCGCCGATGCTAGCCGGCTGTAACACTACACCAAGAAGTGACTGCGTTTCCTGAGCTGGCGCGGCTAGAAGTCTATATTTGTAGGCTACTCGGAAATGATCGTACTAGTGTAGGTTACACTTTAGTGTTACTAGTGTTAGATCTAGAATATAGGCTAGTAATATAAGTCTAGATCTATTACACTAGTCTGAACAGCATTTATCCCCGCATTTATAATTATAAATGTATACCGGTACTAAGGCGGTAGGCGGTACCGCTAACTCTAAGTCTAATGTAATTAATGACTGTATACTTCCAGGCAGTAGACCTAGGCCTAGGCCTAGACTCGGGCTAGAGCTCTAGCCTAGGCCTAGTTCTACTGCCTGGAAGTTAACCAATGGCAATGTCGATTTTTAAAGAGGAGGTGGGGGGACAACCCTTCTGTGCCCCTTTTTTCCTTTAGACGTGACATTGCCAGGGACATAGTCACCTACTAAGTAATGGGCAATTTTACTAGCTTGTGTTATGCCATGGCAAAGACTATCATAGCCGGCCGTAGCTAGCTAGGTCTAATAAGACGCGTTTTTGCTCCACTAGTGTAGTGGCATTATGTGATCAGGTCCAGATTCAGCTTTGTTCGGATGAAGGCTACAAAAACAAAACAAAACAAAAAAGGTGTCTCTTAATTCCTAGCTTCCTAATCTTACCCCCCTTCCCCAGATTGTGCTCTAAGTTATGGCACTGTGCCTTGTTTGAAATATTTAGAGGAAAAAGACATGTTTAGAGATTTAAAAAAAATAAAAGGTTTATATTAATTATTTGTTTATTACTAATATCTTAATATTTACTTTGTTTATAGTGAATTTTCAGGACTATATGCCACCCCTTTTTTATTTTTTTGTTGTTGAGAATTCTGGATCCAACCCTACATATGACATGGGTATTTCTTACTCTAAAGGACATGAACAAATTTATAAACTGATAAATAATGCATGCATTAATACTAGCACGAACCTTTAATACTAAGATTATGTTGTCTTTAATTGTAGATTCTATGGAACCAAGAAGCAGATAATGACCACAGAAGTACATAAGAAAGCACCAGGACCCGATCATCAAAGGACAGGACACCTAAGTTGAACTCTGTCAAGGTATGTTTGTATGAAGTTCGAAAATATTCAAGCTGTATAATCTAAGCCCATGCGAACATCGCACTCATCTTGGACTAATGATATTTGGGGCACTGTCATCTTATGTTACATTAAATCTTGAAATTCTCATTTATACTCTAGCTTTATTTTCGTGACAAACTACGGTGTTGCTAAATAAACAAATCAGTATATTCTCTCAGCATGATATTAAAAGACGTACTCAAAGGCATTTTTTTCCAATATTACATTATATCTATCAAACTTGTTCTCACAAAACTTAGCAACTGAACAGTAGATACACCTATGTTTATAAACAACTTATAATTAATAGACTTCTACCTCTACATGTACTGCCTGTTATTGTATGTAGAAAATGTTTAAAAATAATAATTTAAGAAAAACAATTTTGAAAGTTACTTGTAACAGAATTGGAAATAATTTTTTTTTAAAGCCCTATCAGATAGACATAAGTCTATCATTCTTTAATAAAACTAAAATTTAAGACGTAACAGTGGGTAGGTACTATTTTAAAATCTAATGTAGTGCAGCTAGTTTTAATCTTATTTGCTTTCTCTCTTTTGGTTTTATTATGCAGGTTGTCCCATGCAGAAGGTTTGATACCCAGGCTTATTTCGTACAAGTCCCTAGTCCACCCTCATCTTGAGAACTGTTCCAGCGTCTGGGATACCTACATCATCTCAAATGTCCAGGATCTTGACAAGATCCAACGCCGGGGCACATGCTACGTCACAATGGGGACTACAAGAGAACCAGCAGCGTGACTGAGATGATGACATTCTAGTGGCCTACTCTATCTACAAGGCACTCTGCAAGTAGACTGGGAATGGTGCACAAGATAGTCAATGGTCTCTCTGCCAAAGCCCTATTTTTCTTCAACAAATCATGATCATGGAAGAACCATGGCATGACCCTCCAGTTGCACCAAGCCAGAAGCGACATAGAAAAGTTTGTATTTGACCAATGCTCTGTCCCAAATTTAATGGAACTGACTTCCAGAAAATGTAGTGCATGCTGACAGTCCAGGAACTGCCAGGGACTACTCCTGAGGCATCTAATGCCCTTATCCCACTAAAAAACATCATCTGTCTTCCTTACACCACTTGTAATCTTTAGTACTGACTAGTTCATCTTTGCGATAGGCTACATACCCCTTTGAAGATTACCAGAAGAAGAAGGAGAGAAGATATAGCGAAGATCATGAAGGTATTTATTTGTTCTTTTAAATGCGTGTACATGTAACATAGCTTTTGGATTAATTCAAGTTCTGACAAATATATTAGGGATGCTGAACTGTATACTAAATTGAAGGGGGAATAAAATGATGTAGGAGTAGTACAATAGTAGTACTTTAAAATATTAATAATAATAATAACAATAATAATAGTACTAATAATGACAATGGTTCTATAGCAGTAATAGCATATAGCAGTAATAATCATAATAATAATGATAATAGTAGTAAGAACAACAATAATGTCCAATGTAAAAAAAAGTACTCGTAAAACTCAGTATAAACCTGTGCCTTACATAGTAATATAGCATGTTGATAATTGAATAAATCGTATGGATTTTATTTTAAAATATCTAATTTTCTAAATTTATAGTAAAATTTTACAACTGAAAAATTTGAATTCAAGAGACAGCAGCCCCCTTTATTTGTTACCTTTCTTTTGTTGATGTATATATGTCATGTTGCATTTAAAAAGATCATTATTTTGAAAATTTTGAAATTATGTTGATCAATGAGTTCATAAATGTTAATAAAATTAGTTAATACTGCTTAATTCTTTTCTTTTCATTTTCTTATTTTATGAAAGATATGTGATGATGCTGGTGATTATGATGACGTAGGCACTCTGTATTGATAATGCATGCTGTATGAATGAGGTGTGATGGGGCTGATGCAGTCTTCTGTAGAATTGAGTAATTGGTGTTCGACCTTGTGATTTCTTTTAGATCTGGCATCAGCGAGATAGATTTAATCGTCTATCCTCATAGGCGGAAATAAGAGAGTGGGCAAGGCTAAGTATAAATGCAGTATAAAAATGTTGTACAATAGAGAGAGGGGGTTAAATAATTAGTCAGTGCCAAAATGACAGCATGGTAATCGTGGTGGTGGTTGGGGGATGGAAGATGGAGGGTAATAGGGCCTATGGAAATGTCAGTATTTGAAGGGGTCCTGGATTGAAAATGTTACTGTCCGGGGTTGGGGGCAAATGTCAAAAATCAGTGCCGACGAATCAAAAATGAAAAGAACGAGGCAAAATTGAAATTTCATTGGGGAGGGGCACAATATGAAAGATCATTGAAGGCGAGATGAGGATGATTAATCATTTGGGCACTAACAATATTAATATAGCACTTGGGCTAAATGATCTGTGCAATTTGATTGATAATAATTGATTTAAAAGGTGAAATGGGGTCTTTATATTTGCTTTACTGAACTGAATTTTTTAATGTACTTAATTTCAATCTTGGTGACAGTGAAGTTTCTGCCCCCAATTAAGTTAACCCTTTAAATCCCCCAACTCTGACCTTTGTTCTACACTTTTAGTTCGATCGGGTCGATATATGGTCTAGCTCCAGGATTCTGTCGACATGCAGTAACGCATGCGCATTGTCTTTTTCATTGCGATAATATGCTAATAAGTGGGAAAGAGCTCATCAATATTCAAAATTTCAATTGCATATTTTACGCGCTGCGCGCATGCCAAAATCCCTATTTCGCTGGTGCACTAAACAGTTGTCGTCTTCATAGGCTAATACATGAAAAGTGGAAGCAGTGTGCAACTTTTGACCCTCCAAAATTTCCCCATGGCTGGACGGATGCAGAAGCGGAGTTGAGCCCCCCTGGTAATAACCATTAAAAACGCACGTTCCCCGTATTCCAGAGGGCGTTCAAAATACGTACGCGCTGGCGGACGGTGCTAGCTGTTTATTGACACCATAGAGATATATATATATCTCTATGATTGACACCAACAGAATACGGCTCTTACGCAGATGGCATGTTCAGGGGGGCATTTCATCAACATTTGTCCACCGACAACTGTCGGGGCCGACTAAATTTGACCAATCAGAGGCCTGGAAAATAGTCGGTGACAATAAAATTGTCGGTGAAAATGATATTAGTCGGTGAAAACCACCGACTAATTGTTTCATGAAACGCCCCCCCGATGGCGATGACTTGAGCAGCGATAACTACACTGGCGGGATTGTGCGCCTTTAACTACTCTCATCGGGCTCTCATCATTAATTTTTCTCTTCATTTTTAAAATATATTTTTATGGTGAATTATTGGGGGGGATGATTGTACGGGCCATCCCCCCCCCTGAAATATTGGGGGATATATCCCCATCCCCCTCGTGATCGACACCCATGCATCACGGTTTTCTGAAAAAAGGAGTAAGGACCTCAAAAGTGGCCGATGAGTTTCCTTTCGAGCTTCGAGGAGTGATCGTGGGTTCTCCTAAAAGGTTGTTACGGACCTTATCTGACCTTATTTGCGGGGCTTATAATCCGTCCTTATATAGGGGCTCTTATTGAGTTCAAAGGATCAGTGTCTGACTATGGACGTAATACAAACCTAAAGAATCTCCTATTGAACTTTTGAAAAGTATTCAAACGTGAGGAATGTTAAAGGCTCATAGTAGTGTTTTTTTTCTTCCAGTGTTTGAACTTGTCAAATTTTCATGTTTAAGCATCGAATAGGGATTCTCCCAGTATTTTTCGATAATATGTTTAGAACAAATTTTTCACTCCATACATTATCACACATGCAGTGTGTGACACACACGTACACAGGATAATCTTTGTGTTCAAATCACTCATTCAACTATAAGAACTCATTCTATTCGATTTACAGGTGTACATGAATGAAACTCAATAGGTCATTTTCGTAATGAAATCAAGTCTTTGTGAAGTTAGAGATGGATAGAGAGAGACTGAGAGGGAGAGAGAGGGGAGAGAAGGGAGTACGTAGACAGATTTCCAGTACGGTAAGGCCTCGACTAGGAAAGGCAGAGTAAGCGATTCAAGGGGGCCGGGGGCGCTTCCTCCTGGGAAATTGTCACAGTTAAAGTCTTAGTTGGTAAAAGTAACAAGCACTGTACGCAGAAAGATGTACTAGTATATGGGACTACACAAACATGTGGCTTAAAATGAGGCCCCCATTTTTAAGCTGTTACATGTCATATTAAGAATATGAAGGCATTTGAAGAGCCATGCTTTTCAGAGAACATTTTTTCTCTGATGTTCTTCCACTCGTCTTGCATAATAACAATGAGAACGCTTACAAATTATTTTCACCTCTCCCCAGAACTCAACCTTATCTTTAAATGCAATGTCTAACCATTTTTTTTCACTCGGCTGCTACGAAAAGACAAAATACGATTAACCGAATAAGACCCAATTATTATTCAATGTGCATTTAATCTGTTTTATAGCTTATAGTGGCTAATGTGAGCCTTCGTACACTTGATACCTTAATTCATTATTCGTCTCATTCTTACTTTGCAGGTTATGTATCGAACCTCCAAAATACTTTTGAGGGTGCAGAGATCAGTATCAAAAAGCTCCCACTCGCCGTCTATTCGGGTATCTTTGCATATTCCGGCTGGTAAGATTCTTTTGAAATATCATAAAAAATAAAACTCATTTTATGCATGCTTTTGAAAGTTGCTTATTTTAGTTTAGTCCTAGTCTTCGAAATTATTTGTAGAAATTTGTTCCCGTTCTTTATTTTCCTTAAAAAATAGATTTCATCATGAATTGATTACTATGATCAGATTCAGTGGCGTAGCTACAGGTGGCATGGGGCACGTGCCCCCTTACGAGAGGTGAACAAATAAAAAGAAAGAAAAAGAGCGAAATTAGAGAAAGGGAAGGGGAAGGGGAACAGAACGAGAAAAGAAAATACCTTGAAAATCTCCCGCACCCTCAACTTATCAGCAGCCTTGTAAATTCGTATTTCATTTTCCGAGTAAGATCGACGACCCGATAGTTCTATTGCCCCGTCAATAATTGGTGGACTGACGCTACGCCACTGGTAAACTTTGTAAGTGTAAACTTTCAACCTTGATTCATTTCTATCCCATTTCCTTTAATCTTAATATCCTCCCTCCAGTTGTTCAATATTCTTCACTGTAACCTCATCAGGCCAAATTTCTCAAACTTCTCTTTTGTTTTCTTCACATACTGCTCGTTAGTGCCTTTCAGTCTGGTAATCAACATAATGAATTGTAAGACTCTGATTTTTTGTTCATTCAGGGACTACATTTCATCTATGACAGAAGAAGTAAAGCAACCAGAAAAGTAAGTTGACTTTGCTTCGTGTTATCATCTTCATCATCATCACCATCATCATCATCACCATCATCGCCATCATCATCATCATCCTCATCGTCATTACCATGATCACCAACGACAACATCATGATCATGATCATGATCATGATCATCATGATCACCACCACCATTACTATCTTCATCATCATCATCATCATCATCATCATCATCATCCTCATCACCATCACCATCATCATCACCATCACCATCATCACCTTCACCATCACCATCATCATCATCATAATTATCATCGTCATCTTTCCATTATAATTATACAATACTATTTCCACTCAACTGAAAAACAATTAAATAACTCTATTTTAGCGAATCAAGAACGCGTATTTGAGACTTGCGTGAAATTCTTAGGCAAGTTGACCCCGAAAATAAAAAAATCTCGAGAGTACTAAAAAGGATTAATCATTTTTAAAATGTTTTTTTGTTTCTTAGAACGATCCCGCGCAGTGTGGTGATCTCGATGGCGACCGTCATCGTCATCTATCTCCTCGCAAACATCGGCTACTTCTCTCTGCTCACTCCTCAAGAAGTACTCTCTTCAGATGCAGTAGGAGCTGTAAGTAAGAGAGAGAGAGAGAGAGAGAGAGAGAGAGAGGGAGAGAGAGATGGGAAGAGAGAGAGAGATAGAGAGAGAGAGAGAGAGAGAGGGGTGGAAGGGGAGGGGCGGGGATAGCGGGTGAATGAGAATCATTTTTTTATAACTAATAATTCTATAATGATTATTATCATTAATAGTAGTAGTAGTGGTAGTGGTAGTAGTAGTTTCCCTCATTTATTTTATTTTCCACTAGGACTTTGGTGAGAAAGCTTTAGGAGACTGGTCCTGGTTAATATGGCTGTTCGTGGCTCTTTCTGCCGCTGGAAACCTCAATGGTGCAGTCTTCGGTAGGACCAGGTATGCGTGGACCGAATGGTATAGTGAGGGTCCAGTCATCGAGACGGCACTGATATCATGGGGGGTGGAGGCACCGGGCAAGATTTAAATGAAATCCGAAGAAATGGCTAGTTGAGTGCAGGGAGGGTATTTAAAGAAGAAAAAGGGGGTCTGTCATTTTCCCATCTTCTCCTGTCGATGAATCATAGATAAAAATTCAGATAGGAGGGGGCAGACAGTATTTGGTTAAAGTCCGAAGAAAAGGGCTAGTTGAGTGAAGGGAAGGTATAAAAAAAAAAAAGGACGGGGTCTGTCATTTGTTCATATTACCCCTCTCCTTTCCCCGATTCCTCATTTCTTACATTTATCACCATGCATTGATCACGCTATCAACCAAGGGCTTACTGTGGTAGCCCTTCTTCTGCAGATTTCTTAATGACTAATTCTTGGTATTGTGTTATCAGCTACATTTTGTTTTAATGCCATCATTTATTTTGTATTATATTGTGTACACATTAAAACAAAAATTGTTATATTTTGTATGGATGTAATTTGATATGCATCTTGGCGAAGAAAATAAATTCAATTCAATTCCACGTGCTGTAGCTACAAAACAAAAGCTCATGCAATGTTCTTTCATCCATCAATAAATCATACCTTTGAAAAGGATTTGAACTTGCTTGATTTGCTTTCAATGTATTACGAAATAAATCCGTGTGATTGTTTAGTTAATAATGAAAATTTAACTTAAAAATGAATGGTTTAATATGAAAATGGTAACAAGCTATCTTTTTTTGACTAAAATTCAATCACATTCTATGCATAACAATGTTTGTCAGTTACATTATTATTCTTCATATTTCTTCTC
Source organism: Mesocentrotus franciscanus (assembly GCA_037976565.1). NCBI lineage: Eukaryota > Metazoa > Echinodermata > Echinoidea > Camarodonta > Strongylocentrotidae > Mesocentrotus > Mesocentrotus franciscanus. The sequence continues at coordinate 28,932,900 of CP137676.1, read as the reverse complement.
TTTAGGACTTTCTTTGTAGCAGCACGAGAGGGCCTCCTACCTGAATTTCTATCTATGATTCATATTAACCACCTTACACCGATTCCTGCCATCGCAATATCGGTGATTATATCATTTTTATGAATTTAATCCAAGACATAGGGGCGTCTCTAGTAGTTCATTTGGAAAGAGGGTGTCGGACCAACTGTGCTGACATATTCCCCCCCCCCAAATAAAACAAAACAAACAAAAACAAAAACAAAAACAAAAACAAACAAGCAGATTTTAAAATAGTTAAAAAAGCATTCCTCGTTTTTTTTTTTCGTTTTTTTTTCCCGACATCGCCGGGTTGAGTTTAAATACTTAAATTTGTTGACGATTCATACCTTCTGATGGTGCCCCTGTCAGGTTAGGTCTTAGATAATTAATCCACGGGATATTATAAAATAGTTGTTGAACAGGTACGTGCATGTTTAACACCCCTTTTATAATATCCCGTGGATTAATTATAAGACTTAACCATAATAACGTTTTGTTTGGGGATTTTTAACCCTCCGCCTTTTAGATGGATATTAACCTCGGTCATGGAATAGTGAGAAGAGTTGTTTGATTTATTTGATTATTATTGAAATCATACTTGTTTTGTTTCCTAATCTCTGCGTTTTCAAGCGCTATGCTATCATTTATTTAAACACCCCTAGATAAATATTAGTATTATTATCCTTGCTACTACAAGTATCAATAAATTTGGGTTCTCCCAGCTGAGGTTTTATCCTTATTTCGTTTCTTAAGCTTCCATTCAGTATGCTGTTCATCCTGATCGGTGATGCCCTCATCCTGATAAAGTACCTTACATTCATTGACTGGTTCTTCTCCGCTTTCACCATCGCCATCATACCATACTACCGCTGGAAGTACCCAGATATGAGGCGGCCTTTTAAGGTGAGGACCATGCGGAAGCGAAGCTAAGGGGTTGGAGTGGGGGTTGGGGCATGGAACCATTCTTGAGGGGTCACTTGATGTTTTTTGGGGGGGGTGGGGGGTGAGACCACTGGACTTACTCGATGGAGTGCGAATTTACAAGGCTGTTGATTAGTGTATATATGTGTGTGGGTGTGGGGCGGGGTGGAGGGCGTTGGATGGGGTGGAAAGGAACGAAAAAACAAGATTATCGAGCTCCCCTTCCCTCATTTACTCAGAATCGCAACCCGTCCCTGCTTTCATTTTATAAACAAACCACTGGAGTTACAATCTTTCTGAATAACAAACCTCATCCCATTTTCTTCTCCTTATGGTCTTTTACCGTCAGCTATTCTCTTTATCTTCTTCAGGTTGTTCATTGTGGCAATGGCGTTCTATATCGCCCAATTCTACTCTTTCATACTCTTCTACTCTTCCGTAACGAAATTTCAGAATATTCCAGAAATTACGTGGATGTGTAGTGTGTTGTACATGATTTACTTGACTCCCATTCACGAGGTTATGGGTTCGGATCCCATTTCGGCACTAACGTTCTTTGGCAAGACATTCTTCCATATATGCAACTTTCCACCCAGGTGTAAATTAGCCTGGGTACCCGATTTATTAGAGCGATACATATTTGGCCACCGGTTATGACCGGGGTAATAATGTTGGAGCGTCAGGAGGACTGTCACAGTGTGACGGACCTGACCGTTAATACAAGAAGCCACCAGAATAGGCCTAACGAGTTTTAATCATCATCCTCTCCTACAGATTCCTCTCCCATTAACCATCATCTTCATCCTCTTCACGCTGTTCATCATGGTGATGACGTTATACACGGAACCCTTCCAATCTTGTATGGGTGTGATCGCCACCCTGGCTGGAGTACCCGTCTATTACCTCTGTGTCTGGTGGACAAACAAACCGCAGTGGGTCATCAACGTTATCTGTAAGTCACGCCCGGGTTTTTGTATATACTTATTTATTTACTTATTTATTTATTTTATTTTATTAGTTATTAATTTTTTATTTTTTATTGATTGAATGATTTATTTATTTATTGATATATTTATTTATTCATTTATTTAATTATTTATTTATCTATTTTAATTAATTAATTTATTCATTTATATATATATATTTATCTATCTATTTATGTATTTATTTATTTTGGGATTTTATGGGTAATTGATATTCACGGGATTTTGTATTTGTTGTTTGATTGTAATCAAAACAAACCAGACAAATTTATCGTCAAACATTTGTAAGTGTACAGGGCGTATCGGATCAAATTTTCCGACAATCTAGCCAAGAAACATCCAATGTCATTTTTGTTTAAAGGTATAAATATTTGTTTTTTGTCTTTGTCTTTGTTTTTGTTTTTGTTTTTGTTTTATAGTGAAAACCAACCTGTTCTTCCAGAAGTTTTTCTTCGCTATCAGACAAGAGGAGAAGACATATTAAAGACAAACTCCCAATACCCGTCCGTATCAACAGGAGGACTTGTATATCGCTTATATGCTGCTACAAGCCAAAACAATTTAATGGCTTTTTAAAGATGCACGTATACGATAAAAATATTAATAGCGAAGTGAGACAGTAAAAAAAAAAAACCCGCCGCGGTTCACGTGTATATGAAAGGGCAACCGCGCCCCCAACGAAGGACTTGCACGTATTTAATGAGCTCTGTATAGCTTCCTGAGTGAGCTGCCAAATAAAAGGGAGTACTCAACCAAGTACTGTGTTATAAAATACAGAAATGTGAAGGTATACTTTACGTCATCATTAAATTTCCGCCGTCCTTTTGCCTCGTCATATCTGAATACACGATTTATGGAGCGTGAAGTGTGAACCTAGATCGTCAGCTCGTACAACTCATCTTAATTTTCAGTATAAACGAAACAAACAAAAAAGAAAAATGAAAATAAAAGAATTTGTTTCTTCTTCTTTTTCCCCCCTTCATTTCACATATTCAAGTTATTTTGTTCATTCATTTCGTAAACTAATTGTAAGGAATTGATATATATATATATATATATATATATTAAAACTTGACGCTCCAAAGATCAGTGAACAAACTGTCCGATTTCAAGAATATGTACAGAACTATTGTATTTAGTATCAATTTCGTAGAAATTATGGGAAAATCGGATCAATTTTGATTTAGCTATATGTATACAATTATGGTAATTTTCTTATCATATTATGATTTCATTTGATGAAAGTTGCTCTTAGCTACCTCAAACTTGTTAAAACGTTTGACCGGCTGACCGACCTATACTGCATGATGTTAAAACGTTGCTTAAAACAGGAAAAGCGAGTTGCCTCGTAAATATGTAGATAAATTCTTCTTTCATATTTTGAATGCAAAAGGTAGTAACTGAAATATATTTGAGCCTACCGAAATAGTTTTTTTTTTTAAATGAGCGATAGGAATGCACTTATAAATTGCATGAGTCATTTATTGTCGTGAAATAGAAAGTTTACATATAATTATCTATAGTTGTTGTTACATTGAATGATATACCTTTACCGTTTCGGTGTAAAAATACCTGAGGTAAGAATGTCAGAGGTAAAAATGTCAGAGGTCAGAATGTAAGAGGTAAAAATGTAAGAGGTAAAGATGCCAGAGGCAAAAATGTCAGAGGTTAGAATGTCAGAGGTAAAAATGACAGAGGTAAAGATGCCAGAGGTAAACACATGCCAGAGGTAAAATGTCAGAGGTGAACACATGCAAGAGGTAAAATATGTCAGAGGTAAAATGTCAGAGGTAAAAATGTCAGAGGTAAAGATGCCAGAGGTCAAAATGTCAGAGGTAAAAGATGCCAGAGGTTAGAATGTCAGAGGTAAAAATGACAGAGGTAAAGATGCCAGAGGTCAAAATGTAAGAGGTAAAAATGTCAGAGGTAAAGATGCCAGAGGTCAAAATGTCAGAGGTCAAAATGCCAGAGGTAAAGATGCCAGAGGTAAAAATGTAAGAGGTAAAAATGTCAGAGGTCAAAATGTCAGAGGTCAAAATGTCATAGGTAAGAATATGTAAGAGGTAAAAATGACAGAGGTCAAAATGCCAGAGGTCAAAATGTCAGAGGTAAAGATGCCAGAGGTCAAAATGTCAGAGGTAAAAGATGCCAGAGGTTAGAATGTCAGAGGTAAAAATGACAGAGGTAAAAATGTCACCCCTGATATCGTATAGAGATATCGACTGGCTGTTTTTATACGCTCAAGGGGAAGTTGGATCCGCTGCTATCACCCCGAGGCGCGCCTGGGTGGGCGGCGCGCCGAGGGGTGATGGCAGGATCCAACTTTCCCGCGAGCCAGTATAGAAACAGCCAGTTCTCGAATATTAAAGTCCACTCCAAAAATAACTTACTTTCAATAGAACCAGAAAAATCAGACAAACCAATCAAAAAAAGTTTGAGCAAAATCGGATAACTAATAAGAAAGTTATGAATTTTTAATGACATGAAAAACTTTGAAAATCACTACACAAATTGGCAACTCACTCATGAGTCTGTGACGTATGGTTCTCACTATCCACTAATTATTTTGTAATTTTTGTCCAGTTAAATCATGAAAAATTGAATTTTTATAAACTATTTATATAAAAATCAATAATTATGAAATACAATATTCAGAAAATAGTATCAATTCTTCAAAATTCATAAAAATTTTGGGAAATGTCATGCACGCAATATGATACAAATAATATAACCTGGGCAAAGGCATGGGGAAATCAAGTTTTGGGGATAAAATGGGAAATTAATGGGATTAAACTATATAAAGCAATTGATAAATTGTGAGGACATGACGTCACAAACTGATAACCATCTTGGCAATTTGTGTTGTGATTCTCATTGTTCCATAGTTTGACATACTTTTTCAAAAATTCATAACTTTCTTATTAGTTATCCGATTTTTGATTGGTTTTTCTGATTTTTCTGCTTTTATTGAAAGTAAGTTATTTTTGGAGTGGACTTGCCCTTTAAAGCAGTCGATATCTCTTTTATATACCGAATTGACAACAAAAATCTACCAAGAATTCTTACCTTATCCTTTTCCTGAGTAAAGATTGGTTAAAACATCACAGGAAATCTGAGACACTGTCTATTAATCTTCGCTGGAAAAATGACTGAAAGTTTCAATCATTTGGGAATCGCAGACAACTGTATGGTGTCCGCGCTCGCACAAAGACAATTTTAACACGTAAACCAATGGGGATCGCAGTATGAGGGCACTTTTGAAAAGACTATTGACTGGTAGGCGGGTACGAGGGCACTTTTTAAAAGACTATTGACTTGTAGGCGGGGCATGGCTAAAATCACGACTCCAATTTCGACCAATGAGATGGCAAGATTTCTAAAGTGAGGTATATAATTCCAAATATTGTCTGTTCAGAGCCAGGAGGGCGTTAACTGTGTGTTAAAGTATATGAGTTAATGCCTTCTGGCTCCAAACAGTACACGATAATAGTAACACGTATCAAATATCCAGTGATTTTATTGCAGGGCGCAATCATATTCATGATTACCACTACAGTGCTTGCCTTTAAATTCCGTTGTAGGGGAAGTGTATAGATATTATAAAACATGATTGCATGTCGATTTCATTTCTGGTGATTATATCTGTCCGTTATCCCCTTTCCCCGTATTGCCATTATACCAAAATATGAGCACGTAATTTGCACAGGAAATCGGCTAGTTAATAATCAATAAACGTCTGGGTGTTTGCCTGGAATAATTCGAGTGGGCCTGTACAATAATAACATTTAGCAAACCGTGCCGTAGGCCATATCCATCACAATCTTTCCCATGTTTACAACTCAAATGGCATTTGCGGTTAATTATAAAAACTAGCCTGCAACAAAAATTTATCAGTCTTCACTTGGCATTTGCGTTTGATTAGAAAAAGTGCAACTGTATTATGATATCGCCCCAATCCTACTGCCGTAATATGATTGAGAAATTGATAATCAGAACGCGAAAGCTCACCTAACTATTCTATATAGGCCTACAGGGTGGGTTTTAAAAAAAGAAGGAAAACCGTTATTGTCAAGGTGTATATAGCAGCGTTTCCGACCGGATTGCTGCAAATCATCGCTAGGGGTGCCTCAAGAGAAATTAAGTCATAATTATAATTACATTGTTTTTATCAAAATATATTTGGGTAAAACGCCAATTTCATGAAAACCAAGTGTTAGAAACCCCAATATATATGTATTATGCTCATGCATGTATTGGTTGTTTTATCATGAAACATGACGACTGCCAGAGTGATGTAAATTGAACATTCTTTGATGAATTTGGGATTTAGCGGGTGACGCGAAAATTTTCATTCTTGAAAAGGGTTCATGAAAAATGTCGGAAAAGTGCTGATGTATAGACTACATAGACTACATTTTGATTTCTTTTGCTTGTTTGGTTTACATCACGATTGAAATTTTTGATAACTTTAATGACACTGCCAAAAAAAAAGTATAAAAAGGCAACTTTGGGGCAAGTATACAGACCAAATTTAGTGATTTTCTGCTCAATTTACATTGAAAATTGATCTTGCATTAGCAAGAAAGGACCCAAGTTGGGCATTCAACTTCTCCAAAGTTACATGGTCGGACACATACCTACCATCTTGATGGTTAATGTCTTGCCAAAAGACATTAGTACCGCGAACCATGTGATCCACAGTCCAATGATGTATCCACTAGATCACGATACCACCATTAAGTTAGCTACAAATTTGATGGGGAAGTATAATTTACTCAATAAATAATAACTGAGGGTAAAAGAAGCTATCAATATCCGTCTCAATCCCAATTATTCAACAGAGACAACGGGATCGATATGCGTACGATACGCCGCCATGACACTCCCCGTCCAGCCGGCCAGCACCGGTCGATTCCAATCAGCAGACGGGCCGAGCCATCGGCCCGTTGATTGGTTGAGCTCGCTATTGCTTCCGGCCAGCAGGCGAGCCGAACCATCGGCCTGCTGATTGGTCGAGCACCGTGTGCGTCGACCATTAGGCCTTGTGCATAATTAGCCGAACCAGCGGCCTGCTGATTGGTCGAGCACCGTGTGCGTCGGCCAATAGGCCTTGTGCGTTATTGTTCCAATTATCGTTCGAATTATTGACCGCCGCACCGATCCTCCCGTAGAGTATAAACACGCTTGCTTACATTAGTTTTTATCACCTGACGAAGTGTTGCAGCGGCGCACAAAACGTCGTGATCTTTTAGATCCCTTATTGACCACATTGCGAGACAAACGAATATCACTAGCGATATTATTTTCGATAAATAATAACTGGTTTCACACAAATTTGATTCCCCGAAAATGTATTTCCTACAGTAGTATCGTGTTGAGATAAAGTTATTGCATTGTCAAGTTCGCACATTTCAATAGGTGACGCACAAGGCTATTGATATTGCCCTCACTTGCACTTTCGACGTGAATGACTATGATCATTATTTCATCCATTCACTTGTTTCTATGCACACTGTACGACCTAGATATATAACACCGCATTATGAATTTTCAATCTGCCCATAATTGAAAAAGGATTGCCTGCTCCGATCACTGCATCAGACATTGAACTTTTGCTTATCAATACATGTAATTTAATGGTACACACTTCATTGCAATTATGCTTTTATTTGTGATTGATACACTCTCTACGCTATTAACAGGTAGTAAATAACTTCATTAAAAACCATCGATTAAATTTGCCAGACTTGTGCAAACCGGAGCACCATGGGTTACCGCACACAATTGTATTTGATCTTCATTGGTTTCAAATAAGGGTATCGATTTTATGGTAATGTATCTGGTGGGAAATAATTTGAAGCGCGTACGTTCCTGGTAACAAACACGCTCGAAGTTGGCATTTGATAATTGGCAGGAGAACGGTGTATGTGCATACAGGCCCATTATAGGACATCGAAGGGTATTCCAATCAACATGGTAAGTTTATTTCTTTCTTTCTTTGTTATTCACTTATGTATTCATTTAAATCACGTATTTACACATAGTATTGAATTCAATTAAATTGAATTTATTTTCTTCTGCAACACACAAATCAAATGACATTTCAGCAATATATCAGATACAAAATATAATAAGATTTTTGAATGTGAATACAATATAATAATAGTAAATGATGACATTAAAACAAAATTTAACTGATAACACAATGCCAAGAATTATTCATTAAGAAAGTTGCAGAAGAAGAAGGGCTAATACAATAAGCGATTGCTTGATAGTGTGATAGCCCGGGGGAGAGGGAAGGGGGTGGGGGTTGATGATAACAATTTAAAACAAAAAATGGTGATGGTGATGATGTTGATGATGGTGATGGTGTTGATGATGGTGATGCTGTTGATGATAATGATGATGGTGAAAATGAAAATTAAAATATGCTGATGTAAATATGTCTGACACAGAAAACTTATATAAGTATACGGGAGTTATAAAATATAGTGATGCATGTTTTATAGGAATCTGAAAATAGTACTGAATATTAATTCAGCACTGGGAAAAGATCAAACAATGTACTCTGATAGAAAAGCTTTCTTCATATTGAATTTAAATGAATTTAGGGTTTTACATTATTTTATTGAGTCTTGGAGTGCATTATTGCATTATTTAGGGTTTGATTTATGCAAGATCAATAATTTATGATTTATCAAATGAAAGTTTAATGAATTCCAAGTAGGGTAAGAATGGATAGTGTTATTTAATACCAAAGAAAAAAATCTTAAATGAATCAGGAAGCAGGTAATTCATGTATTTAAACATGAAGATCAAACTCTGCTGTGCGCTTATATCAAGAATTGTCAATGTTTTAAATCCATTAAATAATGGTTGGTATGGGCTAAATAATGGGAGCCAGCAACATACGCGAAGCGCTTTCTTTTGCATCATATAAATAGGTTTAATTTTGGTCTTTGCACTTGAAGCCCATACCAAGTTACAATATGAAATGTATGGCAAGATGAGTGAGTTATATAGAGTAGCCTGCTCAGACCGTAGAAAGTATTCAAAATAGTAGAAGAAGAGATTATTTTGTAAAAGTATACGCAAAGAAAAGTTTGATCTGCTGTTAAAAATTCGTTTCGAATTTTATTCTGTACGATGAATTTTACGATAGGAGAAATGTAATTTGACATATATCATGTAAGTGATAAGTATGTATACTGCCCAAATTCACTTTCAGAAAATGAGGTAATATTCGTAATTACTGATAGGAAATCCCCTACTATTAGATTTTAAAGTTACCTTTTATTTGTATACTGTTATACATGTATCTATATACATAGAAAAGGTTGGAAATGTTGTCAGATTTTGTATGTATATAAAGAAGAGAGTCTTATAAATGAAATAAAGTAAGTATGAAAGCCAAATATTGTCATGCATCCAGCCAAGAAATCTTCGTTTGAAGTGACCAATTTGCAACTCTAAATTTTGCCCACTGTGTAGGTGCGCAGACATAGGGCTCCCAATCATACATCAGTCCCTGCAAAGGCAATCCGATGGCATGCCGGCGACATAGTGACGTTCCGAAAAAAAGTCCCCAAATTATCAATTTCACGCATTAAAAAATCATTATAACTACGCTACATTTACCACAAGACAATGTAAAACTCAATAAAATGATTCTTCCGAGAGGGATGACCACATAAACGCTTAATTTATTCGATGAAAAGGGAGAACCTCGGGGGACTCACATATTAAGACACACTGAGGCGTGCCGCTCTAGTGGAGGCTTGAATCTGCCAATAAATGAGTTTCACAAATATCAATTTAACTACACTGTACTTTTCATTGATTTTATTTGGAGTATACGTGTTTTACGTGGTCAAAACATCACCTCCCTGTAGATGCGCCCGCCTATCTCTACATGTGCCCGAGGAAAGGGTAGTGTAATAAGGCATACAACCAGGGGCAGCAATCCCGGAGGGGGGACACGTCCCCTTCATTTATCCCCACCCGGAAAATTTGAAAAAGTGCAACAAAAAAAAATGTATAGCAAATACTGACTAAATACTGCAACACACTTTTAGGGTGCAGCGTTTAGACTAATAAAAATGCAAAAATCTTCTCGCGCGGTCGCTACGCTCCCTCGCCTAACATCCTTCAAAATATACAAGAAAATATTGTAGAAATATGTATTCCGTTGGTATCACGTTGGTATCGCCCCCGGTCATTAAAAGAAATCGCCGCCCCTGCATACAACTAGTGCCATATATTGAGTATCCGAGAATTAACGGATGAAATAAAGGTTCCTAAGATGTACAAATAAGTTTCACAAATATTAATTAAACTTCTTGCATGAATTTTCTTTGAATTATGAAAAGAATTATGTGTTTTACGTGGTCAAAACGCCCGCCTACCGATACATGTGCCCGAGGAGAGGGGAGGGTAATAAGCCATAGGCCTACAGCTAGTGTTAATTGTACATGAATATTGAATATCCGAGAGATAAAGGATAAATTAAAGCTTCCTAAGATACAAATGAATTTCACAAATATCAATTCAACTACTTTTCATTGATTTTATTTGGAGTATACGTGTTTTACGTGGTCAAAACATCACCTCCCTGTAGATGTGCTGGACTACCTCTACATGTGCCGTGGAGAGGGAAGTGTAAATAGGCACACAATTACTCGACATTATAGTGATGTATAGCGAATATACGACGGATAAAGGTTTTTAAAAAAGCTTCCTAAGATACAAATTAGTTTCAAAAATATCAATTCAACTTCATTCATTGACTTTCTTTGGATTATACGTGTTTAACGTGGTCAAAACATCACCTCCCTGTAGATGTGCCCACCTACCACTACATGTGCCCGAGGAAAGGGGAAGTGTAATAATTAAGGCATACAACTAGACTTTGTTTAGTGAATATCCGAGAGATAACGGATGAAATAAAGCTTCCTAAGCTACAAATGAATTTTACAAATATCAATTCAACTTCTAATCATTGATTTTCTTTGGAATATACGTGTTTTACGTGGTCTAAACATCACCTCCCTGTAGATTTGCCCGCCTACCTCTACATGTACTCGAGGAGGTGGGAGGGTAATAAGACATTCAACCAGTGTTGTATACTGAATATCCGAGAGATAAAGGATGAAATAAAGCTTCCTAAAATATACAAATAAGTTTCACAAATATCAGTTCCTTCTCCCTAGGGGCACTACTCAAAATATATTATAGATACCAGATTTTTTTAAATAGTCATTTTATATGTTGGAACAGATGGGAAAGTAGTATGACACTACATCACAATGGCATTACTACTTCAGCCAATTTGAAGTGCCTAAACGTATAGTGATTACAACTTTCAAAATTTCATAATTTCTTATATTTAGTCAGATTTAATTGAAACTTTCACCAGTTTGCTTCTCTGATTTTTCTGGTTTCGTTTAGAGTAGTTGTCTATTTGAGGTGTTCACACAATGTACAAGCATTGCTTTTTAGAGGACCCCTCTGTTTCCAATATGTATTTCTACATTTGTTGTAAATGTTGATAATTGATTTGTAATGTTTTGTTGGAAACATAAATAAATTGAATTGAATTGAATTGAACTAAATTGGGTTTGATTTCCCTTTAAGCTTTTTCGATTGGTCAACCTCCTTGATTAACTAAGATGGAAAGCAAACATGTGGTGTGCAACCGGATGGCCCGACGTGTTTGGATTATTATTATCGGGCTGGGCAAGTTTCACATCTAAATTCTTCCTCCAAAATGGATTTTTGAAATATCTCATGAACTCGACAAGTCTCGTTTATTATCCCATTGCGACATAACGTGCGTGCAATGTATATTCACTAATGCACTCGCAAACATGATTTATTTATATAATACTGTAACTTGATTAAACATCAAACTAAGACCCTTACAGGAGGTGATGTTCAAAATGTTAGCCTATCATGATATTTCTATGTACTGTCTCTATTCAGGATACACCTTTTAAACAACATTCCTCACGGCATCCATTTCTTATCTCTCTGGTCTGGTTCTCTCTCCCCTCTCTCTTTCTCTCTCTGTCTCATTGTCTCTATCTATCTGTCCCCCTTTCTATCTGCCTTCTCTCTTTCTTCTTGTCTCTGCCCCTCTCTCTGTATGCTTGTCTCCGGGTCTCTCTTGCTCTTCCATGCACCAACGGACCTCTTCCTCCCTCTATCGAATTCCCTCTCGTCATCTCCCTCCCATCTTCAAGCTCTCCCACCTTCACTCTTGGTCTTTTATTCTTCATCTTCATATCATTCATTATCTTGTCTTATTTTATTTAACCTTCTCTCCTTTTTAATACCCTTGGTCTTTATTTTTTCTTCTTCTTTTTCTTCTTTTGCTTCTTCTTTTTCGTGGGTCTTCTTTGGTGGCCATTTTCTACTTTCTTTCTTTTTGTCTCAGTTGAATTGAATATCTATTCATTAATGAAAAATTTGATATTTGATATAAGTATTAGCTTTCAGATGAATCGAGCTTCGTCATTGTCATGTTTAAATTATTTTTTTAATGATATAGTGACGTCGTAAACTATGGAGGCCATTTTCTTTCATTTTTCCACTCTGTTTTGGGGGGTTGCATTACATATTGGCCTAGTTGGCGGAAATTGTTTTTGAATAATTGATACACATCACTATTCCTACCTTATTATCTACTTGCTCTTTCTCAGCCTGCTTTCATCAGTTTATGACCACCTACTCATCCTATTCATAGTAGAATTAAATTCGGTTTTCAACAATTATACCAATAGCGGTGTTCATGCCATGGATCATTGAATGGAAAATGATGATATGTGTATGTCTTGCACGATTCGTTGCACTATCGGTCACCATGGCGTTCATTCTTTCTCATCTCGTTTATAATTGTTACCAATGCTGAAAAATAATGATTTCATGTTGGCAGGTTTGCAGTTCAGTGATAAAATTTGTTTGGGGGGAGCTATAAGTTTTTAAAAAATGAATATAATTTGTGACAGATAGTGGATTCAGTCGAAAGGATTAAAAATCCAATACTTTGACGGTTATACAATATTTCGATTTACACTGTTTGCCTAAATGAGTAATAGAATAAATCCCGGACATAATGTCGGTAATAAGAGTACAATGATGATCATCTATCGCTAGGTTGTATTTCTTTAGAGTGTATTTTCGGTATTTACATTTCCAAAGTTCTTTACAAGAAGCCATTAGAAGTACATCGAATATACAGCCAAAAAAAACACCAACAAATAGGAAAAAATTCCTCTTTGCTAACCTTCTTCCAACCATCATAATGGGTTCTTTTTTTTCTAGGTGTGACACATACATTTTAAGTTCATCTCACTGTAAGCAACAGCAAAGTAGAAATGAAAGCTTTCTTGAACATTTAGAGAACATTCTTTCATGTAATTAATTACGATGATTCACAATTAATTATTTGCATACATGTATACACTTAAGATATGTCAATGTTTGTAAAATGCATTATGCTCTGTTATCTTTGCATTGAATATGAATAAAAGCAACGAATCAATCAGAAAATCACTCATTTGCAACAAAATGCAAATGTTTGAATTCGAAAAGTAATATTTTTAAATGTCATGAAGTTTTGACCAATGCCGAGCATATAAAGGCCTGTAATATCACTATAGGGGTATTCTGCAAAATCTGCCATGGACCAGGCGCAGAGAATTGTACAGTTAGATGTGACCATGGTATAACATACCTACTTTACTATCACAATACTCTGTTGCGACACTATTGTTTTGGGGGAACATATTTTCTATGGTGCTCGTACCTAGTCAATACAAATGAAGAATAAAATGAGGCTAGGATTACCAGTACATAAAAATTTACAATATACTTCACCCCCCCGCCCAAAAAAAAAAATATCAATTCAACTTCATTCGTTGACTTTCTTTGGATTATACGTGTTTTACGTGGTCAAAACATCACCTCCCTGTAGATGTGCCCACCTACCACTACATGTGCCCGAGGAGAGGGGAAGTGTAATAATTAAGGCATACAACTAGTGTTGTTTAGTAAATATCCGAGAGATAACGGATGAAATAAAGCTTCCTAAGCTACAAATGAATTTTACAAATATCAATTCAACTTCTAATCGTTGATTTCTTTGGAATATACGTGTTTTACGTGGTCTAAACATTACCTCCCTGTGGATGTGCCCGCCTACCTCTACATGTACCCGAGGAGGTGGGAGGGTAATAAGACATTCAACCAGTGTTGTATACTGAATATCCGAGAGATAAAGGATGAAATAAAGCTTCCTAAAATATACAAATAAGTTTCACAAATATCAGTTTCTTCTCCCTAGGGGCACTACTCAAAATATATTATAGATACCAGATTTTTTTAATAGTCATTTTATATGTTGGAACAGATGGGAAAGTAGTCTGACACTACATCACATTGACTTTACCGCTTCAGCCAATTTGAAGTGCCTAAACGTATAGTGATTACAACTTTCAAAATTTCATAATTTCTTATATTTAGTCAGATTTAATTGAAACTTTCACCAGTTTGCTTCTCTGATTTTTCTGGTTTCGTTTAGGGTAGTTGTCTATTTGAGGTGTTCACACATGTACAAGCATTGCTTTTAGAGGACCCTCTGTTTCCAATATGTATTTCTACATTTGTTGTAAATGTTGATAATTGATTTGTAATGTTTTGTTGGAAACATAAATAAATTGAATTGAATTGAATTGAATTAAATTGGGTTTGATTTCCCTTTAAGCTTTTTCGATTGGTCAACCTCCTTGATTAACTAAGATGGAAAGCAAACATGTGGTGTGCAACCGGATGGCCCGACGTGTTTGGATTATTATTATCGGGCTGGGCAAGTTTCACATCTAAATTCTTCCTCCAAAATGGATTTTTGAAATATCTCATGAACTCGACAAGTCTCGTTTATTATCCCATTGCGACATAACGTGCGTGCAATGTATATTCACTAATACACTCGCAAACATGATTTATTTATATAATACTGTAACTTGATTAAACATCAAACTAAGACCCTTACAGGAGGTGAATTTCAAAATGTTAGCCTGGTTTTCTCTTCCCTCTCTTCTCTCTCTGTCTCATTGTCTCTATCTATCTGTCCCCCTTTCTATCTGCCTTCTCTCTTTCTTCTTGTCTCTGCCCCTCTCTCTGTATGCTTGTCTCCGGGTCTCTCTTGCTCTTCCATGCACCAACGGACCTCTTCCTCCCTCTATCGAATTCCTCTCGTCATCTCCCTCCCATCTTCATGCTCGCCCACCTTCGTCCTTGGTCTTTATTTTTTCTTCTTTTTTTTCTTCTTGCTTCTTCTTTCGTGGGTCTTCTTTTGATGGCCATTTTCTACTTTCTTTTTTTTGTCTCAGTTGAATTGAATATCTATTCATTACTGAAAAAAAAATTGATATTTGATATAAGTATTAGCTTTCAGATGAATCGAGCTTCGTCATTGTCATGTTTAAATTATTTTTTAAATTATATAGTGACGTCGTAAACTATGGAGGCCATTTTCTTTCTATTTTTTTTCCTCTGTTTTTGGGGGGTTGCATTTTTAGCATTTGATATTTGATATAAGTATTAGCTTTCAGATGAATCGAGCTTCGTCATTGTCATGTTTAAATTATTTTTAAATTATAAAGTGACGTCGTAAACTATGGAGGCCATTTTCTTTCTATTTTTTTCCTCTGTTTTTTGGGGTTGCATTTTTAGCATTTGATATTTGATATAAGTATTAGCTTTCAGATGAATCGAGCTGCGTCATTGTCATGTTTGAACTATTTTTTAATGATATAGTGACGTCGTAAACTATGGAGGGCATTTTCTTTCTATTTTTTCCCTCTGTTTGGGGGGGGTTGCATTTTAGGATTACATATTGGCCTCGATTGGTGGAAATTGTTTTTGAATAATTGATACACATCTCTATTCCTACCTTATTATCTACTTGCTCTTTCTCAGCCTGCTTTCATCAGTTTATGACCACCTACTCATCTTGGCATAGTATAATTAAATTCGGTTTTCAACAATTATACCAATAGCGGTGTTCATGCCATGGATTATTGAATGGATGATGATATGTGTTTGTCTTGCACGATTCATTGCACTATTGGTCGCCATGGCGTTCATTCTTTCTCATCTCGTTTATAATTGTTACCAATGCTGAGAAATAACGATTTCATTTTGGCAGGTTTGCAGTTCAGTGAAAAAAGTTGGCGATGGGGGGTAGCTATAGGTTTTTAAAAATAAATATAATTTGTGACAGATAGTGGATTCAGTCGAAAGGATTAAAAATCCAATACTTGGACGGTTATACAATATTTCGATTTACACTGTTTGCCTAAATGTGTAATAGAATAAATCCCGGGACATAATGTCGGTAATAAGAGTACAATGATTAGCATTAACCAAACTCTCCCTATCGCTAGGTTGTATTTCTTTAGAGTGTATTTTCGGTATTTACATTTCCAAAGTTCTTTACAAGAAGCCACTAGAAGTACATCGAATATACAGCCTAAAAACACACCAAAAAATAGGAAAAGGTTCCTCTTTGCTAACCTTCTTCCTACCATCATAATGGGTTCTCTTTTTTCTAGGTGTGACTCATAAATTTTAAGTTCATCTCAATGTAAGCAACAGCAAAGTAGAAATGAAAGCTTTCTTGAATATTTAGAGAACATTCTTACATGTTATTAATTACGACGATTCACAATTACTTATTTGCATATATGTATACACTTAAGATATGTCAATGTTTGTAAAATGTATTATGCTTTGTTATTTTTGCATTGAATATGAATAAAAGCAACGAATCAATCACTCATTTGCAACAAAATGCAAATGTTTGAATTCGAAAAGTCATATTTTTAAATGTCATGAAGTTTTGACCAATGCCGAGCATATAAAGGCCTGTAATATCACTATAGGGTATTCTGCAAAATCTGCCATGGACCAGGCGCAGAGAATTGTACAGTTAGATGTGACCATGGTATAACATACCCACTTTACTATCACAACACTCTGTTGCGACACTATTGTTTTGGGGGAACATATTTTCTATGGTGCTCGTACCTAGTCAATACAAATGAAGAATAAAATGAGGCTAGGATTACCAGTACATAAAAATGTACAATATACTTCACCCCAAAAAAAAAAATCAATTCAACTTCATTCATTGACTTTCTTTGGATTATACGTGTTTTACGTGGTCAAAACATCACCTCCCTGTAGATGTGCTGGACTACCTCTACATGTGCCCGAGGAAAGGGGAAGTGTAATAATTAAGGCATACAACTAGTGTTGTTTAGTGAATATCCGAGAGATAACGGATAAAATAAAGCTTCCTAAGCTACAAATGAATTTTACAAATATCAATTCAACTTCTAATCATTGATTTTCTTTGGAATATACGTGTTTTACGTGGTCTAAACATCACCTCCCTGTAGATGTGCCAGCCTACCTCTACATGTACCCGAGGAGGTGGGAGGGTAATAAGACATTCAACCAGTGTTGTATACTGAATATCCGAGAGATAAAGGATGAAATAAAGCTTCCTAAAATATACAAATAAGTTTCACAAATATCAGTTCCTTCTCCCTAGGGGCACTACTCAAAATATATTATAGATACCAGATTTTTTTAATAGTCATTTTATATGTTGGAACAGATGGGAAAGTATTCTGACACTACATCACATTGACATTACCGCTTCAGCCAATTTGAAGTGCCTAAACGTATAGTGATTACAACTTTCAAAATTTCATAATTTCTTATATTTAGTCAGATTTAATTGAAACTTTCACCAGTTTGCTTCTCTGATTTTTCTGGTTTCGTTTAGAGTAGTTGTCTATTTGAGGTGTTCACACTTGTACAAGCATTGCTTTTTAGAGGACCCCTCTGTTTCCAATATGTATTTCTACATTTGTTGTAAATGTTGATAATTGATTTGTAATGTTTTGTTGGAAACTTAAATAAATTGAATTGAATTGAATTGAATTAAATTGGGTTTGATTTCCCTTTAAGCTTTTTCGATTGGTCAACCTCCTTGATTAACTAAGATGGAAAGCAAACATGTGGTGTGCAACCGGATGGCCCGACGTGTTTGGATTATTATTATCGGGCTGGGCAAGTTTCACATCTAAATTCTTCCTCCAAAATGGATTTTTGAAATATATCATGAACTCGACAAGTCTCGTTTATTATCCCATTGCGACATAACGTGCGCGCAATGTATATTCACTAATGCACTCGCAAACATGATTTATTTATATAATACTGTAACTTGATTAAACATCAAACTAAGACCCTTACAGGAGGTGAATTTCAAAATGTTAGCCTATCATGATATTTCTATGTACTGTCTCTATTCAGGATACACCTATTAGACAATATTCCTCACGGCATCCATTTCTTATCTCTCTGGTCTGGTTCTCTCTCCTCTCTCTTTCTCTCTCTGTCTCATTGTCTCTATCTATCTGTCCCCCTTTCTATCTGCCTTCTCTCTTTCTTCTTGTCTCTGCCCCTCTCTCTGTATGCTTGTCTCCGGGTCTCTCTTGCTCTTCCATGCACCAACGGACCCCTTCCTCCCTCTTTCGAATTCCCTTTCGTCATCTCCCTCCCATCTTCATGCTCTCCCACCTTCACTCTTGGTCTTTTATTCTTCATCTTCATATCATTCATTATCTTGTCTTATTTTATTTAACCTTCTCTCCTTTTTAATACCCTTGGTCTTTATTTTTTCTTCTTCTTTTTCTTCTTTTGCTTCTTCTTCTAGTGGGTCTTCTTTTTGGTGGCCATTTTCTTCTTTCTTTCTTTTTTTCTCAGTTGAATTAAATATCTATTCATTACTGAAAAATTTGATATTTGATAAGTATTAGCTTTCAGATGAATCGAGCTTCGTCATTGTCATGTTTAAATTATTTTTTAAATTATATAGTGACGTCTTAAACTATGGAGGCCATTTTCTTTCTATTTTTTTTCCTCTGTTTTTGGGGGGTTGCATTTTTAGCATTTGATATTTGATATAAGTATTAGCTTTCAGATGAATCGAGCTTCGTCATTGTCATGTTTGAACTATTTTTTTAATGGTATAGTTACGTCGTAAACTATGGAGGGCATTTTCTTTCTATTTTGTCTCTCTGTTTGGGGGGGGGGGTTGCATTTTAGGATTACATATTGGCCTCGATTGCCGGAAATTGTTTTTGAATAATTGATACACATCACTATTCCTACCTTATTATCTACTTGCTCTTTTTCAGCCTGCTTTCATCAGTTTATGACCACCTACTCATCCTATTCATAGTAGAATTAAATTCGGTTTTCAACAATTATACCAATAGCGGTGTTCATGCCATGGATCATTGAATGGAAAATGATGATATGTGTATGTCTTGCAGACTTGCACGATTCGTTGCACTATTGGTCACCATGGCGTTCATTCTTTCTCATCTCGTTTATAATTGTTACCAATGCTGAAAAATAATGATTTCATTTTGGCAGGTTTGCAGTTCAGTGATAAATTTTTTTTTTTGGGGGGTAGCTATAAGTTTTTTAAAAATGAAAATAATTTGTGACAGATAGTGGATTCAGTCGAAAGGATTAAAAATCCAATACTTTGACGGTTATACAATATTTCGATTTACACTGTTTGCCTAAATGTGTAATAGAATAAATCCCGGGACATAATGTCGGTAATAAGAGTACAATGATGATCATCTATCGCTAGGTTGTATTTCTTTAGAGTGTATTTTCGGTATTTACATTTCCAAAGTTCTTTACAAGAAGCCATTATATAGAAGTACATCGAATATACAGCAAAAAAAACACCAAAAAATAGGAAAAAGTTCCTCTTTGCTAACCTTCTTCCAACCATCATAATGGGTTCTTTTTTTTCTAGGTGTGACACATACATTATAATTTTATCTCAATGTAAGCAACAGCAAAGTAGGAGTGAAAGCTTTCTTGAACATTTAGAGAACATTCTTTCATGTAATTAATTACGATGATTCACAATTACTTATTTGCATACATGTATATACTTAAGATATGTCAATGTTTGTAAAATGTATTATGCTTTGTTATTTTTGCATTAAATATGAATAAAAGCAACGAATCAATCACTCATTTGCAACAAAATGCAAATGTTTGAATTCGAAAAGTAATATTTTTAAATGTCATGAAGTTTTGACCAATGCCGAGCATATAGAGGCCTGTAATATCACTATAGGGGTATTCTGCAAAATCTGCCATTGACCAGGCGTAGAGAATTGTACAGTTAGATGTGATCATGGTATAAGATACCCACTTGACTATCACAATACTCTGTTGCGACACTATTGTTTTGGGGGAACATATTTTCTATGGTGCTCGTACCTAGTCAATACAAATGAAGAAAAAAAATGAGGCTAGGATTACCAGTACATAAAAATTTACAATATACTGCACCCCAAAAAAAAAAAAGCATAAAGGCCCATTCCTACATGAGACATACATACAGGCATTTCCGATACTGATGAAGAAAAAAAAAATCATTTAACCTAAAAATACATGTAAACCATATTGTCATGAGTGGGAAACTTATTGGAATTTTAACATACCAGGGGGGCGTTTCATGAAACAATTAGTCGGTGGTTTTCACCGACTAATATCATTTTCACCGACAATTTTATTGTCACCGACTATTTTCCAGGCCTCTGATTGGTCAAATTTAGTCGGCGCCGACAGTTGTCGGTGGACAAATGTTGATGAAATGCCCCCCAGTTATCAAAATTATACAAATATAACTAATAACCACTGATACCAAGTCATTTTATACTGCTGCTTGTAAAATCACCAAGCTTATTAATCCAGAACACCTTTGGAGATAACGCTACTGATGTATACCTTCAGCTTCCTGGAGCTTTGAAAATAAAACGTCAGGAAATGCTTTAAAAATATTTTATCCTTTATCTCTCGGACATTCGACATAAAACACTAGCTATATGCCTTATTACCCTCCCCTCTCCTCTATGGGCGGCCATTGGGGTCAATATCAACAACCACAAAAACAGACAAAGATGCATTCAAACAAACAAAGGTCAGAGCAAAATAGACAAAGTACCAAGAAGAAAGGACAAATTAACAAGCAAACAAAGGTCAAAGCAAAATAGACAAAGCGACGAGAAGAAAGGACAAATTTTCAAACAAACAAAGGATGAACTGAAACAGACATAACAAGTGTCCTTTTCCCTTTTGATAAGTGCGCCCTTTTCCGTTCTCCATTACATGCGCCCCTAATTTAAAATTACTTAGAGCCTATTTTTTCTTTAATTGCCCCCAAAGTTCGCCTTCTACGCTCGCTCACACTTATAGTTAATATAATTATGTTATCAGGATTTGTTTTTATCTTCCTTATAAGATGTAAATTTTCACACTGTGAAATGCAAATCATGAGGCTTAAGCAGTATCTAGGACCATGTAAAGAGAGAAGCAAATTTTGATATCATCTCTGATAATGTAATCACAATAATGTCAATGTAGGGGTATATACTAATGTCTAAAAATTGTATATGTTTCGCTTTGAGGTTTTCCTTTGTAGGTGCCCCTTTTCCCAGAAAGTGCCCTTTTGTTGTTGCCCCCCCACTTTGGAAGACGCTCCACCGCCCCTGGATATGCATCCCGAAGCCAACATACTAGATTCAATTGAGCGTGTCCAAAACCGCGCTTTCCCAGATCATCTCCGTTACTCAGATGCTATAGATCAATAGACCATTTTTGTAATCTAATCAAATTTAATGCACAAATCCCAAATAAATGCCTCGGTACAAATTCATTTATTCCCATATTACGAATAATCGTATTTCGATAGTCAGTATGGGAATTGCATACATTAATTGTTGCTAGGTACGACAAACATTATGGCTTGTCCTTCCTATACAACACGAAATGTATGCAGTTCGCATTCTGACTATCGAAATAGAATTATTCGTAACTAGGCACTTAACAAAGATTTGTTCATTAAATTTAATTGCATTACGAAAATAATATATTACAGCTACCAACCCTCAGTGACAGAAGGAAGAGTCTATGTGTCTTATTCGCCAAATCAATGCTTGACTCTTCGTCAAAGCTCCACCACTTAATTGTTGCCCCCGCGTAGAACAAATGAGTGACAAATAGAACCGAAAGACTCAAAAACAGTGCAATCCCTTTCCTTACTCGCCTATTGTGAACTAAAAATAAATCTGACGTTTAAATAAAATAGGTCTGAAAACGGGTCATTTTCCGGAGCTGTGGTTTTATATTATGTTGTTTCTGGGGTTATATTTCTTCAGTATATAAAAGACAGCTAACTTATTACTTATTACATAGTAATGATTTAGAAGGAAAAAACAAGAAAGGAAAAAACCGTCAGATGTATTGACCTACTGTCCATATCCCATTTGAAGGTACATGCGGTTCCATAATCAATATGTCATATTTTTTTAATGTATCGTCTTTTATTCATGCTATAGCCCTTATGCCTCCCTCCTTCTCTACCTCTCCCTCTCTCTTCTGTTTCTCTTTCCTCCTGAATGCCTTCTTTCTTTTTTTTCCTATACATCTCTCTGAATTATCTTTCTCTTTTTACCAATCTCTCTTTCCCTCTAAAATATTTATGAATCTGAATCTTTTAGTCTCGGTTAGGTTAAAACTCGTCAATGGCCTTATAGTGTATAGCGTTTAATATTGTCTGTTGGACTTGAAATCGAAAACGACTTTGTTTAACATGTTGATAAAAATGTATGGTTATTTATTGTTTCTTTTACTCTCCCTCTTTATTTCTACCAATTATTTTCTTTCTCTTCCTTTTTCCTTCTCTTAGTTAGTTTCTCTCTCTTTTGCCACACTTCCTGTCTCATGCTTCCTCACTTTCTCCTTTTATCTCTATCTGTCTTGGAATCACTCTCTTCCTCTTTCTTTACCCCTTTTTCTCCCTTTTTGCCTTATTTTCGTTCGTTCTTTTTGTCTGTCACTATATAACTCTATCTTCCTCTTTTTTCTTTCCATTTTTCGCTCCCATCTCTTTCTTTTTGGTGCATCTATATGTTTATTTTGCTACAAATAAAATATTATACGCCTGTAAATTATGAATGTCTAATATCCGATTATATATATATATATATATATATATATATATATATTTACCTTGTACTGCTTTGCAAAATGTATGTACATCCCTCTCGATTCAGGTGTCGAGCTGCCGCGTTTTTTAAATAATATTATTATTATTATTTGTAATAAATACAGTTTCAATCAATCAATTAATCAATCAAAAACAATTTCAATTCACCTTCCCCATGATTTGTTATCGTTGTTTCTCACTTTATTCTATCAGGACCACCCGGAAAAAATGAAATAAAAGGGTATTGATTTTCTTTATAACACCTGGAGGTGTAGGCAACACGCTATCACTTTAAACAATTGAGAAAAAGTATAAGTTTTAATTATTTGAATTTTACCTATGAAAGATAAGTAACGCATTTTCCACACATTCAATTGAATTTTCATTTTTTTTTCAATTATGCGCTCAACATGCTTTAAAAGACTTAAACAAACCTTAGCATCATAATATACAAGAACATGCAAGGTGCTAGTACAAAGAAAAGGACCAAATATTACATTATCTTTCATTGAGTGAACCAATTACCTGCATTGCTTTACACTTCGTTAGATCGATAGCAAGATATGAAAACATGTAAGGTTGAGCGAGATGTGTCTGATTTCCGTTTTGGGAACAACCAATATCAGAGATAAAGAGTGTTATATCATCATCATACATTTCTTAGTTTAATTTCTTCATCGTCTTTGTATCGTAACTCCTGGGATTTCCTCATATTGTCTAATACTTAGTGCTAACATTTCTATGGCAAGTATAAACAGATATGGGGATAGAGCGTCCCCTTGTCTGACACCTCTCTTAACAGGGAAGTACCCTGTACATAATCCTTGGTTAATGACACTGCTCTCTTAGACTGTATTATGAGCACCTAGCTATTATTTGTAAAGTAAGAGCCGAAATGAAAAGAGGTCAATATGTAAAATGCTTTCATAACATCCAGACTGAGAATGACAGCAGGCATTCTCTGTAGTCTGGTATGAAATATTATATCAATACTCGTTGGGACCGCCTGTAAAGCAACATACTTTATGGGATTTGCGCCTCATGCCTTGTGTTAGCACGCTAATAAATTATGCACACATATATTTGTTTAAATGTAGTTAAAATAAAATAAAACAAATCTGGAAGAAAACACAAGTTAGGTCAACTTTGAAATTAATTTGATTATTGTATTATTGCCTCTTACTTATCATTTGATGTGTCATTTATTGAAATGATATTATTTTCAATTTTTTGATGACATATTGATTCATTTGCAGATTGGAGAAGCTGTACTTTGTACACTTATACTAGTATTCAGTCAACTAATTTCTCCTTCGGCACAAGAAAATACATTCAGTGGTAAGACTCCTCCTCCTCTTCCTACCCATCTCTCTCTCTCTCCTATTTCCCTATCTACCCCCTCTCTCTCTTCCATTGTCTCCCCTCCTCTCTTCCCCTCTCGTTTCTCTCCATTTGTTCCTCCTACTTTCTCTATTACGTCTACATTCAAAGGTTATCTCCTCATCCCA
Source organism: Mesocentrotus franciscanus (assembly GCA_037976565.1). Lineage (NCBI taxonomy): Eukaryota > Metazoa > Echinodermata > Echinoidea > Camarodonta > Strongylocentrotidae > Mesocentrotus > Mesocentrotus franciscanus. The sequence goes on along the minus strand of CP137676.1, from coordinate 28,908,310 downwards.
CCTCTGTCCCTACCCCACCTCTCTTTTTTAATTATCTCCCCTCTTTCTTCCTATCGACCTCTCTTCCCCCTACTCTCTCCAATTTTCTCTCCTAGTTTCTCTTCTACGTCCATTATTGCTGCCCCTTAACTATTCCCCGTGACATTCAATGGTAAGTCTCCTCCTCTCCCCATCTCTCTATCCCCCCTCTCTCTTCCCTTTTCTCAGTTCTTTCTCTCTTTTCCTTCTCTTTTCCCTACTATGTCCACTTCGTTCTCCTATGTTCTGCTGCCCCTTTACTATTCCACGTGGCGTTCAATGGTAAGTCTCCTCCTCTTCCCATCTCTCTATCCCTGTCTCTCTCTCTGCCGTTTTCTCCCACCTTTATCTCTTTCCTTCTCTTTTCCCTACTCTGTCTATTTCGTTCTCATATGTTCTCTCTTCTACGCCTGTCATTGCTGCCCCTTTATAAGATTCCCCGTGACATTCAATGGTAAGACCCCTCCTCTCTCCATCTCTCTGCCTTTATTCCCCCTGTTTCTCTCTTTCATCCTCCCTTTCCACTACTCTGTCCATTTAGCATTAAAATGCAAAACATAACCTGATATGTGCTTGGAGTTAGATCACTTAATTATTCAACTCCAATTAACGCTCCTCGTCTCTTGAAGGAGAAATCGATTGATCTTTAATTATAATTAATAATATCCCAACATCATATCAAAAGAGGGAGTAGAGCAGACCGAATCGGTGTGGGGGGGGGGGTGAAAAAATATAAATGTGCCTTAGTGGCTTTCGTCATCGCGACTGCAACACTTAGCTATTTTTAATGAAATATGTCCTTGCTATCATATATTCTCCTAAAACAAACTTTCATTGTTCGAATGTGTAGGCAGGTAGAGCCTGAGAGTTATCAATATATGCCACCTTCCGCACATTGAGGACATTACGTAAACATATAAATATGTGCATAACTTCCTAGCTTGTTACTTTATACAAATAATTGTAATGATGTAGTCAGTGCATGATTTAATTATCTGATCTCAATTTTTATAAATAACTTCAATAATTTGTGAATTCCCATTCTGAGTTGACCTTTGCTATATAAAACATTACGTTATTACTACCATTATCATTATCATTGTTATTATCATCATCATCGTTAGATGTCGTTGCTCTTGGCCTTGAAAGTGGGACCATCCCAGATTCTAGCCTGACAGCGTCTAGCGTGTGGGATGTCAATCATGGACCAGAAAGAGCGAGACTGAACCTAGGCCGAGATGGTCCTCTTCGTGGAGCCTGGGCAGCAGAAGTAAATAATATCCTCCAATGGATACAGGTATTACCAGAAATACAAGAAAACATTTGCTGGTGGCTCAGTAATCATTCTTCGGAAAATCTAAATCAAATTATAAGAATTTATTTTTTTGGTTTTGGGGGACAAAGTGGAAACATCTGCATAATTATGTGTATGTAAATATATATACATATATATTAACCGTTATTCTCTTCTAACCATCATCCTCTCTTCTATTTAACTGACGGCGTCATTAGACCGACATATGTAGTGAAAAAATGAGTCATTAGGCAGACATGGTCATTAGCAGGACATTTTCGTGTCCTGTTAACGATTGAACAAAATAAGTACTGCCCTCTACGTATGTTTGCAGGCAGAGGAAACTTAAAGGCCTCCCAAGAAACAAAAGGTTTAATCATTAGTTTAATTAGTTGTATTGTTTTGAATTTAGGGTTAGGGTTAGGGTTAATATACCAGTTGTTATGGTGTCCGGTTAATGTGTGTGTGTGTGTGTAATTGGGTTTTTACAGATGTGTATCAATCAGATATGATTATTTACGTCTGGGGACCGACCTTTAACGTCACCATCCGAAAGACGTGACTCAGTTTCGAACCTGCGTCCTCGGCTGAATCAGCTTGTAACTTCCATTGTTAGCTGGATAACAGGCGCACGCCACAACGTCCAGTTGTGTACCATGCAGGGTTATTTATAGATGTCCTGTTAATACAACAAGTTGGTATATAATATATTTTCAACCTTTGCAAAGAATCCTCCAAAAGGGAGGACGCAACCATTATTTCTCATACCCTTTCGCATTGTAGAGAGAGAGACACACACACTCACTCACACACACACACACACACACACACACACTTATACACATATGTATATATATATATATGTATATATATCATCATAAAATCATAATAAAAATAAACTATGTACCATATAATTCTCTTATCATTTTCATAATCCATTATCATTTCTATTATTATTATTATTATTATTATAGTTATTATTATTATTATTTTGTTATCATTATTATCATTATCATTATCATCATTATCATCATTCATATTTTTCATTAAGGTTGATCTGTTAACCCCGCATCGCATCTTTGGATTGGCAACGCAAGGTAGTCAGACTACCGGTGATAACGAGTGGGTAACTAGCTTCAAGATTTCCTGTAGTACTGATGAAGTTTCCTTTGAACCTGTACAAGACCTCACCACACCCAGCACCGACAAGGTAAATGCTCATACCTCGGTCACACCGTCAAACTGACTCCACATCGTCTACAAGCCGACAAATTTTTTGGTTGGGTCTGTTTTCGGTCTGGTGTCGGTCTTGTCGATATGACTGGGCGGCTATTGGATGAGAAGGACAGTTATCGTATGTAAAGAAGCACTGCTATGTTGGGAGCTTGAGCTGTATGTATGCCGAGGCGTCCGTACAGTCACAATTAAAGGCCCGTATTCTGCTAAGACTTTGTCTAAAATCGGGTTTAACAATACACCTCCCGATTACGAGACCACTAAGCCACCACGCCTCCTCCTATAGGATAGGGGTATGGGTTGCAATTGGGTTGTAGGTTCGGTTTAGGATTAGACCGAGCGTTAGATTGTTATTAAGTTTTTTATTTTTGCCCACATTCATGCATTTTTTATGCATTAGCCATCTTCATCACAGGAAAATTCGCAGGGGAGCACCTATATCAAGCGTTATGGTTTTCAAAGATGTTGAAGATTGATAAACTGCTATTTATTCACTTCTTCCAGAAATAAGGTGCTAAATTACGAAAGGCTCACGAGAAATTGATTAATTTAGCTAGTCTATAACATGTTAGAATTTCTTTTAAATGGTTAACCTTTGCAAATTGTATAGACATTTCTGTATTAGGGGCGCAATATCAAGAAACCCATAAAACCTTTATGCTAGAAAGCAAAGTAACGAGAATTCCCCCAATCTTTCAAACCTTTAAGAATGCTATTTATGAACACTACCATATTAGGGCGCGAAATTACGAGACAGTGACCGTTATATGTTATGTATTTTTACCCTTAATAATGTAAGTTAATAATAATAACAACTGAATTTTCCAATCTTACGTGTATTGATAGGTTGATGTGTGTTAGTCTAAAACACTGGCGTTGCCAGATTTGTTGGACGGAAGGAGGGGGAGGGCATGAATAGGGGTGGGGGATCACACCCATAAGAGGCACATAGTTACACACACAAACACGCACATCCAACAAACACGCACCATAAGCCACACACGAAAACATACCATAAAAACACCTAGGGTATATAGATTTTGGCCAGTAAGTTTGGGCTTACTTTGTTCCATCGGTTCTTCGTGTCAGCTAGGTCGGGTTGTAGGGTTACACGACCTTCCTTGAGACCCCCCATATTCACGAAAGGTCGGGTTGTTGGGTAACATGATATTCATAATGAAAACTTTGGCCCGAAATTGGACATTAAATCCCTTGCCTCACTTATTCATGACACTGGCAGGTCACTAATTAGCGTGGGGTCCAGGGGGCTGCATGGGCCCCCTGAAACTCAGGGATTTGAGGCAATTTATAACGGTCATAGAGAATTCAGGGGCCCGCCTAAGGCTCCCTGGTGGGGTCGAGGGGGCGGAGCTACGCTACCTGGACCCCGCCAGGGGGGCTCTGAATTATCTGACCGTTATAAAATGCCTGAAAGCCCTGAGCTTCTGGGGGCTACCGGAAATTCAGGGGTTTTAGGCATTTGATTACGGTCAGATGAGCATATTTTGGTACCTTATTTGTGACACTGGCAGGTCACTAATTGGCGTTAGGGCCCCTGGTTGGGTCCAGGTAGCGTAGCCCCCGGAAGCTCAAGGGTTTTAGGCATTGAATAACGGTCAGATGAGTATCCAGGGGCCCGCCTTAGGGTTCTTGGTTTAATAGGTCCAGGGGGCAGAGCCACCGAAAGTTTAGGGGTTTTAGGCGTTAATTACAGTCAGATGAGCATATTTTGATACCTTATTTGTGACTCCCCCCCCCCTACCAGTACGCCAGTGCATGTAATACAATTACGTATTCCTTTTTTTGGGTTACCACATTCCATCTCTTTTCGCATTATATGCCTACTCTCTCTTACATTCGTAATCTCGTGTCATTTCACCTGTTTCCTTCCTAGTTCTCTGACTCTTATAATTTCCATATTAGGCATTTAAAACGGTCAGATAAGCATTCAGGGGCCCGCGTTAGGGCCCCTGGTTGGGTCCAGGTAGCGTAGCCCCCAGAAGCTCAGGGATTTTAGGCAATAAAAACACGGTCAAATGAGTATCCAGGGGCCCGCTTTAGGGCCATTGGTTGGGTCCAGGGGGCAGAGCCCCTGGAGGCTCAGGGGTTTTAGGCGTTTAATTACGGTCAGATGAGCATATTTTGATACCTTATTTGTGACACTGGCAGGACACTAATTGGCGTGGGGTCCAGGGGCGGGGTCCAGGGGCGGAGTCCAGGGGGCGGAGCCCCCAGAAGCTCAGGGCTTTCAGGCTTTTTTTTGTAAGGGTCAGATAAGCATTCAGGGCCCCGCGTTAGGCCCCCTGGTGGGGTCCAGGTAGCGTAGCCCCCGGAAGCTCAGGGGTTTTAGGCAATAAATTACGGTCAAATGAGTATCCAGGGGCCCGCTTTAGGGCCATTGGTTGGGTCCAGGGGCAGGGCCCCTGGAGGCTCAGGGGTTTTAGGCGTTTAATTACGTTCAGATGAGCATATTTTGATATCTTATTTGTGACACTAGCAGGACACTAATTGGCGTGGGGTCAGGAGCAGAGCCCCTAGAACCTCAGGGGTTTCAGGCATTTTATAACGGTCAGATAAGCATTCAGGGGCCAGCCTTAGGGTTCTTGGTTTAATAGGTCCAGGGGCAGAGATAGTTACGATGAGGTGTCAATTAGCATCAAACTAATAGTTCAGTGTTATTTTCGATGAAAACCGCAGGTACCAGGAGGAACGAAGAAAACAAATCACCCCACAATGCACGTGAAACCGCGCGCCCCTATTTTGTTGAATGGACTGCACTGATCATTTGTGAATGAATCTATGACGTCACAGCCTGAGATCTCTCTGATGTGACATACATTTTAATGGGACTTCAATTTTCAAATAAAAAACGCGACGAAGATATTCAACCCATATTAATGAGTGTAACATCGTTGGAAAGAAGAACACCTCAACAATCAGAATCTTTTCGCCCAAAGTGAGACGTTCCCGCGTTTTTGATTTACCTACTAGAGTGAAATACAAAGAGGGTCGGCTTTGTGGGCTTTTCCCCAAAGCGATTGCTCTTTTCTAAAAGCGTAAGGATAAATTCAAAGCAAAATCGCAACAAAGTTATATAGAATCTGCCGAATCATTAAAAATCTTATTGCAAAATTTGATGGTTGTATTTTTATTTGCTGTTCGCCCCGCAGTAATTGTTACATAAAGCTTTAAAGAAAAATTGCACCAAAAATTGAAAGATTTTACGAGTTATAACGACTCACGCTCATGCGCACGTTCAATCTGTGAGCGCATGTCCCTCCGTTTTCAGTATGTGTGAAAACGTGCCCCTAATTTCACGAAAGGTCGGGTAACCTGAATGCTAATAATTTCAATTACTCAAAGATGGTCCATGAGATAAGGCTGATCTTTTAACATGTACATGTCTGAACACATGCCAATACAATCAGATAATGACGAAGTGTTGATCGCTGCCTTTTTTTTTTACAAACTCTTTATGAGATTATTTATTTCGTGTGAAATAGTGTCGGGTCGAGACAACAGTTTTCATAGATTTGCGGTTGATTTTTCAGAAAGTCGGGTAAACTGGACCCGACACGTTGGCAATATTAAGAGGAGTGTATTTCACAGGCGTATTCACGAAAGTTCGTTGAACCCAAAGAAGCGAAGATCCGATAAAACGAAGTAAGCCACACGTTTCGTGGTTAACTTTTGTTTAAGTGTGCCTCTGATGGCTACGCCTATGGTCCCAAAATACTTCTCTTTTCCCCGTTATAGGTCTTCAATGGCAATAGTGACCGGGACACTGTGGTAAACACCACGTTGCCCGTGCCTCAAGTCTGTCGCTATATCCGCCTGCTACCTTTGACCTGGAATAATCATATCAGCCTACGTATGGAGCTTTATGGAACAACGGGTAAGTTTCAGGGAAAACCTTTCAAATGAATCGATTTCAATTATCATTTTTTTTTAATTCATTTTTTTACTACTTGTTGGGTGGAACACCGGCTCTGATCAGCGCGCGTTATGACGTGTTCTTCATTCACCACAATCCCATTTGTTTTGCACGCAGTCCTTCCTAGGTCCCTTTCTAGGTCCCGTCCTCTATTCCAATTCCTTTCAAACTTCTTAGGCGTAGTCTCTAGCATCCCATCAAGGCCACTGAATTCTTCGTTTTCCGAAATCACTCATACGCGGCCATCCAGGCGCCATTTTGTCCGTTTCGGGCCGTTTATTATAGGCCTTTCTACTATCCTAGAAGCTATAGACCTCTAACAAATTGCTCTGGATTGTCCTAGAGAAGCTCTTCCGTTTAACACGTAGAAACATGGGCGTCAATGCATGCACATCGTTGATCATGTTGATAGATCATTAGACGGTGAATTACACACTCTGGCAGTGAATTTGGGGAAAAAAGTATCATTCTTGTAGCCCCAAACAGTATGAATTATAATGTGATGGATCATAGCCTGTGCTGCTGAGATGATATATAAATACTATAGAAACAAAATAAAACAGTTTTACTGAACTCGAATAATTCATGAAATTGCTCATTTTCTATACTTTTCGAGAGGAAATCATTATGACAACGTCAATGAACAGGTGTTAACTATACATAGCAAATAAAACAAGCTTCTCTGTTATTGTTTTCTTTGATCTTTCAGTCGATGCCATCCCGCCAGAAGTCCACTCCTGTCCACAAGACCAAACATTCACAGCTCCTGTTGGCACTACTACCAATTCCTTCACATGGACACCACCAACAGCTACTGATGCAGCTGGAATTCAATCCATTGTCTCTGACCATCAGCCTGGAGTTGAAGTCTCTGTTGACAATCCCATCACAGTTACCTACACTGTGACTGATGATAATGGACTGACTAACACAGACTGTTCTTTTACTCTAAGCGTCGTACAAGAAGGTAGGTATTGAATGTTTTCTTGGAATTAGCAAAAAAATATGAATTTGATTGAGAAGATTTCAAAATTAAGAACTTTATTCAAAATGGAATTTTATATTTTCACTGATGTTAGGGTGAAAAGCAAAATCTTCCCCCGATATCAATACCTTGTTCTTGTTCGCGTTATATCTTATTCAAAAATCCCATTCGTTTTGCACGCAGTGCTTGTTATTCCTATCTACATGTAGGTCCTTTCCTCCAGCCCGATTCCTGTCAAATTTCGTAGGTGTATTTTCCGACATCCAATCTAGGTCACCTGCTTCTTCGTTTTCCGGAATCCATCATGCGTGACCGTCCAGACGCCATTTTGTCCGTTTCTGGTCCGTTGTAAGGCCTTTCTTTCTTCCTCCGTATCTCCACTATCCTTGATGCTACAGACTTCTAACAAATTCCTCTAGATAGTCCAAGAGATGTTCTTTCAACTGCGATGAATAACCTGCCCATAAAAAATGCCACATTCATACTCTAAATTCAAATCCGAAATCGACTCCGTCAAAAATCTGTAAAATCTTTAATAAATTGACCCCTTAAAACCGTAAATTGCCATAACTTTCTCATATCAATTCTGTTTTGTCCTAATTCGTCACAGTATCATTATCTTATCATTGCACATAGCCATACCGAATTTCACGCTCCAATGGTCATGCATGTTATGAATAGCGCCCTCTAAAATTCTGAAATTGGCTTTCTTTCAGTGGCCGTAGCTCCATCGTGTCTGGCCAAACCCGTACCCTTTTTTAGATTTAGATACTTGAACATATGCCCTTTCCAGTGAATCAAAAAAATATATACCCCAACTCTTGTGGACTTTGCGAAAATTGCCCTCCAAATTCGCAGTTTTCAGGAAAATTGCGAAATAACTTTAACTCCCTCTAGAATGGCAATCTTAATATTTACGTCAATCAAACTTTGCAGACATATGTATATATATATATATATATACGCGCCAACTATCTGCCAAGTTTGGTAAAATTTGATGTCGTCACTGCAAAGTTATCGCCAGAAATGATGAATTTACTATGCATTACGTAACAGCCCGTTTAATACTTGCACTACATTGCACGCAAATGGCAATGGTGTCAAACTGACCGCAATGAAATGCCCTTTCGAATGATACCAAATATGGTATATTTTCACGCAGAAAGATTTGAGTAAATCGCATTTTAACAAGGGTCACTAGCGAATTCTGCTCATTTTCCAGGCTGCTTTTTGCCCCCTTTCCGTCCTATTTTTTCCTTGAAATTTTGCAAGCGTATTCTTAGTGGTCAAACGCAGGGCATATTGAAGACGTAATTTTTAAATCTGTCAAAGGGGGCATTTTAGACGACATTTTATACTCTGCATGATTATGTTAGTATGGGCGGCTGTAAGTGCCACAGCGCGCGTCATGACGTGTTGTCCATTCACCAAAATCCTATTCGATTTAGCAGTGCTTGCGAGCCCTTTCTAGGTCCCTTCCTCTATCCCAATTCCTTTCAAACTTCTTAGGCGTCGTCTCTATATTAGCATCCCATCAAGGTCACTGAAATCACTCTTGCGCGACCGTCCAGGCGCCATTTTGTCCGTTTGTGACACATTTTTAGGCCTTTCTTTCGGCCTACCTATCTCCACTATCCTAGAAGCTGCAGACTTCTAACAAATTGCTCTGGTAAGTCAGAGGAACTTCTTCCGTTTGACATGTAGAAACACGGGCGGCAATGTATGCACATCGTTCTAATATAATTGCAGTTCTAGTTTTTGTGACCTGTGCTTATTTTTTAAATCCGTTATTTTTAATTTCCTTTTAATATCCATTTCAATATAAACAGCTCAAGTTATAACAGACGCGCCTACGTTATCTCCCTCCCATGTTAAATATAGTCGTATGCAATATTGTACTCCTACGCTTACGGATTTATTTGATATTGTGTAATAGTTTGATGTAGCTAAAACATTGTTATTCATTCATTTGTGCATGAAACTCTACACTTTCATTGTGTAAATTATTTCTAGCATTGATATTATCTGTTTGGTTGTTATTATTTGCATTTGAAATTCCAACCTTTTGGTTCCAATAAAGGAATAATAGTAATTCATTTTAAACAAAACTATATACCAATTTGATAATTGAATTGCAATGAAAAAGAATCACCGTGTGATCGAAATCATGTTGATTAATATACAAAATGAAATTGCTATTGACGTCAATTAACAGGTGTTAGCTATAGATAGCAAATAAAAAGCTTCTCTGTTATTGTTTTCTTTGATCTTTCAGTCGATGCCATCCCGCCAGAAGTCCAGTCCTGTCCCCAAGACCAAACATTCACAGCTCCTGTTGGCACTACTACCAGTACCTTCACATGGACACCACCAACAGCTACTGATGCAGCTGGGATTCAATCCATTGTCTCTGACCATCAGCCTGGAGTTGAAGTCTCTCTCGACAATCCCATCACAGTTACCTACACTGTGACTGATAATAATGGACTGACTAACACAGACTGTTCTTTTACTCTAAGCGTCGTACAAGAAGGTAGGTATTGACTGTTTCTTTGAATTAAATAAAGAACATGACTTTGGTCATGAAGATTTCAGAAGAATTTTATTCAAAAATGAACTTTTATTTTAATTGATGTTAGGGTGAAAAGCAAAATCGTCACACTGATATAAAGGTTTTACTTGCATGATCTTGGTATTTCAGTCGATGCCATCCCACCAGAAGTCCACTCCTGTCCACAAGACCTAACATTCACAGCTCCTGTTGGCACTACTACCAATACCTTCACATGGACACCACCAACAGCTACTGATGCAGCTGGGATTCAATCCATTGTCTCTGACCATCAGCCTGGAGTTGACGTCTCTGTTGACAATCCCATCACAGTTACCTACACTGTGACTGATAATAATGGACTGACTAACACAGACTGTTCTTTTACTCTAAGCGTCGTACAAGAAGGTAGGTATTGACTGTTCCTTTGAATTAAATACAGATCATGACTTTGGTCATGAAGATTTCAGAAGAATTTTATTCAAAATGAACTTTTATTTTAATTGATGTTAGGGTGAAAAGCAAAATCGTCACACTGATATAAAGGTTTTACTTGCATGATCTTGGTATTTCAGTCGATGCCATCCCACCAGAAGTCCACTCCTGTCCACAAGACCAAACATTCACAGCTCCTGTTGGCACTACTACCAATTCCTTCACATGGACACCACCAACAGCTACTGATGCAGCTGGGATTCAATCCATTGTCTCTGACCATCAGCCTGGAGTTGACGTCTCTGTTGACAATCCCATCACAGTTACCTACACTGTGACTGATAATAATGGACTGACTAACACAGACTGTTCTTTTACTCTAAGCGTCGTACAAGAAGGTAGGTATTGAATATTTTCTTGGAATTAGAAAGAAAAACATGAATTTGGTCAAGAAGATTTCAAAATTAAGAACTTTATTCAAAATGAACTTTTATTTTAATTGATGTTAGGGTGAAAAGCAAAATCGTCACACTGATATAAAGGTTTTACTTGCATGATCTTGGTATTTCAGTCGATGCCATCCCGCCAGAAGTCCACTCCTGTCCACAAGACCTAACATTCACAGCTCCTGTTGGCACTACTACCAATACCTTCACATGGACACCACCAACAGCTACTGATGCAGCTGGGATTCAATCCATTGTCTCTGACCATCAGCCTGGAGTTGACGTCTCTGTTGACAATCCCATCACAGTTACCTACACTGTGACTGATAATAATGGACTGACTAACACAGACTGTTCTTTTACTCTAAGCGTCGTACAAGAAGGTAGGTATTGACTGTTTCTTTGAATTAAATACAGATCATGACTTTGGTCATGAAGATTTCAGAAGAATTTTATTCAAAAATGAACTTTTATTTTAATTGATGTTAGGGTGAAAAGCAAAATCGTCACACTGATATAAAGGTTTTACTTGCATGATCTTGGTATTTCAGTCGATGCCATCCCACCAGAAGTCCACTCCTGTCCACAAGACCAAACATTCACAGCTCCTGTTGGCACTACTACCAATTCCTTCACATGGACACCACCAACAGCTACTGATGCAGCTGGGATTCAATCCATTGTCTCTGACCATCAGCCTGGAGTTGACGTCTCTGTTGACAATCCCATCACAGTTACCTACACTGTGACTGATAATAATGGACTGACTAATACAGACTGTTCTTTTACTCTAAGCGTCGTACAAGAAGGTAGGTATTGAATATTTTCTTGGAATTAGAAAGAAAAACATGAATTTGGTCAAGAAGATTTCAAAATTAAGAACTTTATTCAAAATGGAGCTTTATATTTTTACTGATGTTAGGGTGAAAAGCAAAATCTTCCCACCGATATTTATGCCTTGTTCTTGTTCGCGTTTTATCTTATGCCAAAAATCCCATTCGTTTTGCACGCAGTGCTTGTTATTCCTATCTCCACAATCCTAGATCATACAGCCTTGTAACAAATTCCTCTAGAAAGTCTAAGAGTAAGAGATGTTCTTTCATCTGCGACGTTAAACCTGCCTTTCAAAATGCCATATATCTTAGACCGCACGGCCGCCGCGGCAAATGTGACCTAGACATTAAAGTGCAAGTCCACTCCACAACACAGACAGAGACGACTAGACTAGACTAGACTGTGGTCCTCACATACCACTCTGTTTTTTTAACCAAATTCGTACGTTTGTATGTTGAACTTGTCAGTCCCAATATTGTTTAGCCATTGGGAACATCTCCCCCTGTCTTTCAAAGGGTTTTGGATGCCAAAGAAATTTTTCTTACTACCATCCCCTGGCCGATTTGAACAACCATAGGTCTGGCACATCGGCATCTTGAATAGGCTATTTTCGTAAATACGTAATGTAACCAAATTTAATGCATACGTCTTTGTGAAGTGCCTCGATACAAACTATTTTATTCACCTGATAAGAATAACAGTATTTCAACAGTCAGAATGCAAACTGCATATATAAAGTGTTGCTAGGTAGGGCAAGCCAATGAAACCAATGGCCCGAATTCACAAAGGAAGTTTGTCGACAAACTTAGGTTTATGTGCGTCATATGACGCGTTTCGATGCGTTTTAGACCAAGTTCACCTTGGTCTGAAACGCGTCGAAACGCGTCTTATGACGCACATTGTCGACAAACCTCCTTTGTGAATTCGGGCCATGTTTGTCCAACCTAGCAAAGACTTATGTTGCAGTTCGGATTCTATTGTCTATTGAAATATTATTATTCCTATCAGTTCAATGAAGTAGTTTGTATCGAGGCACTCCACAAAGACGTATGCATTTAAATTTGGTTACATTATGAAAATAGCCTATTGTCACAATGTATACTGCTGGCACTTTCGTTGTGAGGAGCATACGTCACATCCGTACGGCAATTTAAATGTTTTGCTCGAAATAACCGAAACAAAAATCGCTCTTAAAAATCACCTGATCGAAGTACGCCCGTGATATTTGGCAATTTTAACCTTTGGTTTATTTACAACATGCTATAATTTTTGAAAATTGGAATGGACGTGGGCTTTAAGTTTCGCTCTACTGCTTCATTTATGTTTGGAGTACCGTGGTGTATGGGTGGTTATATGGCTCTTGAGGCTCATACACAATGGGATTAAAAAGAAAACGATTTCGGTACAGTGTTTTCTGATGCACTGTCCTAATTGTCCATCTACCGTGGTATTATTGACTTTGTGATCCTCTCACATGACTCTGTAGACCAGATAATTGCCGCTGAATTCAATTTTCAGAAATTCATGAAGTTTACTTGTTTATTCTCTTCTTTATGACAGTCTTCAAACGATCCGCAGTGTACAAACTTGTTGCCAGAGACCGGGCGCTCACTGACACTCACTCATCTCACGAAGACGTGACGTCCGTCATTAGGTGCGGTCAACTTTGTTTCGAAGATGGATCGTGCAAGTGCTTCACGTATATTAAACGCACGGGGGTGTGCTTGCTGGGACAAAGGTTAACCACTGAGATACATCATGAGGCTGCAACGTATACCTGCTAGCTTTTGTCTCCCTCGTGTGAAAAAATTGATTGGGTATCTTATAAACATCAAAACAATATATATATATATATATATATCTGACGAAATAAAATTGAAACCGGTCATAGTGAAGTAATGAACTCTCAAGGATTTTTATTTCAATTGTTTTATTCATTATTTATTTATATTTAAGTAGTAGCGCGCGCATTCTCAGTCAGATAACTGTTGCTTGGAAACCGTCACAGAGAAAGCGCGCGCTCGCTACTTACTACTGATATATTGTTTTATATACCTCACTTTAGAAATCTAGCCATCTGATTGGTCGAAATTGGATTCGTGATTTTAGCCATGCCCGCCTTCCATTGAATAGTCTTTTAATAAGTGCCCTCATACCCGCCTACCAGTCAATAGTCTTTTAAAAGTGCCCTCATACCCGCCTACCTGTCAATAGTCTTTTCAAAAATGCCCTCATGCCCCGATCACCATTGGTTTACGTGTTCAAATTTTCTTTGTGCGAGCGCGGATACCATACAGTGCTTTTTGTCTGCGATCCCCAAATGATTGTAAAATTCAAGTCTTTCCAGCGAAGATTAACATTCAGAGTCTCATATTTTCTGTGATGTTTTAACCAATCTTTACTCAAGAAAAGGATAAGGTAAGAATTCTTGGTAGATGTTTGTGTCAATTTTGTATATAAAAGAAATATCGAATGCTTTAATATTCGAGGACTGGCTGTTTAAAACAGCCAGACCTCTCGTAGCAGTCGATATATCTATATTAGTATTTGTATGATACCAAATTAAATTTGGTTCCCGAGGAGGAAGACGTTAGGATACGTCGATAATTCGAGCTGTTTCACGTATTGGCTTGATTGTAGACGAAAAATTAATAAGTCCAAGAATCAGGGAATGCATGTTTAATGGCGTCTTTGACCCGAATTTCCGACGCTTAGATGCGTCTTCTTCGAAGCATTGTGATTTGGTATCATAAGAGATATTTAAATAATAGTAGTAGCGAGCATATTCTCAAGAAGTTGTACATGTTACCAGTTTAAGAGAATTTCGCTTACAATTGATGGAAGGTGCATGCTTTTTTCTTCAAAAAATGTCTGTCCTATATCTATATTTATACGCACACACGCACACCCATATTAGAGCACACACACACCCACAGGAATACATACACACAAAAAAGGGAGAAGGACTTCTAAGACGGTATTTCTAAGCAACCCATTTAATAATATATCAACTTTAAAAAGGATATAGAGTATGATTTGGAATTCTCCTATTCATACGCTTATATTGCTAAATATTTCTTGACATAACTTTTTCCCCGAATTCTATACACGTATATCCTTTTTCTTAAAAATTACAACCTGTCCACCTAATGCACTATTCGTTAATTAAATATAGCAAAGATATTTTTATTAATTTGTCAACAATAAGATTTCTTTAGCCTCATTGTGATTCATTAAATTGACACTTTACATTACGTACTTCATTGGTTATATTATGTTTTTTTGTTGTGTATGTCATACCTACGTGCTCTAAATGTGGTTTTCATAAAGTGCCAACTCATAATGTGTTTGCAAATGAAGTGGATAAGACGATTCATCGGGAAAATTCTTTGGAATACATATTTCAAAGTCTCGTCATTGTCACTCTCCCCCAACGCTACTAAAACTCATTCTGACACTTTATCTCTCTCTCTCTCTCGGTCTGTTTGACATGTTCTCGGGGAAACCAAAGAATATTGCTCTAAGGCTATTGACTTTGTTCGTTTGTTTATTTTTATTTTCATAACAATAATAACAAAATAAAAACATTTATACATGGTAAGGCATGAATATATCCCAATATTCTTTCTGTCTCTCTCTTTCTTCCTTTCTCTCTCTCTCTCTCTTTCTCTTTTTTAAATTACTTTTATCTTTCTCTTTTTCTTCCAACACAGACGCGCCAGCTTTCTCCTCTCACTCTTCTTCCATCTTCATTTTCTTTTCTGCATCTCCATATACCATTGGCACCATATCACCTCTCACACTTAGATATTTTTTCCTTACGATATTTGTCTTAATTTCATTTTCTATCTTTAAAGAGATCTATTCTACTCACTATTTGAGGGATCCACACTAAACAAGCCTTGCTTCTTAGTGGACCTCTCCATTTCCTCAATTTTAGTTTACAAAAAATAATAGATAAAAATAAAACAACTTAAAGAATCATAATATTTACTTTCCATGTTAACTCTGTATTTTTTTAATAATCCAAATTATGAATAATGTTTTAGTCAATGATTAGTATTTTCGTCACGCTTGATTTGATTCTTTTGCATTGCTTACTGTATATTGATTTGTATATTCATGTTGTATACTATACAATTGTTGTTTACTGCATATTGAATTGTATTGTGTTTGCAATGATGCTAGAAAAAATGGAAATGAAATAAACTAAACTGAAACTGAAACTGAATATGGTGTATGGCACATTTCAGTGGCATTTACATAATGACACTGTTCTTCCATGGTGTTTCATGAACAGAATACATACAGAGATGTAAAGCAATTATTAAAAAATAAAAAAATGAACAAAATCATTTAAAAACCCGCTATCAAAATAATACTCAACCTAATTGAAAGCTGACTACCGTCACTCTGAATCCTCTCATTACTTATTTCACGATGTGGTTAATCCCAACCGACAATCTAAAGATTGACGTTGGCCTGATAATTCCTTTTTAATGAAATGATAGTCCAAACATCCAGCACTCAAGCGGTAAATTCGATTTAAATTGCAATTTCGACTTCCATTCCACAAATGCGATGAATATAAACATGATCTAAAATACATACACTAAACTATACCTATGCAATTGAAAAATGGAATGATATTTAAAAAAGATCATGTATAAATGTATTTTTATAAGCAAATGCGGAAGGGGTGTAGTAAAAATACCCCCTACACAAATTTAAATGATTGATTCTCACAGTAACAAAAAGCAAAGGGGGATGATAATAATAACAATGATAACAATAATAATAATAAATGTAATGCTTCCTGGGATTTTTTCTGACTTGTTTTTCAATACAGATCGATCAATCGATCTAATTTACTGGGTGTAAGCCACAAATATGTTTAAATAATAATAATAATGATATCAATTTAAATAGTAATAGTAATAATGATAATAGTGCATGTAATGAAAATAATAAAAGTGATATTTTATCGAATCAACTTTTAATGTATGATTTCTAATAGTACGTATCAATTCTTTTGCTATTTTGAATGTTTTTATTTAATAATACGACATATCAAATCATTAAATCAAAACCCATTATACAGTGTGAGTCAAAAAAAAGTTTACACCTAGAAAATTCCAAATTATTTTAAAAATCATTCATGAACAGTCAATTATTATATTATATATTTTTTTTTTATCCCAAATCATTTGGTATCATTTTAGTGTGGTATGTGGTCACGCTTGAATGAACAGGAGACATTGTTTAAGAAAGTGCAAAAATCGACTTGCGCCAAAGTGATGCCTTTGTGATGTTTCGAATAAAACAATTTGGATTCGGGTATTAATTTGGTCTTTGCAGGCCAAATAACATCCCTAACAAAATTAATCATGCCGCACATATCAAAACACACACAGAGTCACACTTAGTCAGTCACACACACACACGCACACACCCAAACACTCACGCACACACACACACTTCCGCGCACTCTAACACTCAGATAAATGAAAAATACACGCAGCCAAGTCATTATTACGTAATGAACATTTCTGTAAAATCGCAAATTTCCCATTTAATATCAAAATGGAATTTAAATTCAATCATAATGCCATGATGAAAGTTTGGTGCTTTAACATCACAAGGAATTGTTCCTCCTAGGCCAGTCTGCATATCAATGTGCTATGTGAGTGTGTGTGTGACTTTGCTTCTGAAAACAGCATATGTAATGCATCTCGTATGATACATTCAATTAATTCTCTCACTTTAATACTTTTGCGCAAGTCGATTTTTGCACTCTCGCAAACAATGCCTCCTGTTCATCCAAGCGTGAACACATACCACACAAAAATGATACCAAACGATTTGGGATATAACACTCTTTTAAGACATGTATGATAACCTTTCGTTCAAAATAACTAACTTAAAATAAATTGCAATTTTCTGATTGTAAACTTTTCTTCGACTCACACGGTATGGGTAATTAGTAGTAATTTATTATGCTTGTCATATGATTTCGTAGCTAAAACTGCATCCACCCACCCCCCAAAAGTTGGCTTGTCACAAATTTTCAAATTTGTGCCCCCCCCCCCCCCACCTTGCCAGAAAATGCTGGATTTGCCAGTGGTAAAGCTATGATTATAAGTCACCTTTTCATAATGTCCTGTCAGGCTCATATGCGAACTGCACCGAAATGGCAAAATGAAAAGAATATTTCCCTCTAATTTGGTTGCCGTCAAGAGCAATACTCTCTGGCAATGCACAGTATTTTCCAAGTCGCCCCCTCTCTCTCTCTCTCTCTAACTCGCTCGCTCTCTCTTTCTCTCTCTTTATCTCTCTCTCTCGCTATAACATGCATTTTTGGTCTGATCTCGTGCGTTACAAATTGAGTTTTCAGACCAAAGTCGCAATTTAGCTGTTATAGATACAATGCATCTTTGGTCTTTTAAAGCTTTAATCCTTAATATTAGGGGAATTTCATTCATTTTTGGACCAATTAAAAGACATGACTTATTCCCAATTAAGAATATAGATAAAACTTCATGAAAATTTGATCTCCCTCTCATTTTATATGAAAAAAAATGAGTTCAGTTCAGTTTAAGTAGTATATCGCATGAACATTGAAAGAACGTGATCTTAGTGAATCACAAGAATAGTTTTAACTCAAAAAATTGGAGGTCATCTTTTATCAAATTTTCAGAGGATATTCCTAAAATAGTGCCTTTACGTTCAATATAGAAATTGAATTAAATTTAAATTATACAATATTTTTTATAAATTGTTTTCTACTATGATTTAAAACCCTTCTTTTGTGTTAAAGAATTACAATTTGCATTTTGGGTTGGTTTTCCGAATTTTCCATTTCTTATTTTATTATAAATCGTTTTCTGGTATTGTGTCTTAAATTAAATTATTCTATAGGACACCCTTTTATTTTAAGTGTAAAGGTTCTCCTTAATTCCTAATGGACTCTTACGAATGTTTGAATAAAACTTTAGTGTATCTCTAATTCTTCTCCCTCCGGTCTCAGGAGATAGAAATTGCATATTCAATGCCAAGTTTGACGGCTCTTATCGAGAGTTATACACTGTCAGAGAATACATTCTTTGAATAATTATCATGAATAAATATCAAATTTCAATTATAAAGCCAACTTGTTGCTGTATGGTGTATAGAAAATTGTGTTTTTTGAGCGAGATCATGGAGATGTTTTTGTTGTTGTATAGCCCCCTCTCTTGTTGAAGAATCAGGGATGGTTGTCTCACACAAGAACGTTCTAATTAATGGAACCCTCATTTAATATGTATGTTTTAAGAAATAGAGTCTTTAATTTGATTAAAAAACTTTATTTTTTCATATGGTAATAATTATTTAGTAACAAATGCAATTGTTACTGCTCATAACAGGAATTTGATGAGTCATTAATGCAAATTTAACTTGTACATTTTCACACTTTCCTTGATTAAAGAATACTTAATGTAGTTGCACGGGCAGGTTCGTCCGAGGCCAACTATACGACAGTACATAAGCCTATCGGGCACAAGAACCCCCTCAATTTTTGCCCCTTACAACACGCAAGTCTATAGATAGGATTTCGGCACTGTGACGCGGACTTCATATATATATATAAGTTTATGGCTATCTTTTGTTTGATTGTTTGATTTTCACGCGTTGTGCATTTTTGATATCGTTATTTACACTGGTGTGAATCCCAGGGCATTGCACTGCAAAAACCAGGGTGTTAAATTTCTAACACCAGTATGGTATTGAATTTTTTTGACACCATTGTTGTTATTTTTAACACCGGTCAGATTTAAGCATGCATTAATAATTACTGGGTGTTAATTAACATGGTGTTGTTTTATGCTTGGTGTTGAAAGTATCATCACGTGATTTCGTTTAAGGCGGTTGATTGGTCGAATAAGTTTTCACAAAGTGTACGCGCGCTTAATGATTACTTTACACGTGTTCACAGAAAAATACATTTATCATGATTTGTTAAGCAAATTATGACAATGCACATCAATTTTGTGATTTGTATTTTCCTTTGGCAATTATTGACCAATAGATTATTTGTCCGATCTTGTTACAATTATATTAACGTTTTAGCAATAGATATATTGATTATATGATTACTAACCAAGAAACAACATGCATGTTTATTATATATATGTGTACCAGCCTGTACCACATACATGTTAATCTTGAATTTACTTCAAATGATCTATGTGATGGAGTTAATGCAATGGAGATTAGAATATACCTATTGGTGGACAGTTGCCAACATCGATTATGAATTATCAGTTTACCACTGGTTCCTCTACCCTGGTCGATAATGGTCGATAATAGGGAATATGGAATGTGGGACCATTAGACATACATAGAAAAATCTCTAATGGATCAACAAGAATATAAACACCAAAAGTGGAATTGAATTTGTTATGATTCCAGATATTGGTGTTAATCTACACCAGTAGGAGTTGTCAAATATTAACACCAAAAGTGGAATTGAAATTATCTAATTCCAGAAAATGGTGTTAAGTAACACCAGAGGAGTTGCACGATATAGATACCAAGAAAGTGTTAAATTTAACACCCTTGGTGTTAAATTTAACACTCTGGTTTTTGCAGTGTGGGTAAACATTTTTTGTTTGCTTAGAGGGAAGGAAACAATTAAAATCAATCAGTAGTTTTGTGAAATTTGTATCTAATTGATAAAAATTACTGTTGTATTAGTGAACATTTTAAAATCCTTTTAAAATAAGAAATTAGGTTTAGAACGTCCTATATGTATAAGTGTATATGACAATGTTTATGTGTAAAATATGCGTGCAAAGAGTGCGTGTGGGTGTGCTCGTGTGTGAGCTCGTTTAAGAAAATATGTGTAGAGAAAAACCAAGGTTGCGATTAACAAACACAATACATAAGCAATAATTTGCAGAGTACAAGAGTGCCACGCCAAAAAGTTTACAATCAGAAAATTGCCATTTATTTTAAGTTAGTTATTTTGAACGAAAGGTTATCATACGTTTTTTGAAAGAGTGTGTTATATCCCAAATCGTTTGGTATCATTTTTATGTGGTATCTGTTCACGCTTGGATGAACAGGAGGCATTGTTTGCGAGAGTGCAAAAATCGACTTGCGCAAAAGTATTAAAGTGAGAGAATTAATTGAATGCATTGCATATGCTTTTTTCAGAAGCAAAGTCACACACACACACACACACACACTCACATAGCACATTTATATGCAGACTGACCTAAGTCCTTTGGGATAAACAATTCCTTGCGATGTTAATTCACCAAACTTTCATCATGGCATTATGATTGAATTTAAATTTCATATGGTATGGGAAATTTGCGATTTTACAGAAATGTTCATTACGTAATATTGACTTGGCTGCGTGTCTTTTTCATTTATCTGAGTGTGCAAGTGCGCGGAAGTGTGTATGTGTGTGCGTTTCGATATGTGCGGCATGATTAATTTTGTTAGGGATGTTATTAGGATCTGCAAAGACCAAATTCATACCCGAATCCAAATTGTTTTATTAAAACATCACAAAGGCATCACTTTGGCGCAAGTCGATATTTGCACTTTCTTAAACAATGTCTCCTGTTCATCCAAGCGTGACCACATACCACACTAAAATGATACCAAATGATTTGGGATAAAAAACTCTAATGTAATAATTGACTGTTTATAAATGATTTTTAAAATAATTTGAAATTTTCTAGGTGTAAACTTTTGTTTGACTCTGACACACTGTATAGTTGTATATGTTGTATTATTAAATAAAAACATTAAAAATAGAAAAAGAGTTCATACATACTATTAGATATCAAACATTAAAAGTTGATTCGATAAAATATCACTTTTATCATTGTTATTACAATTATGATTATTACTACTATTATTCAAATTAATAGTATTATTATTATTATTATTATCATCATTATCATGACAAGGTCTTTCTTACAGATAAAAACCATTTCACTTAACCCCCCCCCCCCTCCCACTTTGTTTTTCTTTACTGTGAATATCAATCATTTAAATATGTGTAGGGGGTATTTTGACTACACCCCTTCCGCATTTGCTTATAAACATACGTTTATACATTATCTTTTTTGTTATCATTCCATTTTCCAATAGCATAGGTATAGTTTAGTGTTTGTATTTTAGATCATGTTTATATTCATTGCATTTGTGGAATGGAAGTCGAAATTGCAATTAAAATCGAATTTACCGCTTGAGTGCTGGATGTTTGGACTATCATTTCATTAAAAAGGAATTATCAGGCCAACGTCAATCTTTAGATTGTCGGTTGGCATTAACCACAACGTGAAATAAGTAATGAGGGGATTCAGAGTGACGGTAGTCAGCTTTCAATTAGGTTGAGTATTATTTTGATAGCGGGTTTTTTAATGATTTTGTTCATTTGTTTTCGTTTTTTTAATTGCTTTACATCTGTGTATGTATTCAGTTCATAAAACACCATGGAAGAACAGTGTCATTATGTAAATGCCACTGAAATGTGCCATACACCATATTGGGATATATTCATGCTTTACCCTGTATAAATGTTTTAATTTGTATTATTGTTATGAAAATACAAATAAACAAACAAAAAAAGCCAATAGCATTAGAGCAATATACTTTGGTTTCGACGAGAGCATGTCAAACAGAGCGAGAGAGAGAGAGAGAGAGAGAGAGCTAAAGTGTCAGAATGAGGTTTAGTAGCGTTGGGGGAGAGTGACATTAGTCCTGTCCAGACGGAGAAAAGTTACCCTAGGGTAAAGGTGGCGTTAAGAGCTAGTCGGGGTAAATGTGCCAAATATGCCACTATCCGTACAACTATACAACTATTCGACTATACGTCTATCCAGCCGGCCAATCAAAACGCAGGAAACTGTACATCTATACAACTATACCAGTGGCGGATTCAGGGGGCACAGGGGGCACGTGCCCCCGCGGTGAAGAGGGGGAAGGGGAAGGGGGAAAAGAAAGATGGAGAAAAGGAGAAAAGGGGGAAGAAAAAGGAGGGGAAAAAGAAAGAAAAGGGAAGAGAGAAAGAAGAAGAGAAGAGGGAGGAGATAAAAGGGGATGATATTATAAGACGGTCTTTTTCCGGGAAAGGGCGGGGGCACGCGATTTTGCAGTGTGCATAACAGAGGGTCCCTCTTGCCAGGCGGGGAAAAACTGAATTCAGACAAGGATTAAGAGTCGAAAGAAGTACAACGAATCGTCTTCTTTCCTAATAACTTAATGAAAAGGTCAAAGCTTCCGCGCTGTGCGCGGGAGGGGGCAACAAAATTCAGATGTGGATTAAAAGTAAAGAACGGTACAACGAATCATCTTCTTTCTCGAATAATTTAATGAATCGTCAAATCTTCCGCGCTTTGCGCGGGAGGGGGGAAACAGAATTCAGACAAGGAGTAAGAGTACAGAACGGTACAACAAATCGTCTTCTTTCTCTCTAATAATTGAATGAAACGTGAAAAGTTCGAGGTGGTGACTCCACCCAACATCCCCCTCTCTCTCTTACTCCTTCCCCTCTTCTTTCAGGCTCTTACCCCCTCTCTCTCTCTCTCTCCTCTCTTTCATCCCCCGTTTCTTTTGTTTCCCTTTTCTCTTCTTTTTTTCCTTTTCTTTCTTTTCCTTTCTTTCCTCTTTTCTCTTGATTTCTTCTCTTCTCTTTCCTTTCTTTTCCTTTTCTTTTTATCTTTTCTTTCCCTTTCCCTCTTATTTTTCCCCTTCCCCTTTTCTCATTTTTCCCGACAGCAGCGCAGTTTTACCGCCAATATCTTTACAGGTGGGGGGATGTCGCATCCCCACACCCACTTTAGCGATGCCCCTGATTATAATCCCATCATTCTTTTGAAAGAAATGCAATTCCTCATGCTCTCGCACCTCTCTTCTATCGTTGTTTAATTCTCTTTCATTTCTTTTCCTTTCCTCTTTAACTCACAAAAATTCTCTTTTTTCCATCTCTTTTTTTTTTTTTTTTTTTTTTTTTTTGGGGGTTCTTCTTGTGCTTTTTAGGGGGCTAGGGACCCCATATTATGCACACTGAAAAATTGCGTGTCCACCCCCCGTCCCTTTCCCGGTAAAAACAAAAAAAACCTCCTTATAATATCATACCCTTTCTTTCTTTTCCCTTCACATTATTCTCCTTTTCCCCCTTTTCTCTTCTCCGTCTTTCCCCCTTTCTTCCTTTTCCGCCTTTTCTCTCCTCTCTCTCTCTTCCCCTATCTTCCTTTTCCCCTCCTTTTTCTCCTCTTTCCTTTTCTTCTTTCTCTCTTTCCTTTTCTTTCTTTTGCCCCTCCTTTTTCTCCTTTTCTCCCTTTTTCTTTTCCCCTTCCCCTTTTTACGGGGGCACGTGCCCCCTGTGCCCCCTTGAATCCGCCACTGGTATAGTTGTATAGATGTACAGTTTCCTGCGTTCTGATTGGCCGGCTGGATAGACGTACAGTCGTATAGTTGTACGGATAGTGGCATGCTTGGCCCGCCATATACCCCGCCATATTTACCCCGACTAGCTCTTAACACCACCTTTACCCTAGGGTGACTTGCCAAGACTATTGACGAGACTTTCTTTTGAAATATGTATTCTAAAGAATTTTCCCGATGAATCGTTTTATTCACGTCATTTGCAAACACATTATGAGTTGGCACTTTATGAAAAACACATTTAGAGCACGTAGGTATGACCTTCACAACAAAAAAAAACATAATATAACCAATGAAGTATGGATTGTAAAGTGTCAATTTAATGAATAACAATGCGGCTAAAGAGATCTCATTGTTGACAAATTAATGGAAATATCTTTGCTATATTTATTTAACGATGCTTCAAAGAAGACGCTACTAAATGTATCATTGGCTACAATGCATTACCTGATTCTTGGACTTATTAATTTTTTCGCCTAGACTCCACAATCAAGCCAATACGTGAAACAGCTCGAATTTCCATGTATCCTAACGTCTTCCTCCTCGGGAACGAAATTTAATTTGGTATCATACAAATAATAATAAGCAAATAATTACCGTTGGTGAAGGTGATGGTACAAACTGTATACAATTAAAGTGCGTTTCACTGTGTAGATAGTACTATCTACACCAGGGGCGGATCCAGCCGGCGGCAAGGGAGGGGGCCTAAAAAGGGGCCCACTTCGTGCGAAAATTTGAAAATCGTCCGGTCGATTTTTCGCTCAGTGGGTGGGGGTAGTGAGCAAAAAAATAAATTTGGGCACCCGAAATTTTTTTCCCTCGGGAAGGGTAATTTTTTCCACCGCCCCCCCTTGGGCGCCAGGGGTAGTGAGCACAATTTTTTGTTGGCACCCAAAAAAATTTCCCCTACGGGAAGGGTTATTTTTTCCACCGCCACCCCGGATCCGCCACTGATCTACACAGTGAAACGCACTTTAATTGTATACGTACGTTGCGTATACCGGTACGTACGTACGTAAAGTACTGCATGCACTGTACGTATCGTACACCGTTTGCTAGCTGTTAAAGGGAGTGTAGCATGACGAGACTATCCCGTGGCCCTACTCCATCGGGGCCAATCGTGTATAATACGACAACGGACTACTATCTACACAGTGCAACGCACTTTCACTGAAGATGGTAGTACTATCTACACAGTGTAACGAACTTTTCTTCTCCCATCAATGATGGGCGAACTATCTTTCATCACGTGATTTACTTTTGACCTATCGTAGAGCAAGATTCTTAGTATGTTGAATATAAAACAATATATCAGTATAGTAAGTATAGTAGCGAGCGCGCGCTTTCTCTGTGACGGTTCCAAGCAACCGTTATCTGACAGAGAATGCGCGCGCTACTACTAAAATATGAATAAATAATGATTAAAACAATTGAAATAAAAATCCTTGAGAGTTCACTACTGCACTATGACCAGTTTCAATTTTATTTCGTCAGATATTTATATATATATATATATTGTTTTGATATTTGTAAGATACCCAATCAATTTTTCCACACGAGGGAGACAAAAGCATACCACGAAATTTCGAGCTGCGACATTAAACAAGCATTGGCTAAAATACTTTGCATACCTTGGTCCTGACTTATCATGATTGTCTCATTCAAACCATAGATGAAGTATTAAGTAAATACACAGTTAATACCAAAGTGTACATTCATTTTGATAAGTACCTATCTTCATACTTTATTAATTTATTTCAGTTGCTGATGAGCCTTTGGTCGAAACAGACTGTACAACTTACTACATGGAATAATGAACTATACTTCAGCCTGCAAATACATACACCAGATCCTCCATTTGAGCACAGTCAGCCTTATGCGCATACTTTACTTTAAAAAAAATATTCATTCATTTATTTAGACTAGGCTATATATTGTTTTTCGTAACTAAAGAATGAAAGGAGGACAGGTTAAAGTAGGGCCTTTGTTGAATATTTTTAGATGTAAGCTTTAGGCTTATATGTCACATTCTCAAGAAACATAAATCGGGACAACTCAATTTTTCACAAACTTTTAAAGATTAAAAAAATTGGTAGAGGTATGAATTATTTAGTTGTTAACTGTATGTATGTATATATTTATACTTTTCAGGCTATTTGGCGATTCAAAATATTACAATATATAGATAATTAAATTTTTCTCAAGATGTTTGTTCTGACTTCTTTTATAATTTCACAGATGTTTTCTCTCGCCCTGTCGGATGATATACTGGTTTTCTTCAGATATTTCTTTAGATCTGTAGAACTCCCCGAAAGGGCTTGTACCTTTTAACTTTACGAACTCACGATGAAAAAACCACACTATCGAAAAATAAGGTTATACAATTAATATCAACAATTTTATATAGATAATCAAGGTTCATATAATCGCTCGGGCACACAAACAAAACACACGATAATCAAATGTCAAAGGGAGCAAACCACTCTCTCAAACGTCAATAATCAACTTAAAAATAACAGTGATCACTGGATAAAACAGGAGCAGTTAGTCTCCTGTAAATTACGATAAGCAATACAATAATAAACGGGATCGTCTCAAGGGAGTAAGAAACCCACCTCGAGGTTAATCACCGTCACGATCAAAAACGAATACACAAATATAATCAATCATACAAAAACAATTATCAATCATAAAAAATCAAGCACAAAGAGGATTATTAAATAATTCAGCAAAGCATTCAAAAATAATTAGCTCAAACCAAATCAGCATCCACGGCGAGGTCAGGTGTGATGATGCTGATGATGGCGACGATGATGGCGACGGCGATGATGAAGAAGATGATGACGGCGATGATGTGGTTGGCGATGGTCTCGTTGATGATGGTGATGATCGAGACAGTCTTTAGACGAATACAGCGATGTCGCTGATAAATATGAATATGATGATGGTGAGGTGATGACGATAATCAACTTGTCAACACAACACAACATATGACGGCGATTGGAGAGACAGATGCTATAATATGCTGATAAAGGCGATAGACAAGGCTCCACAAAACAATTATAAAAAGAGTCAAAATTTAATCTCGCAAAATGCAAGACGTTTGGTGAGCAAGTTCCCTGCCAGAGGTGCTGGGAACAGAGTCCTCGTGGGACGAAAATTCGTCCGGCACGATAAACAAAACACAGTAACAACCTGTGTGTACCGATCCGGGTACCGATATTAAAAATCCCACTGATTCCCACATGGTAAATCAGAGCGAAGCCCCAATCACCACTGCAGCGTGATTGGTTGAAAAATTATTTGAAATAAGCGTATACGCGCTGTACGTAACAATAGCAATCCTCCGTCACAATAGAACATATTACAAACCAGACAGAACCGGTTGGAACATGTCTGCAAAGCCAGACAGGCGGAGTGGAAAAGAACCACGCAAGGGAAATTAATTCTCCCTAGCTACCATTTTAAAAATAGGAAAGCAATATGTACAAATCAATGCATAAAATTCGTAAAACGTTATAATACATGCACAAGTTAAAAATCGTGACATATAATTGGTCACTACAGATCTCTAAACTTTTGTGGGCATGGTTTCTGGAATAAAAAATAAGAATATGAATCGAAAGCTAGCTGGTATACGTTGCAGCCTCATGATGTATCTCAGTGGTTGACCTTTGTCCCAGCAAGCACACCCCCGTGTGTTTAATGTACGTGAAGAACTTGCACAATCCATCTTCAACACAAAGTTGACCGCACCTAATGACGGACGTCACGTCTTCGTGGGATGAGTGAGTGCCAGTGAGCGCCCGACCACTGGCAACAAGTCTGTAAACTGCGGATCGTTTGAAGGCTGTCATAAAGAAGAGGATAAGCAAATAAAAGTCATGCATTTCTAAACATTGGATTCAGCCGCTTTCAGCGGCATATATTTGGTCTACAGATTCATGTGAGAGGATCACAAAGTCAATAATACCACGGTAGATAGACAATTAGGACAGTGCGTCAGAAAACACTGTACCAAAATCGTTTTCTTTTTTTGTGTCATTGTCAAGAGCCATATAACCACCCATACACCACGGTACTCCAAACATAATTATGAAGCAGTAGCTAGAGCGAAACTTAATTGTCTAT
The DNA here is from genome assembly GCA_037976565.1 of Mesocentrotus franciscanus. Taxonomy (NCBI): domain Eukaryota; kingdom Metazoa; phylum Echinodermata; class Echinoidea; order Camarodonta; family Strongylocentrotidae; genus Mesocentrotus; species Mesocentrotus franciscanus. Next base: position 28,880,002 of record CP137676.1, on the reverse strand, counting down.
TGCGCCAAAAAACATTGCCACACAGGCACACATGCATAGTGACACAGGTAGCTTATAGGCAAAGGCGCAGCCTTTTGACGTAGGGGAACGGAGGAGTACTTTTGGCACATGATGCTTCATTTGCCTGACGAAGGACTGCGTCAGTGACTGACACGGCTTTTGATGCTTTATAATTATGTGAGACTGATATCGTATAAATGGGATTGTATAATGAACTGAATTGAATTACTGACGTATGCCCTAATTGCCTTTACAAGCAATGACGGATTACGTAATCCGAACAAGAGTCTATCAGATATACAAAATGGTATTTCAATTACCCTTGAGTTGATTTTTCAAAGGTCTTTGTGGTCGTGTCAATTCTTATTTTTTCATAGCACCTTCTCCCCACTTTCTCATCATCTTTTTTTTTCTTTCCTTTTTCTTTGAATAATTAATTTTTTTCTCTAGATCTAACAAAAACAGGAAGTGCAAATGTTACTTATGTGAACAATAATTATTGCAGTAGACTTGATTTAAATATTTTCTTTACAAATATTGTATTCTGAATCATGTAATTATGAAAATGTACTAATGTTTGAAAATTGATTTGTAATTTTGTTAATGTGTACTGTAAACTGATTTGTAATTTGGAATGTAATGGGAAACTCTTTCTGCAATTATTTTATGAGGGAAAAGAATAAAAAGTTATAAAAAAACGAACAAACATTCGTACCTCCGCGGCTCCGCCTACAAAGGGTTTAGCGAAGGCAACGCTCACTGTCTTGTCGTCTGTTTTGGACTTGACTTCAAAGTCGACGGCTTTATCGGCCTTGACAGTTTTATTTGTGCCTTAATAATGGTATAATGATGATGATAACAGCAGCAGTAGCAGTAGTAATAATAAAAATAATAATGATAATGATAATGGTAATAATAATAATAATAAAAATAATAACTAAAACTACAATCGTTAACAGAACAAGGTGCATGCATTGAAGCCCGTGTTTCTAAGTGTCAAACGAAAGAACTTCTCTCGGACTATCCAGAGCAATTTGTTAGAAGTCTGTAACTTCTAGGATAGTGGAGATAGGTAGGGCAAAAGAAAAGCCTAAAAAACGGCCCGAAACGGACAAAATGGCGCCTGGACGGTCGTGCATGAGTGATTTTGGAAAACGAAAAATTTAGTGACCTTGATGGGATGCTCGAGACTACGCCTAAGAAGTTTAAAAGGAATTGGGATAGAGGAAGGGACATAGAGAGGGCTCGCAAGCACTGCGTGCAAAAACGAATGGGATTGTGGTGAATGAAGAACACGTCATGACGCGTGCTGTGGCACTAACAGCCGCCCATACTAACATAATAATGCAGAATATAAAATGTCGTCTAAAATGCCCCCCCCCCCCTTGAAAAAAATTAAAAATCCGGCTTCGAGATGCCTTGCATTTGGCCACCCAGAATACGCTTGCAAAATTTCAAGGAAAAAAGGACGGAGAGGGGGCAAAAGCAGTCTGAAAAAATGACGTCATAGCCGATACGTGTTATAATTGGGCGGAAACTCAGCGGAATTCGCTAGTGACCCTTGTTCAAATGCGATTTACTCCAACAACAACAACAAAATTTCTGCGTGAACATATATCGTATTTGTTATCATTCGAAAGGGCATCTGATTGCGGTCAGTTTGGCACCATTGTCATCTGCGTGCCACGTGCACTGCAAGGATTAAACGGGCTGTTACGTAATGTATAGTAAATTAATCATTTCTGGCGATAACTTTGCGGTGACGTCATAAAATTTACCAAACTTGGCGGAGAAATGTCACGTAAATGGATACATAATATGTCTGCCAAGTTTCAGTGACGTAGGTATAAAGATCGCCATTTTAGAGCAAGTTGAAGTTATTTCGCAATTTTCTTGAAAACCGTCTGCAAATTTGGAGGGCAATTTTTGCAAAGTCGGTCACTGATAGGATATATATTTTTTATTTGGCTGGAAAGGGCATATCTTGAAGTATCTAAATAAAAAAAGGGTACGGGTGTTGCTAGGCACAATAGAGCTACGGCCACAGAAACAAAGACATTTTTCACAACTTTGGAGGGCGCTGTTTTTTATGCATAGCCATTAGAGCATGAAATTCGGCATGGCTATGAACAGAAATAAGATAAAGATACTGTAAAAATATAAGACGAAACGGAATTGGTATGAGAAAGTTATGGCAATTTAAGATTTTTAGGGATCAATTTTTCAAGAATTTCAGAGATTTTTGACGGAGTCGTTTTCGGATTTAAATTTCGAGTATGAAGATGGCATTTGAAAGGCAGGTTTAACGTCGCAGATGAAAAAAAAAATCTCTTACTCTTAGACTTTCTAGAGGAATTTGTTAGAAGTCTGTATGATCTAGGATAGTGGAGATAGGAATAACAAGCACTGCGTGCAAAACGAATGGGATTTTTGGCATAAGATAAAACGCGAACAAGAACAAGGCATAAATATCGGTGGGAAGATTTTGCTTTTCACCCTAACATCAGTAAAAATATAAAGCTCCATTTTGAATAAAGTTCTTAATTTTGAAATCTTCATGACCAAAGTCATGATCTTTATCTAATTCAAAGCCAACAGTCAATACCTACCTTCTTGTACGACGCTTAGAGTAAAAGAACAGTCTGTGTTAGTCAGTCCATTATTATCAGTCACAGTGTAGGTAACTGTGATTGGATTGTCAACAGAGACGTCAACTCCAGGCTGATGGTCAGAGACAATGGATTGAATCCCAGCTGCATCAGTAGCTGTTGGTGGTGTCCATGTGAAGGAATTGGTGGTGGTGCCAACAGTAACAGTGAATGACTGGTCTGAGGGACATGCACTGACAACTGGAAGGTTTGTATCCTCTGAAATACAAAGATCATGCAAGTAAAACCTTTATATCAGTGTGACGATTTTGCTTTTCACCCTAACATCAATTAAAATAAAAGTTCATTTTCAGAATTTCAGAATTTTAGAGGGCGCTATTCATACATGCATGACCATTGGAGCGTGAAATTCGGTATGGCTATGTGCAATGATAAGATAATGATACTGTGACGAATAAGGACAAAACAAAATTGATATGAGAAAGTTATGGCAATTTACGGTTTTAAGGGGTCAATTTATAAAATATTTTACAGATTTTTGACGGAGTCGATTTCGGATTTGTATTTCGAGTATGAATGTGGCATTTTTTTATGGGCAGGTTATTCGTCGCAGTTGAAAGAACATCTCTTGGACTATCTAGAGGAATTTGTTAGAAGTCTGTAGCATCAAGGATAGTGGAGATACGGAGGAAGAAAGAAAGGCCTTACAACGGACCAGAAACGGACAAAATGGCGTCTGGACGGTCACGCTTGATGGATTCCGGAAAACGAAGAAGCAGGTGACCTAGATTGGATGTCGGAAAATACACCTACGAAATTTGACAGGAATCGGGCTGGAGGAAAGGACCTAGATAGGAATAACAAGCACTGCGTGCAAAACGAATGGAATTTTTGAATAAGATATAACGCGAACGAGAACAAGGTATTGATATCGGGGGGAAGATTTTGCTTTTCACCCAAACATCAGTAAAAATATAAGTTCTTAATTTTGAAATCTTCTCAATCAAATTCATATTTTTTTGCTAATTCCAAGAAAACATTCAACACCTACCTTCTTGTACGACGCTTAGAGTAAAAGAACAGTCTGTGTTAGTCAGTCCATTATCATCAGTCACAGTGTAGGTAACTGTTATGGGATTGTCAACAGAGACTTCAACTCCAGGCTGATGGTCAGAAACAATGGATTGAATTCCAGCTGCATCAGTAGCTGTTGGTGGTGTCCATGTGAAGGAATTGGTAGTAGTGCCAACGGGAGCTGTGAATGTTTGGTCTTGTGGACAGGAGTGGACTTCTGGCGGGATGGCATCGACTGAAATACCAAGATCATGCAAGTAAAACCTTTATATCAGTGTGACGATTTTGCTTTCCACCCTAACATCAATTAAAATAAAAGTTCATTTTTGAATAAAACTCTTCTGAAATATTCATGACCAAAGTCATGTTCTTTATTTAATTCAAAGAAACAGTCAATACCTACCTTCTTGTACGACGCTTAGAGTAAATGAACAGTCTGTGTTAGTCAGTCCATTATCATCAGTCACAGTGTAGGTAACTGTGATGGGATTGTCAACAGAGACTTCAACTCCAGGCTGATGGTCGGAGACAATGGATTGAATCCCAGCTGCATCAGTAGCTGTTGGTGGTGTCCATGTGAAGGTACTGGTAGTAGTGCCAACAGGAGCTGTGAATGTTTGGTCTAGGGGACAGGACTGGACTTCTGGCGGCATGGCATCGACTGAAAGATAAAAGAAAACAATAACAAAGAAGCTTTTTTATTTGCTATCTATAGCTAACACCTGTTAATTGACGTTTTGTTAATGATTTCTCTCGAAAAGTATAATTTGGGTTTAATTCAAAGTCTTTTAAGATATCAAAACAAACTAAAGCTCGTAAATACGTTTACTTACTGAAACGCATAGAAATTGGGTAATATCATGAATTATTCGACTTCAGTAAAACTGTTTAATATTGTTTCTATAGTATATATATATATATATATCATCTCAGCAGCACAGGTTATGATTCATCGCATTATTATTCCCACTGTTTGGGGCTACAAGAATGATACTATTTACCAAAATTCACTGCCAGAGTGTGTAATTCCCCGTCTAATGATCTATCGACATGGGTAAATATTTATATTTTGATATCTATTCGTTCCCTTTTGTATCGTTACAGAATATTTTTTTATTTATAAATATTATAGGAAAGAATGGAGTATCTGCTTCTATTTTAATCCTTTCAGGTACGGGCTTCTTAATAAAGTTATTGCATGAGCATCATGAGAAGAAAATGTTTAAGACGTCAATAGCAATTTCATTTTGTATATTAATCAACATGATTTCGATCACACGGTGATTCTTTTTTATTGCAATTATCAAATTGGTATATAGTTTTGTTTAAATTGAATTACTATTATTCCTTTATTGGAACCAAAAGGTTGGAATTTCAAATGCAAATAATAACAAACAAACAGATAATATCAATGCTAGAAATAATTTACACAATGAAAGTGTAGAGTTTCATGCACAAATGAATGAATAAAAATGTTTTAGCTACATCAAACTATTACACAATATCAAATAAATCCGTTAGCGTAGGAGTACAATATTGCATACGATTATATTTAACATGGAGGGAGATAACATAGGCGCGTATGTTATAACTTGAGCTGTTTATATTGAAATGGATATTAAAAGGAAATCAAAAATAACGGATTTAAAAAATAAGCACAGGTCACAAACACTAGAACTGCAATCGTATTAGAACGATGTGCATACATTGCCACCCGTGTTTCTACGTGTCAAACGGAAGAAGTTCTCTCTGACTTACCAGAGCAATTTGTTAGAAGTCTGCAGCTTCTAGGATAGTGGAGAAAGGTAGGCCGAAAGAAAGGCCTAAAAATGTGCCAGAAACGGACAAAATGGCGCCTGGACGGTCGCGCAAGAGTGATTTCAGTGACCTTGATGGGATGCTAATATAGAGACGACGCCTAAGAAGTTTGAAAGGAATTGGGATAGAGGAAGGGACCTAGAAAGGGCTTGCAAGCACTGCTAAATCGAATAGGATTTTGTTGAATGAAGAACACGTCATGACGCGCGTTGTGGAACTAACAGCCGCCCATACTAACATAATCAGGCAGAGTATAAAATGTCGTCTAAAATGCCCCCTTTGACAGATTTTAAAATTACGGCTTCAAGATGCCCTGCGTTTGGCCACTAAGAATACGCTTGCAAAATTTCAAGGAAAAAAAAGGACAGAAAGGGGGCAAAAAGCAGTCTGGAAAAAGACGTCATAGCCGATACGTGTTATAATTGGGCGGAAACTCAGCAGAATTCGCTAGTGACCCTTGTTCAAATGCGATTTACTAAAATCTTTCTGCATGAACATATACCGTATTTGGTATCATTCGAAAGGGCATTTCATTGCGGTCAGTTTGACACCATTGCTATCTGCGTGCAATGTAGTGCAAGTATTAAACGGGCTGTTACATAATGCATAGTAAATTTATCATTTCTGGCGATAATTTTGCAGTGACGACATGAAATTTTACCAAACTTGGCAGATAGTTGGCGCGTATATATATATATATACATATGTCTGCAAAGTTTGATTGACGTAAATATTAAGATTGCCATTCTAGAGGGAGTTAAAGTTATTTCGCAATTTTCCTGAAAACTGCGAATTTGGAGGGCAATTTTCGCAAAGTCCGCAAGAGTTGGGGTATATATTTTTTTAATTCACTGGAAAGGGCATATGTTCAAGTATCTTAATCTAAAAAAGGGTACGGGTTTGGCCAGACACGATGGAGCTACGGCCACTGAAAGAAACCCAATTTCAGAATTTTAGAGGGCGCTATTCATAACATGCATGACCATTGGAGCGTGAAATTCGGTATGGCTATGTGCAATGATAAGATAATGATACTGTGACGAATAAGGACAAAACAGAATTGATATGAGAAAGTTATGGCAATTTACGGTTTTAAGGGGTCAATTTATAAAATATTTTACAGATTTTTGACGGAGTCGATTTCGGATTTGAATTTCGAGTATGAATGTGGCATTTTTTTATGGGCAGGTTATTCGTCGCAGTTGAAAGAACATCTCTTGGACTATCTAGAGGAATTTGTTAGAAGTCTGTAGCATCAAGGATAGTGGAGATACGGAGGAAGAAAGAAAGGCCTTACAACGGACCAGAAACGGACAAAATGGCGTCTGGACGGTCACGCTTGATGGATTCCGGAAAACGAAGAAGCAGGTGACCTAGATTGGATGTCGGAAAATACACCTACGAAATTTGACAGGAATCGGGCTGGAGGAAAGGACCTAGATAGGAATAACAAGCACTGCGTGCAAAACGAATGGAATTTTTGAATAAGATATAACGCGAACGAGAACAAGGTATTGATATCGGGGGGAAGATTTTGCTTTTCACCCTAACATCAGTAAAAATATAAGTTCTTAATTTTGAAATCTTCTCAATCAAATTCATATTTTTTTGCTAATTCCAAGAAAACATTCAATACCTACCTTCTTGTACGACGCTTAGAGTAAAAGAACAGTCTGTGTTAGTCATTCCATTATCATCAGTCACAGTGTAGGTAACTGTGATGGGATTGTCAACAGAGACTTCAACTCCAGGCTGATGGTCAGAGACAATGGATTGAATCCCAGCTGCATCAGTAGCTGTTGGTGGTGTCCATGTGAAGGTACTGGTAGTAGTGCCAACAGGAGCTGTGAATGTTTGGTCTAGGGGACAGTACTGGACTTCTGGCGGCATGGCATCGACTGAAAGATAAAAGAAAACAATAACAAAGAAGCTTTTTTATTTGCTATCTATAGCTAACACCTGTTAATTGACGTTTTGTTAATGATTTCTCTCGAAAAGTATAATTTGGGTTTAATTCAAAGTCTTTTAAGATATCAAAACAAACTAAAGCTCGTAAATACGTTTACTTACTGAAACGCATAGAAATTGGGTAATATCATGAATTATTCGACTTCAGTAAAACTGTTTAATATTGTTTCTATAGTATATATATATATATATATCATCTCAGCAGCACAGGTTATGATTCATCGCATTATTATTCCCACTGTTTGGGGCTACAAGAATGATACTATTTACCAAAATTTACTGCCAGAGTGTGTAATTCCCCGTCTAATGATCTATCGACATGGGTAAATATTTATATTTTGATATCTATTCGTTCCCTTTTGTATCGTTACAGAATATTTTTTTATTTATAAATATTATAGGAAAGAATGGAGTATCTGCTTCTATTTTAATCCTTACAGGTACGGGCTTCTTAATAAAGTTATTGCATGAGCATCATGAGAAGGGAATGTTTAAGACGTCAATAGCAATTTCATTTTGTATATTAATCAACATGATTTCGATCACACGGTGATTCTTTTTTATTGCAATTATCAAATTGGTATATAGTTTTGTTTAAATTGAATTACTATTATTCCTTTATTGGAACCAAAAGGTTGGAATTTCAAATGCAAATAATAACAAACAAACAGATAATATCAATGCTAGAAATAATTTACACAATGAAAGTGTAGAGTTTCATGCACAAATGAATGAATAAAAATGTTTTAGCTACATCAAACTATTACACAATATCAAATAAATCCGTTAGCGTAGGAGTACAATATTGCATACGATTATATTTAACATGGAGGGAGATAACATAGGCGCGTATGTTATAACTTGAGCTGTTTATATTGAAATGGATATTAAAAAGAAATCAAAAATAACGGATTTAAAAAATAAGCACAGGTCACAAACACTAGAACTGCAATCGTATTAGAACGATGTGCATACATTGCCACCCGTGTTTCTACGTGTCAAACGGAAGAAGTTCTCTCTGACTTACCAGAGCAATTTGTTAGAAGTCTGCAGCTTCTAGGATAGTGGAGAAAGGTAGGCCGAAAGAAAGGCCTAAAAATGTGCCAGAAACGGACAAAATGGCGCCTGGACGGTCGCGCAAGAGTGATTTCAGTGACCTTGATGGGATGCTAATATAGAGACGACGCCTAAGAAGTTTGAAAGGAATTGGGATAGAGGAAGGGACCTAGAAAGGGCTTGCAAGCACTGCTAAATCGAATAGGATTTTGTTGAATGAAGAACACGTTATGACGCGCGTTGTGGAACTAACAGCCGCCCATACTAACATAATCAGGCAGAGTATAAAATGTCGTCTAAAATGCCCCCTTTGACAGATTTTAAAATTACGGCTTCAAGATGCCCTGCGTTTGGCCACTAAGAATACGCTTGCAAAATTTCAAGGAAAAAAAAGGACAGAAAGGGGGCAAAAAGCAGTCTGGAAAAAGACGTCATAGCCGATACGTGTTATAATTGGGCGGAAACTCAGCAGAATTCGCTAGTGACCCTTGTTCAAATGCGATTTACTAAAATCTTTCTGCATGAACATATACCGTATTTGGTATCATTCGAAAGGGCATTTCATTGCGGTCAGTTTGACACCATTGCTATCTGCGTGCAATGTAGTGCAAGTATTAAACGGGCTGTTACATAATGCATAGTAAATTTATCATTTCTGGCGATAATTTTGCAGTGACGACATGAAATTTTACCAAACTTGGCAGATAGTTGGCGCGTATATATATATATATACATATGTCTGCAAAGTTTGATTGACGTAAATATTAAGATTGCCATTCTAGAGGGAGTTAAAGTTATTTCGCAATTTTCCTGAAAACTGCGAATTTGGAGGGCAATTTTCGCAAAGTCCGCAAGAGTTGGGGTATATATTTTTTTAATTCACTGGAAAGGGCATATGTTCAAGTATCTTAATCTAAAAAAGGGTACGGGTTTGGCCAGACACGATGGAGCTACGGCCACTGAAAGAAACCCAATTTCAGAATTTTAGAGGGCGCTATTCATAACATGCATGACCATTGGAGCGTGAAATTCGGTATGGCTATGTGCAATGATAAGATAATGATACTGTGACGAATAAGGACAAAACAGAATTGATATGAGAAAGTTATGGCAATTTACGGTTTTAAGGGGTCAATTTATAAAATATTTTACAGATTTTTGACGGAGTCGATTTCGGATTTGAATTTCGAGTATGAATGTGGCATTTTTTTATGGGCAGGTTATTCGTCGCAGTTGAAAGAACATCTCTTGGACTATCTAGAGGAATTTGTTAGAAGTCTGTAGCATCAAGGATAGTGGAGATACGGAGGAAGAAAGAAAGGCCTTACAACGGACCAGAAACGGACAAAATGGCGTCTGGACGGTCACGCTTGATGGATTCCGGAAAACGAAGAAGCAGGTGACCTAGATTGGATGTCGGAAAATACACCTACGAAATTTGACAGGAATCGGGCTGGAGGAAAGGACCTAGATAGGAATAACAAGCACTGCGTGCAAAACGAATGGAATTTTTGAATAAGATATAACGCGAACGAGAACAAGGTATTGATATCGGGGGGAAGATTTTGCTTTTCACCCTAACATCAGTAAAAATATAAGTTCTTAATTTTGAAATCTTCTCAATCAAATTCATATTTTTTTGCTAATTCCAAGAAAACATTCAATACCTACCTTCTTGTACGACGCTTAGAGTAAAAGAACAGTCTGTGTTAGTCATTCCATTATCATCAGTCACAGTGTAGGTAACTGTGATGGGATTGTCAACAGAGACTTCAACTCCAGGCTGATGGTCAGAGACAATGGATTGAATCCCAGCTGCATCAGTAGCTGTTGGTGGTGTCCATGTGAAGGTACTGGTAGTAGTGCCAACAGGAGCTGTGAATGTTTGGTCTAGGGGACAGTACTGGACTTCTGGCGGCATGGCATCGACTGAAAGATAAAAGAAAACAATAACAAAGAAGCTTTTTTATTTGCTATCTATAGCTAACACCTGTTAATTGACGTTTTGTTAATGATTTCTCTCGAAAAGTATAATTTGGGTTTAATTCAAAGTCTTTTAAGATATCAAAACAAACTAAAGCTCGTAAATACGTTTACTTACTGAAACGCATAGAAATTGGGTAATATCATGAATTATTCGACTTCAGTAAAACTGTTTAATATTGTTTCTATAGTATATATATATATATATATCATCTCAGCAGCACAGGTTATGATTCATCGCATTATTATTCCCACTGTTTGGGGCTACAAGAATGATACTATTTACCAAAATTTACTGCCAGAGTGTGTAATTCCCCGTCTAATGATCTATCGACATGGGTAAATATTTATATTTTGATATCTATTCGTTCCCTTTTGTATCGTTACAGAATATTTTTTTATTTATAAATATTATAGGAAAGAATGGAGTATCTGCTTCTATTTTAATCCTTACAGGTACGGGCTTCTTAATAAAGTTATTGCATGAGCATCATGAGAAGGGAATGTTTAAGACGTCAATAGCAATTTCATTTTGTATATTAATCAACATGATTTCGATCACACGGTGATTCTTTTTTATTGCAATTATCAAATTGGTATATAGTTTTGTTTAAATTGAATTACTATTATTCCTTTATTGGAACCAAAAGGTTGGAATTTCAAATGCAAATAATAACAAACAAACAGATAATATCAATGCTAGAAATAATTTACACAATGAAAGTGTAGAGTTTCATGCACAAATGAATGAATAAAAATGTTTTAGCTACATCAAACTATTACACAATATCAAATAAATCCGTTAGCGTAGGAGTACAATATTGCATACGATTATATTTAACATGGAGGGAGATAACATAGGCGCGTATGTTATAACTTGAGCTGTTTATATTGAAATGGATATTAAAAAGAAATCAAAAATAACGGATTTAAAAAATAAGCACAGGTCACAAACACTAGAACTGCAATCGTATTAGAACGATGTGCATACATTGCCACCCGTGTTTCTACGTGTCAAACGGAAGAAGTTCTCTCTGACTTACCAGAGCAATTTGTTAGAAGTCTGCAGCTTCTAGGATAGTGGAGAAAGGTAGGCCGAAAGAAAGGCCTAAAAATGTGCCAGAAACGGACAAAATGGCGCCTGGACGGTCGCGCAAGAGTGATTTCAGTGACCTTGATGGGATGCTAATATAGAGACGACGCCTAAGAAGTTTGAAAGGAATTGGGATAGAGGAAGGGACCTAGAAAGGGCTTGCAAGCACTGCTAAATCGAATAGGATTTTGTTGAATGAAGAACACGTTATGACGCGCGTTGTGGAACTAACAGCCGCCCATACTAACATAATCAGGCAGAGTATAAAATGTCGTCTAAAATGCCCCCTTTGACAGATTTTAAAATTACGGCTTCAAGATGCCCTGCGTTTGGCCACTAAGAATACGCTTGCAAAATTTCAAGGAAAAAAAAGGACAGAAAGGGGGCAAAAAGCAGTCTGGAAAAAGACGTCATAGCCGATACGTGTTATAATTGGGCGGAAACTCAGCAGAATTCGCTAGTGACCCTTGTTCAAATGCGATTTACTAAAATCTTTCTGCATGAACATATACCGTATTTGGTATCATTCGAAAGGGCATTTCATTGCGGTCAGTTTGACACCATTGCTATCTGCGTGCAATGTAGTGCAAGTATTAAACGGGCTGTTACATAATGCATAGTAAATTTATCATTTCTGGCGATAATTTTGCAGTGACGACATGAAATTTTACCAAACTTGGCAGATAGTTGGCGCGTATATATATATATATACATATGTCTGCAAAGTTTGATTGACGTAAATATTAAGATTGCCATTCTAGAGGGAGTTAAAGTTATTTCGCAATTTTCCTGAAAACTGCGAATTTGGAGGGCAATTTTCGCAAAGTCCGCAAGAGTTGGGGTATATATTTTTTTAATTCACTGGAAAGGGCATATGTTCAAGTATCTTAATCTAAAAAAGGGTACGGGTTTGGCCAGACACGATGGAGCTACGGCCACTGAAAGAAACCCAATTTCAGAATTTTAGAGGGCGCTATTCATAACATGCATGACCATTGGAGCGTGAAATTCGGTATGGCTATGTGCAATGATAAGATAATGATACTGTGACGAATAAGGACAAAACAGAATTGATATGAGAAAGTTATGGCAATTTACGGTTTTAAGGGGTCAATTTATAAAATATTTTACAGATTTTTGACGGAGTCGATTTCGGATTTGAATTTCGAGTATGAATGTGGCATTTTTTTATGGGCAGGTTATTCGTCGCAGTTGAAAGAACATCTCTTGGACTATCTAGAGGAATTTGTTAGAAGTCTGTAGCATCAAGGATAGTGGAGATACGGAGGAAGAAAGAAAGGCCTTACAACGGACCAGAAACGGACAAAATGGCGTCTGGACGGTCACGCTTGATGGATTCCGGAAAACGAAGAAGCAGGTGACCTAGATTGGATGTCGGAAAATACACCTACGAAATTTGACAGGAATCGGGCTGGAGGAAAGGACCTAGATAGGAATAACAAGCACTGCGTGCAAAACGAATGGAATTTTTGAATAAGATATAACGCGAACGAGAACAAGGTATTGATATCGGGGGGAAGATTTTGCTTTTCACCCTAACATCAGTAAAAATATAAGTTCTTAATTTTGAAATCTTCTCAATCAAATTCATATTTTTTTGCTAATTCCAAGAAAACATTCAATACCTACCTTCTTGTACGACGCTTAGAGTAAAAGAACAGTCTGTGTTAGTCATTCCATTATCATCAGTCACAGTGTAGGTAACTGTGATGGGATTGTCAACAGAGACTTCAACTCCAGGCTGATGGTCAGAGACAATGGATTGAATCCCAGCTGCATCAGTAGCTGTTGGTGGTGTCCATGTGAAGGTACTGGTAGTAGTGCCAACAGGAGCTGTGAATGTTTGGTCTAGGGGACAGTACTGGACTTCTGGCGGCATGGCATCGACTGAAAGATAAAAGAAAACAATAACAAAGAAGCTTTTTTATTTGCTATCTATAGCTAACACCTGTTAATTGACGTTTTGTTAATGATTTCTCTCGAAAAGTATAATTTGGGTTTAATTCAAAGTCTTTTAAGATATCAAAACAAACTAAAGCTCGTAAATACGTTTACTTACTGAAACGCATAGAAATTGGGTAATATCATGAATTATTCGACTTCAGTAAAACTGTTTAATATTGTTTCTATAGTATATATATATATATATATCATCTCAGCAGCACAGGTTATGATTCATCGCATTATTATTCCCACTGTTTGGGGCTACAAGAATGATACTATTTACCAAAATTTACTGCCAGAGTGTGTAATTCCCCGTCTAATGATCTATCGACATGGGTAAATATTTATATTTTGATATCTATTCGTTCCCTTTTGTATCGTTACAGAATATTTTTTTATTTATAAATATTATAGGAAAGAATGGAGTATCTGCTTCTATTTTAATCCTTACAGGTACGGGCTTCTTAATAAAGTTATTGCATGAGCATCATGAGAAGGGAATGTTTAAGACGTCAATAGCAATTTCATTTTGTATATTAATCAACATGATTTCGATCACACGGTGATTCTTTTTTATTGCAATTATCAAATTGGTATATAGTTTTGTTTAAATTGAATTACTATTATTCCTTTATTGGAACCAAAAGGTTGGAATTTCAAATGCAAATAATAACAAACAAACAGATAATATCAATGCTAGAAATAATTTACACAATGAAAGTGTAGAGTTTCATGCACAAATGAATGAATAAAAATGTTTTAGCTACATCAAACTATTACACAATATCAAATAAATCCGTTAGCGTAGGAGTACAATATTGCATACGATTATATTTAACATGGAGGGAGATAACATAGGCGCGTATGTTATAACTTGAGCTGTTTATATTGAAATGGATATTAAAAAGAAATCAAAAATAACGGATTTAAAAAATAAGCACAGGTCACAAACACTAGAACTGCAATCGTATTAGAACGATGTGCATACATTGCCACCCGTGTTTCTACGTGTCAAACGGAAGAAGTTCTCTCTGACTTACCAGAGCAATTTGTTAGAAGTCTGCAGCTTCTAGGATAGTGGAGAAAGGTAGGCCGAAAGAAAGGCCTAAAAATGTGCCAGAAACGGACAAAATGGCGCCTGGACGGTCGCGCAAGAGTGATTTCAGTGACCTTGATGGGATGCTAATATAGAGACGACGCCTAAGAAGTTTGAAAGGAATTGGGATAGAGGAAGGGACCTAGAAAGGGCTTGCAAGCACTGCTAAATCGAATAGGATTTTGTTGAATGAAGAACACGTTATGACGCGCGTTGTGGAACTAACAGCCGCCCATACTAACATAATCAGGCAGAGTATAAAATGTCGTCTAAAATGCCCCCTTTGACAGATTTTAAAATTACGGCTTCAAGATGCCCTGCGTTTGGCCACTAAGAATACGCTTGCAAAATTTCAAGGAAAAAAAAGGACAGAAAGGGGGCAAAAAGCAGTCTGGAAAAAGACGTCATAGCCGATACGTGTTATAATTGGGCGGAAACTCAGCAGAATTCGCTAGTGACCCTTGTTCAAATGCGATTTACTAAAATCTTTCTGCATGAACATATACCGTATTTGGTATCATTCGAAAGGGCATTTCATTGCGGTCAGTTTGACACCATTGCTATCTGCGTGCAATGTAGTGCAAGTATTAAACGGGCTGTTACATAATGCATAGTAAATTTATCATTTCTGGCGATAATTTTGCAGTGACGACATGAAATTTTACCAAACTTGGCAGATAGTTGGCGCGTATATATATATATATACATATGTCTGCAAAGTTTGATTGACGTAAATATTAAGATTGCCATTCTAGAGGGAGTTAAAGTTATTTCGCAATTTTCCTGAAAACTGCGAATTTGGAGGGCAATTTTCGCAAAGTCCGCAAGAGTTGGGGTATATATTTTTTTAATTCACTGGAAAGGGCATATGTTCAAGTATCTTAATCTAAAAAAGGGTACGGGTTTGGCCAGACACGATGGAGCTACGGCCACTGAAAGAAACCCAATTTCAGAATTTTAGAGGGCGCTATTCATAACATGCATGACCATTGGAGCGTGAAATTCGGTATGGCTATGTGCAATGATAAGATAATGATACTGTGACGAATAAGGACAAAACAGAATTGATATGAGAAAGTTATGGCAATTTACGGTTTTAAGGGGTCAATTTATAAAATATTTTACAGATTTTTGACGGAGTCGATTTCGGATTTGAATTTCGAGTATGAATGTGGCATTTTTTTATGGGCAGGTTATTCGTCGCAGTTGAAAGAACATCTCTTGGACTATCTAGAGGAATTTGTTAGAAGTCTGTAGCATCAAGGATAGTGGAGATACGGAGGAAGAAAGAAAGGCCTTACAACGGACCAGAAACGGACAAAATGGCGTCTGGACGGTCACGCTTGATGGATTCCGGAAAACGAAGAAGCAGGTGACCTAGATTGGATGTCGGAAAATACACCTACGAAATTTGACAGGAATCGGGCTGGAGGAAAGGACCTAGATAGGAATAACAAGCACTGCGTGCAAAACGAATGGAATTTTTGAATAAGATATAACGCGAACGAGAACAAGGTATTGATATCGGGGGGAAGATTTTGCTTTTCACCCTAACATCAGTAAAAATATAAGTTCTTAATTTTGAAATCTTCTCAATCAAATTCATATTTTTGCTAATTCCAAGAAAACATTCAATACCTACCTTCTTGTACGACGCTTAGAGTAAAAGAACAGTCTGTGTTAGTCATTCCATTATCATCAGTCACAGTGTAGGTAACTGTGATGGGATTGTCAACAGAGACTTCAACTCCAGGCTGATGGTCAGAGACAATGGATTGAATCCCAGCTGCATCAGTAGCTGTTGGTGGTGTCCATGTGAAGGTACTGGTAGTAGTGCCAACAGGAGCTGTGAATGTTTGGTCTAGGGGACAGTACTGGACTTCTGGCGGCATGGCATCGACTGAAAGATAAAAGAAAACAATAACAAAGAAGCTTTTTTATTTGCTATCTATAGCTAACACCTGTTAATTGACGTTTTGTTAATGATTTCTCTCGAAAAGTATAATTTGGGTTTAATTCAAAGTCTTTTAAGATATCAAAACAAACTAAAGCTCGTAAATACGTTTACTTACTGAAACGCATAGAAATTGGGTAATATCATGAATTATTCGACTTCAGTAAAACTGTTTAATATTGTTTCTATAGTATATATATATATATATATCATCTCAGCAGCACAGGTTATGATTCATCGCATTATTATTCCCACTGTTTGGGGCTACAAGAATGATACTATTTACCAAAATTTACTGCCAGAGTGTGTAATTCCCCGTCTAATGATCTATCGACATGGGTAAATATTTATATTTTGATATCTATTCGTTCCCTTTGTATCGTTACAGAATATTTTTTTATTTATAAATATTATAGGAAAGAATGGAGTATCTGCTTCTATTTTAATCCTTACAGGTACGGGCTTCTTAATAAAGTTATTGCATGAGCATCATGAGAAGGGAATGTTTAAGACGTCAATAGCAATTTCATTTTGTATATTAATCAACATGATTTCGATCACACGGTGATTCTTTTTTATTGCAATTATCAAATTGGTATATAGTTTTGTTTAAATTGAATTACTATTATTCCTTTATTGGAACCAAAAGGTTGGAATTTCAAATGCAAATAATAACAAACAAACAGATAATATCAATGCTAGAAATAATTTACACAATGAAAGTGTAGAGTTTCATGCACAAATGAATGAATAAAAATGTTTTAGCTACATCAAACTATTACACAATATCAAATAAATCCGTTAGCGTAGGAGTACAATATTGCATACGATTATATTTAACATGGAGGGAGATAACATAGGCGCGTATGTTATAACTTGAGCTGTTTATATTGAAATGGATATTAAAAAGAAATCAAAAATAACGGATTTAAAAAATAAGCACAGGTCACAAACACTAGAACTGCAATCGTATTAGAACGATGTGCATACATTGCCACCCGTGTTTCTACGTGTCAAACGGAAGAAGTTCTCTCTGACTTACCAGAGCAATTTGTTAGAAGTCTGCAGCTTCTAGGATAGTGGAGAGAGGTAGGCCGAAAGAAAGGCCTAAAAATGTGCCAGAAACGGACAAAATGGCGCCTGGACGGTCGCGCAAGAGTGATTTTAGTGACCTTGATGGGATGCTAATATAGAGACAACCCTTAAGAAGTTTGAAAGGAATTGGGATAGAGGAAGGGACCTAGAAAGGGCTTGCAAGCACTGCTAAATCGAATAGGATTTTGTTGAATGAAGAACACGTCATGACGCGCGCTGTGGAACTAACAGCCGCCCATACTAACATAATCAGGCAGAGTATAAAATGTCGTCTAAAATGCCCCCTTTGACAGATTTTAAAATTACGGCTTCAAGATGCCCTGCGTTTGGCCACTAAGAATACGCTTGCAAAATTTCAAGGAAAAAAAAGGACAGAAAGGGGGCAAAAAGCAGTCTGAAAAAAGACGTCATAGCCGATACGTGTTATAATTGGGCGGAAACTCAGCAGAATTCGCTAGTGACCCTTGTTCAAATGCGATTTACTAAAATCTTTCTGCATGAACATATACCGTATTTGGTATCATTCGAAAGGGCATTTCATTGCGGTCAGTTTGACACCATTGCTATCTGCGTGCAATGTAGTGCAAGTATTAAACGGGCTGTTACATAATGCATAGTAAATTTATCATTTCTGGCGATAATTTTGCAGTGACGACATGAAATTTTACCAAACTTGGCAGATAGTTGGCGCGTATATATATATATATATATACATATGTCTGCAAAGTTTGATTGACGTAAATATTAAGATTGCCATTCTAGAGGGAGTTAAAGTTATTTCGCAATTTTCCTGAAAACTGCGAATTTGGAGGGCAATTTTCGCAAAGTCCGCAAGAGTTGGGGTATATATTTTTTTAATTCACTGGAAAGGGCATATGTTCAAGTATCTAAATCTAAAAAAGGGTACGGGTTTGGCCAGACACGATGGAGCTACGGCCACTGAAAGAAACCCAATTTCAGAATTTTAGAGGGCGCTATTCATAACATGCATGACCATTGGAGCGTGAAATTCGGTATGGCTATGTGCAATGATAAGATAATGATACTGTGACGAATAAGGACAAAACAGAATTGATATGAGAAAGTTATGGCAATTTACGGTTTTAAGGGGTCAATTTATAAAATATTTTACAGATTTTTGACGGAGTCGATTTCGGATTTGAATTTCGAGTATGAATGTGGCATTTTTTTATGGGCAGGTTATTCGTCGCAGTTGAAAGAACATCTCTTGGACTATCTAGAGGAATTTGTTAGAAGTCTGTAGCATCAAGGATAGTGGAGATACGGAGGAAGAAAGAAAGGCCTTACAACGGACCAGAAACGGACAAAATGGCGTCTGGACGGTCACGCTTGATGGATTCCGGAAAACGAAGAAGCAGGTGACCTAGATTGGATGTCGGAAAATACACCTACGAAATTTGACAGGAATCGGGCTGGAGGAAAGGACCTAGATAGGAATAACAAGCACTGCGTGCAAAACGAATGGGATTTTTGAATAAGATATAACGCGAACGAGAACAAGGTATTGATATCGGGGGGAAGATTTTGCTTTTCACCCTAACATCAGTAAAAATATAAGTTCTTAATTTTGAAATCTTCTCAATCAAATTCATATTTTTTTGCTAATTCCAAGAAAACATTCAATACCTACCTTCTTGTACGACGCTTAGAGTAAAAGAACAGTCTGTGTTAGTCAGTCCATTATCATCAGTCACAGTGTAGGTAACTGTTATGGGATTGTCAACAGAGACTTCAACTCCAGGCTGATGGTCAGAGACAATGGATTGAATCCCAGCTGCATCAGTAGCTGTTGGTGGTGTCCATGTGAAGGTACTGGTAGTAGTGCCAACAGGAGCTGTGAATGTTTGGTCTTGGGGACAGGACTGGACTTCTGGCGGCATGGCATCGACTGAAAGATAAAAGAAAACAATAACAAAGAAGCTTTTGTATTTGCTTTGTATAGCTAACACCTGTTCATTGACGTTGTCATAATGATTTCCTCTCGAAAAGTATAATTCGGGTTTAATTCAAAGTCTTTTAAGATTTCATACAAACTAAAGCTCGTAAATACGTTTACTTACTGAAACGCATAGAAAATGAGCAATTTCATGAATTATTCGAGTTCAGTAAAACTGTTTTATTTTGTTTCTATAGTATTTATATATCATCTCAGCAGCACAGGCTATGATCCATCACATTATAATTCATACTGTTTTGGGCTACAAGAATGATACTTTTTTTCTCCAAAATTCACTGCCAGAGTGTGTAATTCACCGTCTAATGATCTATCGACATGATCAACGATGTTCATGCATGTCCATGTTTCTACGTGTTAAACGGAAGAGCTTCTCTAGGACGATCCAGAGCAATTTGTTAGAGGTCTGTAGCTTCTAGGATAGTGGAGATATATAGGCCGAAAGAAAGGCATATATACCATAATAAACGGGCCGAAACGGACAAAATGGCGCCTGGATGGCCGCGTATGATTTCGGAAAGCGAAGAATTCAGTGGCCTTGATGGGATGCTAGAGACTACGCCTAAGAAGTTTGAAAGGAATTGGAATAGAGGACGGGACCTAGAAAGGGCTCGCAAGCACTGCGTGCAAAACAAATGGGATTGTGGTGAATGAAGAACACGTCATAACGCGCGCTGATCAGAGCCGGTGTTCCACCCAACAAGTAGTAAAAAAATGAATTTAAAAAAATGATAATTGAAATCGATTCATTTGAAAGGTTTTCCCTGAAACTTACCCGTTGTTCCATAAAGCTCCATACGTAGGCTGATATGATTATTCCAGGTCAAAGGTAGCAGGCGGATATAGCGACAGACTTGAGGCACGGGCAACGTGGTGTTTACCACAGTGTCCCGGTCACTATTGCCATTGAAGACCTATAACGGGGAAAAGAGAAGTATTTTGGGACCATAGGCGTAGCCATCAGAGGCACACTTAAACAAAAGTTAACCACGAAACGTGTGGCTTACTTCTTTCCATCGGATCTTCGCTTCTTTGGGTTCAACGAACTTTCGTGAATACGCCAGTGAAATACACTCCTCTTATTGCCAACGTGTCGGGTCCAGTTTACCCGACTTTCTGAAAAATCAACTGCAAATCTATGAAAACTGTTGTCTCGACCCGACACTATTTCACACGAGATAAATAATCTCATAAAGAGTTTGTAAAAAAAAGCCAGCGATCAACACTTCGTCATTATCTGATTGTAATGGCATGTGTTCAGACATGTACATGTTAAAAGATCAGCCTTGTCTCATGGACCATCTTTGAGTAATTGAAATTATTAGCATTCAGGTTACCCGACCTTTCGTGAAATTAGGGGCACGTTTTCACACATACTGAAAACGGAGGGACATGCGCTCACAGATTGAACGTGCGCATGAGCGTGAGTCGTTATAACTCGTAAAATCTTACAATTTTTGGTGCAATTTTTCTTTTATAAAGCTTTATGTAACAATTACTGCGGGGCGAACAGCAAATTAAAAAAAACCATCAAATTTTGCAATAAGATTTTTAATGATTCGGCAGATTCTATATAACTTTGTTGCGATTTTGCTTTGAATTTATCCTTACGCTTTTAGAAAAGAGCAATCGCTATGGGGAAAAGCCCACAAAGCCGACCCTCTTTGTATTTCACTCTAGTAGGTAAATAAAAAACGCGAGAACGTCTCACTTTGGGCGAAAAGATTCTGATTGTTGAGGTGTTCTTCTTTCCAACGATGTTACACTCATTATTATGGGTTGAATATCTTCGTCGCGTTTTTTATTTGAAAATTGAAGTCCCATTAAAATGTATGTCACATCAGAGAGATCTCAGGCTGTGACGTCATAGATTCATTCACAAAATGATCAGTGCAGTCCATTCAACAAAATAGGGGCGCGCGGTTTCACGTGCATTGTGGGGTGATTTGTTTTCTTCGTTCCTCCTGGTACCTGCGGTTTTCATCGAAAATAACAGAGAACTAGTAGTTTGATGCTAATTGACACCTCATCGTAACTTTCTCTGCCCCCTGGACCTATTAAACCGAGAACCCTAAGGCGGGCCCCTGGATAGTCATCTGACCGGTATTCAATGCCGAAAACCCTTGAGCTTCCGGGGGCTCTGCCCCCGGGACCCCACGCCAATTAGTGACCTGCCAGTGTCACAATAAGGTACCAAAAATATGCTCATCTGACCGTAATCAAATGCCTAAAACCCCTGAATTTCCGGTAGCTCTGCCCCTTCGACCCCACCAGGGGCCCTGAGGCGGGCCCCTGAATGCTTATCTGACCGTTATAAAATGCCTGAAACCCCTGAGGTTCTAGGGGCTCTGCTCCTGGACCCCACGCCAATTAGTGTCCTGTTAGTGTAACAAATAAGATATCAAAATATGCTCATCTGAACGTAATTAAACGCCTAAAACCCCTGAGCCTCCAGGGGTCCTGCCCCTGGACCCAACCAATGGCCCTAAAGCGGGCCCCTGGATACTAATTTGACCGTTATTCAATGCCTAAAACCCCTGAGCTTCCGGGGGCTACGCTACCTGGACCCCACCTGGGGGCCAAACGCGGGGCCCTGAATGCTTATCTGACCGTTATAAAAAGCCTGAAAGCCCTGAGCTTCTGGGGGCTCCGCCCCCTGGACCCCGCCCCTGGACCCCACGCCAATTAGTGTCCTGCCAATGTCACAAATAAGGTATCAAAATATGCTCATCTGACCGTAATTAAACGCCTAAAACCCCTGAGCTTCAGGGGGCTACGGTACCTGGACCCAACCAGGGGCCCTAACGCGGGCCCCTGAATGCTTATCTGACCGTTTTAAATGCCTAATATGGAAATTATAAGAGTCAGAGAACTAGGAAGGAAACAGGTGAAATGACACGAGATTACGAATGTAAGAGAGAGTAGGCCTATAATGCGAAAAGAAATGGAATGTGGTAACCCAAGAAAAGGAATACGTAATTGTATGACATGCACTGGCGTACTGGTGGGGGGGGGGTGTCACAAATAAGGTATCAAAATATGCTCATCTGACCGTAATTAAACGCCTAAAACCCCTAAACTTTCGGTGGCTCTGCCCCCTGGACCTATTAAACCAAGAACCCTAAGGCGGGCCCCTGGATACTCATCTGACCGTTATTCAATGCCTAAAACCCTTGAGCCTCCAGGGGTCCTGCCCCTGGACCCAACCAATGGCCCTAAAGCGGGCCCCTGGATACTAATTTGACCGTTATTCAATGTCTAAAACCCCTGAGCTTCCGGGGGCTACGCTACCTGGACCCCACCAGGGGGCCAAACGCGGGCCCCTGAATGCTTATCTGACCGTTATAAAAAAAGCCTGAAAGCCCTGAGCTTCTGGGGGTCCGCCCCTTGGACCCCGCCCCTGGACCCCACGCCAATTAGTGTCCTGCCAATGTCACAAATAAGGTATCAAAATATGCTCATCTGACCGTAATTAAACGCCTAAAACCCCTGAGCTTCAGGGGGCTACGCTACCTGGACCCAACCAGGGGCCCTAACGCGGGCCCCTGAATGCTTATCTGACCGTTTTAAATGCCTAATATGGAAATTATAAGAGTCAGAGAACTAGGAAGGAAACAGGTGAAATGACATGAGATTACGAATGTAAGAGAGAGAGTAGGCCTATAATGCGAAAAGAAATGGAATGTGGTAACCCAAGAAAAGGAATACGTAATTGTATGACATGCACTGGCGTACTGGTGGGGGTCACAAATAAGGTATCAAAATATGCTCATCTGACCGTAATTAAACGCCTAAAACCCCTAAACTTTCGGTGGCTCTGCCCCCTGGACCTATTAAACCAAGAACCCTAAGGCGGGCCCCTGGATACTCATCTGACCGTTATTCAATGCCTAAAACCCTTGAGCCTCCAGGGTCCTGCCCTGGACCCAATGGCCCTAAAGCGGGCCCCTGGATACTAATTTGACCGTTATTCAATGCCTAAAACCCCTGAGCTTCCGGGGGCTACGCTACCTGGACCCCACCTGGGGGCCAAACGCGGGGCCCTGAATGCTTATCTGACCGTTATAAAAAAGCCTGAAAGCCCTGAGCTTCTGGGGGCTCCGCCTTCTGGACCCCGCCCCTGGACCCCACGCCAATTAGTGTCCTGCCAATGTCACAAATAAGGTATCAAAATATGCTCATCTGACCGTAATTAAACACCTAAAACCCCTGAGC
This sequence comes from Mesocentrotus franciscanus, assembly GCA_037976565.1. NCBI lineage: Eukaryota > Metazoa > Echinodermata > Echinoidea > Camarodonta > Strongylocentrotidae > Mesocentrotus > Mesocentrotus franciscanus. The sequence continues at coordinate 28,856,101 of CP137676.1, read as the reverse complement.
TTCAGGGGGCTACGCTACCTGTACCCAACCAGGGGCCCGAACGCGGGCCCCTGAATGCTTATCTGACCGTTTTAAATGCCTAATATGGAAATTATAAGAGTCAGAGAACTAGGAAGGAAACAGGTGAAATGACACGAGATTACGAATGTAAGAGAGAGAGTAGGCCTATAATGCGAAAAGAAATGGAATGTGGTAACCCAAGAAAAGGAATACGTAATTGTATGACATGCACTGGCGTACTGGTGGGGGGGGGGTGTCACAAATAAGGTATCAAAATATGCTCATCTGACCGTAATTAAACGCCTAAAACCCCTAAACTTTCGGTGGCTCTGCCCCCTGGACCTATTAAACCAAGAACCCTAAGGCGGGCCCCTGGATAGTCATCTGACCGTTATTCAATGCCTAAAACCCTTGAGCTTCCGGGGGCTACGTTACCTGGACCCAACCAGGGGCCCTAACGCCAGTTGACTGACCTGCCAGTGTCACAAATAAGGTACCAAAATATGCTCATCTGACCGTAATCAAATGCCTAAAACCCCTGAATTTCCGGTAGCCCCCATGCAGAAGCTCAGGGCTTTCAGGCATTTTATAACGGTCAGATAAGCATTCAGGGCCCCGCGTTAGGCCCCCTGGTGGGGTCCAGGTAGCGTAGCTCCGCCCCCTCGACCCCACCAGGGAGCCTTAGGCGGGCCCCTGAATTCTCTATGACCGTTATAAATTGCCTCAAATATAACCCGATTTTAGACAAAGTCTTAGCAGAATACGGGCCTTTAATTGTGACTGTACGGACGCTTCGGCATACATACAGCTTAAGCTCCCAACATAGCAGTGCCTCATTACATACGATAACTGTTCTTCTCATCCAATAGCCGCCCAGTCATACCGAGAAGACCGACACCAGACCGAAAACAGACCCAACCAAAAAATTACATAATTATACGCCTACGACCAAGAATTTGTCGGTTTGTAGACGATGTGGAGTCAGTTTGACGGTGTGACCGAGGTATGAGCATTAACCTTGTCGGTGCTGGGGGTGGTGAGGTCGTGTACAGTTTCAAATGAAACTCCATCAGTGCTACAGGAAATCTTGAAGCTAGTTACCCACTCGTTATGACCGGCTGTCTGACTACCTTGCGTTGCCAATCCAAAGATGCGATGCGGGGTTAACAGATCAACCTTAATGAAAAATATGAATGATGATGATGATGATGATAATTATAATGATAATAATGATAACAAAATAATAATAATAGTAACTATAATAATAATAATAATAGAAATGATAATGGATTATGAAAATGATAAGAGAATTATATACATAGTTTATTTTTATTATGATTTTATGATGATATATATATATATATATGTGTGTGTGTGTGTGTGTGTATGTGCGTGTGTGTGTGCGTGTGTGTGGATGTGTGAGTGAGTATGGGTGGATGTGGGTGGGTGTGCGTGTATGAGTTTGTGTGCGGTGGGATGTGAGTGTGTGTGTGTCTCTCTCTCTCTCTACAATGCGAAAGGGTACGAGAAATAATGGTTGCGTCCTCCCTTTGGGAGGATTCTTTGCAAAGGTTGAAAATATATATACCAACTTGTTGTATTAACAGGATATCTATAAATAGCCCTGCATGGTACACAACTGGACGTTGTGGCGTGCGCCTGTAATCCAGCTAACAATGGAAGTTACAAACTGATTCAGCCGAGGACGCAGGTTCGAAACTGAGTCACGTCTTTTGGATGGTGACGTTAAAGGTCGGTCCCCAGACGTAAATAATTATATCTGATTGATACACGTCTGTAAAAACCCAATTACACACACACACACACCCATTAAGCGGACACCATAACAAATGGTATATTAACCCTAACCCTAACCCTAAATTCAAAACAATACAACTAATTAAACTAATGATTAAACATTTTGTTTCTTGGGAGGCCTTTAAGTTTCCTCTGCCTGCAAACGTACGTAGAGGGCAGTACTTATTTTGTTCAATCGTTAACAGGACACGAAAATGTCCTGCTAATGACCATGTCTACCTAATGACTCATTTTTCACTACATATGTTCGTCTAATGACGCCGTCAGGTAAATATAAGAGAGGATGATAGTTAGAAAAGAATAACGGTTAATATATATATATATATATATATATATGTTTACATACACATAACTATGCAGATGTTTCCACTTTTTCCCCCAAAACCCAAAAAATAATTTCTTATAATTTGATTTAGATTTTCCGAGGCACCAGCGAATGTTTTCTTGTATTTCTGGTAATACCTGTATCCATTGAAGGATATTATTTACGTGTGCTGCCCAGGCTCCATGTAGAGGACCATCTCGGCCTAGGTTCAGTCTCGCTCTTTCTGGTCCATAATTGACAGAATACACGCTAGACGCTGTCAGGCTAGAATCTGGGATGGTCCCACTTTCAAGACCAAGAGCAACGACATCTAACGATAACGATGATGATGATAATGATAATAACAATGATAATGATAATGGTAGTAATAACGTAATGATTTATATAGCAAAGGTCAACTCAGAATGGGAATTCACAAATTATTGAAGTTATTTATAAATTGAGATCAGATAATTAAATCATGCACTGACTACATCATTACAATTATTTGTATAAAGTAACAAGCTAGGAAGTTATGCACATATTTATATGTTTACTTAATGGCCTCAATGTGCGGAAGGTGGCATCTATTGATTACTCTCAGGCTCTACCTGCCTACACATTCGAACAATGAAAGTTTGTTTTAGGAGAATATATGATAGCAAGGACATATTTCATTAAAAATAGCTAAGTGTTGCAGTCGCGATGACAAAAGCCACTAAGGCACATTTATATTTTTTCATTCCCCCCCCCCGATTCGGTCTGCTCTACTCCCTCTTTTGATATAATAATGATGTTGGGATATTATTAATTATAATTAAAGATCAATCGATATCTCCTTCAAGAGACGAGGAGCGTTAATTGGAGTTGAATTATTAAGTGATCTAACTCCAATCACATATCAGGTTATGTTTTGCATTTTAATGCTAAATGGACAGAGTAGTGGAAAGGGAGGTTGAAAGAGAGAAACAGGGGGAATAAAGGCAGAGAGATGGAGAGAGGAGGGGTCTTACCATTGAATGTCACGGGGAATCTTATAAAGGGGCAGCAATGACAGGCGTACAAGAGAGAACATATGAGAACGAAATAGACAGAGTAAAGAGTAGGGAAAAGAGAAGGAAAAAAGAGATAAAGAGGGGAGAAAATGGCAGAGAGAGAGAGAGGGATAGAGAGATGGGAAGAGGAGGAGACTTGCCATTGAACGTCACGTTGAATAGTAAAGGGGCAGCAGAACATAGGAGAACGAAGTGGACATAGTAGGGAAAAGAGAAGGAAAATAGAGAAAGAATTGAGAAAAGGGAAGAGAGAGGGGGATAGAGAGATGGGGAGAGGTCTGGAGGAGACTTACCATTGAATGTCACGGGGAATAGTTAAGGGGCAGCAATAATGGACGTAGAAGAGAAACTAGGAGAGAAAATTGGAGAGAGTAGGGGGAAGAGAGGACGATAGGAAGAAAGAGGGGAGATAATTAAAGAAGAGAGGTGGGGTAGGGACAGAGGTGGGATGAGGAGACTAACCTTTGAATGTAGACGTAATAGAGAAACTAGGAGGAACAAATGGAGAGAAACGAGAGGGGAAGAGAGGAGGGGAGACAATGGAAGAGAGAGAGGGGGTAGATAGAGAAATAGGAGAGAGAGATGGGTAGGAAGAGGAGGAGGAGTCTTACCACTGAATGTATTGTCTTGTGCCAAAGGAGAAATTAGTTGACTGAATATTATAAGTGTACAAAGTACAGCTTCTCCCATCTGCAAATGAATCATCAAAAAATTGAAAATAATATCATTTCAATAAATGACACATCAAGTGATAAGTAAGAGGCAATAATAAAATAATTACAATTAAGTTCAAAGATGACCTAACATGTATTTTCTTCCAGATTTGTTTTATTTTATTCTAACTACATTTAATAATATATATGTGCGCATAATTTATTAGCGTGGTAACACAAGGCATGGAGCGCAAATCCCATAAAGCATGTTGCTTTACAGGCGGTCCCAACGAGTATTGATATAGTATTTCATACCAGACTACAAAGAATGTCTGCTGTCATTCTCAGTCTGTATGTCATGAAAGCTCTGTTCTCAATGGAAGAACAGAGCCATTAGGTTAATAGCTCTGAAATGGACTATCCAACCGTTTCATCATTCTTTTATTGTTATATAAGTCTTTGATTTCGTTATATTGTGTTATTGTTTTTATGATGATTTTCGGAAATAAAACAAACAAACGAAGCATTTGACATATTGACCTCTTTTCATTTCGGTTCTTACTTTACAAATTGTAGCTAGGTGCTCTTGATACAGTCTAAGAAAGCTGTGTCATTAACCAAGGATTATCTACAGGGTACTTCCCTGTTAAAAGAGAGGTGTCAGAGTCAGACAAGGGGACGCTCTCTCCCCATATCTGTTTATACTTGCCATAGAAATGTTAGCACTAAGTATTAGACAATATGAGGAAATCCCAGGAGTTACGATAAAAAGACCATGAAGAAATTCAACTAAGAAATGTATGCTGATGATATAACACTCTTTATTTCTGATATTGGTTGTTCCCAAAACGGAAATCAGACACATCTCGCTCAACCTTACATGTTTTCATCTCTTGCTATTGTAGTAATATGTTATATATGCATGAGCTACTATATACGCAATGACGTAGCTGACGTCATAATGTATACGCGTACAACTTAGCCCGCTCATATTTGATCATGGCGGTCCCGGCCCAGCCAGTTGTGTTGCCGGTGTTATTCACCTAATAAAACCATTACGTTGATGTTGAACTTTATACCAAAGTGTGCTCGGACTTATTAATGCTTGTTTGACATGGTGGCAGCCAGATGCGGACCTGTGCTGTGATGGTTTTATGACAATGGATCAATTGATATCTTGGACAGATATGGAACGAGTTTGCTTCGTTCGGGCTGCAGCGCAATGAGTATAGACAGTGACTTGTCGTCTGCCGGTTATAAGGCTCAGCCTATTCGTTTTGTGTGTGATCCAATTTTGAGCGATCGGACTGCCGAGAACTAACTGTGAGTACTTGGACTAGACTGTGTAGCAGTGTACGTTTTGATGATGCTGTTGTCTCGATCGAGTGAGCATCGTGGCTAGTTGGAAGTCCCGACCTGGACCAGGAACGCTAGACCCTAGCCTAGAGGCTAATGCTGGTGAGCAGGATTCAGATCTGACCTGGACCAAGATTTGAACGCTATGCTGAACAGCGGATCTGACCAGATGTGTGTGTGTCGAGCAGTCGAGATTCGGATGGTCAGACTGAGACTCAGTCAGAGAGCAAGACTTGGGCTTGAACACGAAGTTATGAACGCTAAATTTGAACTCTAAAAAACTAAAGCTAGGCCTAGACCTAGACCATATAACGAGTCAGGATTGTTGCAGAGTAGTAACAGAACTGCTGCACGGATTAATTATGGACGATGGACTTGAGTTGACTCATTTGAATTTATTCATGCATGTGTATACTATAGTCTGTAGCGTCCTAAGCCTAGGCTAAGACTAAGAGTAAGACTAAGACTAAGACTAGAGTAAGACTAGCACTTACAACAGTGTGTGAATTCATTTCATGTCATGTAGACTAGATTAGGATCTAGATCCTGTCGAATATTGGTATTTGTATCAATGTGGTTCTACTGTTGTAACTTACAGTATTTTTGTTGCATGACTTGAGATAAATGTCATTATTGAGTCGTAATGTTTAAAAGGTCTGTTCACATATGGATGTGTATGCTATGTGAAAGTGTACTAGTATGCTGAATTACAAAAGTTTTGTTCACATATGGCAAATGTCTTTTACCTGTAAAGTTTGTATTTGAACCTGTATTAAGCAATTGTTTTGCACTGCTAATGTTCTCTTACTAAGGTTTCAATAACGGGTATTGCCATGGCTAGTGGAGCTATTCCAAGTCCCAGGATGGACTGGTCCAACTTTCGCAAGCATTGCGAGAGTTTAAACAAGTTGCCAACTTGTGGTTCAAAATAAAAAAGACTCCTAAAGAGGAACAGCATACCTACGTGATATTATGGTCAGGAGTCGAAGGACTTAGGATGTTCAATACATGGAAGATGACAGAAGAAGTACTGAGCGACCCAAAGAACGTTTGGGAAGCATTCTCCACCCAACTAGAGCCCCAGGAGAATTTTCGGATCCATAGATTGGAGTTCCAGAGGTATAGACAGGGGGCATCGGAGACTATTGATGAATTTGTTCTGAGATGCCGCACAAAAGCAGCAAAGTGCAACTTCAAGACTGAAGAGTCTGTTGAGGAGAGGATCATCGAAGTTTTGATTGCTGGGATCAGGCACCCAGAGGTACAAAAGATCCTACTTAGCAGAGATGTGCATCTCAAGTTAGATGAAGCTGCATCATTAGCCAGGACACACGAGGCTAGTGACTCGCATATGAGTCAGTTGAACAGTCTGGATAGAGCCTCAGTACATTATGTACACCAGCAAGAAGCAAGAAGTACCTGCAAGAATTGTGGATTAAGACATCCACCAAAGAAGTGTCCTGCATTCAAGTCACAGTGTCATAAATGTGGCATGAAAGGTCACTGGAAGAAACAGTGCAGATCATCAGGTGACAGTAAACAGAGATCTCGGTCTAACTTCAGACAGACCAATGGAGACAAAGGAAATTGGAGGAACCGAAGTAAAAGTCGAACCCCTACTTCAGCAAAGAATTTGCATCCTATTGCCAGTTCAGAGGAAGATGGTGATCTACAGAGGGAGTTCGATGATATATCTATAGAGTCAATCTATGTTGGACATGTCCATATTGATGGTATTCCTATCGATGACAGCGATGAGCTTTTCGCAACTTTGAAGTTTAGCATGAGGAACAAGCCGGGTAACCACACTTTGAAAGTAAAGGTGGACACAGGAGCGCAGGGGAATGTGTTGCCTCTTCGGTGCTTCAGGAAAGCTTTTCCAGAGCTCCTAGATGACCAGGGATATCCTCTCAAGTCGGCTGTAAGACTGCGACATGTCAGATTGTTTGCTTACAATGAGACAGCAATACAACAATATGGTTGTTTTGATATTCCCTGCCAGTACAAAGATGGGAAGTGGTTCCGCAACAGCTTCTTCATTGTAGATACACGTGGACCTGCCATCCTCGGATTGCAGAGTTCAGTCAGGATGCGTCTAGTTCTTGTGAACTGTGAGTTGCATCAGAGAAGCAGACCAAACATGATCAAGAGTACACAGGATCTGGTAGATAAGTACCCAGATCAGTTCCAAGGTATCGGGAGATTCCCAGGCGAATACCACATCACTCTTGAAGAGAATGCAGAACCTGTTGTTCATCCTCCAAGGAAGTTTCCCATCCATCTCCGAGAAGAATTGAAGGAAGAGCTGGATAGGATGGAATCGATTGAGGTCATAGAGAAGGTGACCAAGCCTACTGATTGGGTTTCCTCGCTTGCTTTCAGCAGGAAAAGCAACGGAAAGCTACGAGTGTGCCTTGACCCAAAGGACCTCAATAAGGCATGTAAGCGGACATATCACAAGGTCCCGACACTTGAGGAGATCACCCATAAGCTACATGGTGCTGAGGTGTTCTCAAAGCTAGATGCCAGACATGGCTATTGGAGCGTCGCCCTCGACGATGGATCTAGCTACCTAACAACCTTCAACTCGCCCTTTGGAAGGTACAGGTTTAAGCGTTTGCCATTTGGGATTAGAGTGGCTCAAGACATATTCCAGGAGAAGATGGATCAGATCCTTGAGCAATGCCCAGGCACGATTGGCATCGCAGATGATATAGTTGTCTATGGAAAGACTGAAGCAGAGCATGACAAAGCTCTACATAACCTCATGGCTGTGGGACGAGAGTATGGACTTGTCTTCAATGCAGACAAATGTGACGTGAAGACCCCACAGGTGAAGTTCTTTGGCTGTCTCTACGACAAAGAAGGTGTGCATCCAGATCCTGCAAAGATTGCAGATATTACCAGTCTTCCAACGCCAGGCTGCTTAAGAGAGTTGCAGCAGTTTCTAGGGATGGTACAATACATGTCTTCCTTCATCCCAAATCTGGCTAACAATGCAGAGACCCTACGTGCATTGACTAGGAAGGACAGCGAGTGGCAGTGGACTCCATCACACCAGAAGGCATTTGAACATTTGAAATCAGTGGTGTCGTCCATGTGCACTCTGACATACTTTGACCCCTCAAAGCACACAACAATCCAAGTTGATGCGTCCACAAGAGGACTAGGAGCAGCACTACTCCAGGAGGGGAAACCAGTCGCATTCGCGAGCAAGGCATTGACAGAGACAGAAAGCCGATATGCAAACATTGAACGAGAAATGTTAGCGGTGGTGTTTGGCTGTACAAGGTTTCACACGTACGTGTATGGAGCAAAATTCACAGTGGAATCGGACCATAAGCCGCTGGCAAGCATCCATAGGAAGAACCTAGCCAACACTCCACCCAGACTGCAACGGATGCTTCTCCGTTTGCAACCATACGACTTTGAGCTCGTATACAAGCCAGGAAGAGAAGTGGCCCTAGCAGATGGTTTGTCAAGGATCAACCCAGAGAAGCAACCGACCATGGAATTCGACAAAACCATTCATGCCATCTACATGTCTCCCAGCAAGCTAAGACAGCTACAAGAAGAGACGGAAGCTAGCAGAAGCTTAAGAGTGCTTAAGGAAGTAATCCTAACTGGCTGGCCTGAAGACGTGAAGGAAATTCCCAAAGAAGTGCGTCACTACTGGTCATGCAGAGATTCCCTGACAGTAGAAGATGGTCTCATTATGAAGGGGAAAGAATCTTCATACCCAAGCCTATGCAGCAGGAAGTGCTACAGAGTCTTCATGCAGGTCATCAAGGAACGACCAAGACACAACTCAAAGCAAGAAGATGTGTCTACTGGGATGGACTATCAAAAGCAATTGATCAGATGGTGAGCTCTTGCCAAGCATGCAATGAGTTACAGAACGCTCAGCAGAAGGAGCCACTACTTCAGCATGAAGTACCCCATCATCCATGGGAAACAGTTGGAACGGACTTGTTCCACTTTGAAGGTGACGAGTATCTCATCGTCATAGACTACTGGTCTAAGTTTCCTGTCGTGAGGAAGATCAGAGGTGGTTGCACCAGCTCGACTATTGTTCGAATCACAAAGAACATATTCAGTGAGCAAGGCATACCCTTGAAGATTGTTAGCGACAATGGACCACAATTCTCCAGTCGAGAATTCAAGAGTTTCACAGAGCAGTGGAACATTCAACATGTGACATCAAGTCCTCACTATCCACAGAGCAATGGACTTGTAGAGAGGGCAATCCAGACAGTCAAAGCAACTCTGAAGAAAGTGAAGATGACTGGAGGCGATCCACAGCTTGCCCTACTGTGTTTGAGAACAACACCAATTGACAGTAGTTTACCATCACCAGCTGAACTACTACAGGGGAGAAAGTTCAGGAGTAACCTACCCATGAAGGTGAATCACTCACCACACCGTGATGAAGTCTACGAGAAACTCCAACAACGCCAAGAGAGGCAGAAGGAAGTATTTGATGCAAGAGGAGTTAGAGATCTACCCCCACTGACCTTGGGTCAGAAAGTGACAGTGCTAGATCATGGATCTGGAACGTGGAAACCAGCAACTGTTATCGAAAAGTGCCAAGAACCCAGATCATACATGATACGGACACCAAGTGGAAGTGTTCTACGCCGTAATAGAAGAGACCTGCGTAGTCTTGGGCAACCGCAGAAGCATGTCCGGTTCGACATACCAAAGGACCCTGAAGACAGAACGCCCTCACTTCCAAAGAACAATGACCAGACTAACCAAACTAACCCAACAAATCAACCAGGAATTAATGGGTATCACACTAGATCAGGACGATTGGTTAAAACGCCTGATCGACTAATTGAGAAGAAATGAGAAATTTACTTCTTGCAGTTTTGTAAATTAAAACTGATCATTATATATATGTACCTATAATAAGTCTCTAGATACAGTACATGTACATGTACTTGCATGATAATATAGTACATTCACCTGCAAATGATAACATTGTTATTCTGAGTTTATGATATTAACTGTTCATGTATATAGTCATACAGTTTCAACATTCACACGCTTTGCATTTTAAAATAAAAGTTGAAATGTATAACATTACTATTACCACGGATCGAGTTGTACATGCAGAATTGGGTTGACATATGAAGTAAACATGATGTATATAAACTATCTTGATATGTTTGGATTAAACATGATATGTGTTTATTATACCAAGTTGGATTTGATGGTGTTGAAACAATTGAATGTATAAAAGCTATACAGTTACAAAATTCTGTTTGTTATCAATTGTTCATAGAATTGAGATGTGCACTGGTAGGACTGATGACTATTGGATCTGTTTGTAAGGATACTTGAATAATTCAAAGGAACCGAAATCAGGGATTTTTACACATGTTCAGAAATGGTTTTAAAAAACTGTGATTCATCATAACCTAAGATATGAATAGCCAAAAAATGATATCAGTGATGCATGATGTTTATTCAAGAAACACTTCGGATACATTGTTTTCTTTTGTATGAAAGGGGGGGATGTAGTAATATATGCATGAGCTACTATATACGCAATGACGTAGCTGACGTCATAATGTATACGCGTACAACTTAGCCCGCTCATATTTGATCATGGCGGTCCCGGCCCAGCCAGTTGTGTTGCCGGTGTTTATTCACCTAATAAAACCATTACGTTGATGTTGAACTTTATACCAAAGTGTGCTCGGACTTATTAATGCTTATTTGACAGCTATCAATCTAACGAAGTGTAAAGCAATGCAGGTTGGTTCACTCAATGAAAGATAATGTAATATTTGGTCCTTTTCTGTGTACTAGCACCTTGCATGTTCTTGTGTATTTTGATACTGAGGTCTGTTTAAGTCTTTTAAAGCATGTTTAGAGCATAATTGGAAAAAAAGAAAGAAAATTCAATTGAATGTGTGGAAAATGCGTAACTTGTCTTTAAAGGCATCGTTTAACAATGTTAAATCTGAGATGCATGGCTCTACGTGTTATCTATGTCTGTGATATGGGAAAATATTGAAGCCCTAAAAAAATTGCGCTTCAAAATGATCATTAAAAGGCCTCAAAAATATGTATTCGTGCTATAGCCCTTATGCCCCTCTCCTTCTCTACCTCTCTCTTCTCTTTCTCTCTCCTCTCTCCTTCTGAATGCCTTCTTTCTTTTTCTTCCTATACATCGCTCTGAATTATCTTTTTCTTTTTACCAATCTCTCTTTCCCTCTATAATCTTGATGAACCTGAATCTTTTAGTCTCGGTTAGATTAAAACTCGTAAATGTACCTTATTTGTATAAGGTTTAATATGATCTGTTGGACTTGAACTAAAAAATGACTTTGTTTTACGTATTGATAAAATTTATGGTTATTTATTGTTTCTTTTACTCTCCCTCTTTATTTCCATATACCAATTATTTTCTTTCTCTTCCTTTTTTCTTTTTCTTAGTTAGGTTATCTCTCTTTTGCCACACTTCCTGTCTCATGCTTCCTCACTTTCTCCTTTTATCTCTATCTGTCTTGGAATCACTCTCTTCCTCTTCCTTTACCCTTTGTTCTCCCTTTTTTAAAGTCTTACAAGGATTTCCCCATGCATGCTAAAATCCCATAATGTAGGTAAGGCAAAATAAGGGTTGTATACAGTGATGATAAAACCGGTAAAGGAAATGTATTTTTAACATGATTTATGATACCAATGTTTCTCGATAATAATTTACATAAATAATTAATATGCACTTTCCATGTCAATTTGCGATCAACATGAATTCCAAGGAATTTTGTACTTTGAACAAATTCTGGTTCGATACCATTTATTCGGATAGGACCAGGAAGATGATCAATAGTGTTGCTAAATATCATATAATTTGTCTTTTTAATATTCAATGATAGTTTGTTGGCTTGTATCCAACTTTGAACCAAAACCAATTCCGAGTTAATTGTATTTAGGAGAGTTTGTGGGTCATGACACGAGAGAAAAATATTAGAGTCATCAGCACATAATATGAAAGATAAAATATTAGATGATCGTTTGAAATCATTTATAAATGTAATAAATACAGTTTAAATAAATCAATTAATCAATCAAAAACATATTCAATTCACCTTCCCCGTGATTTTATATCGTTGTTTCCCGCTTTATTCTATCAGGACCACCCAGACAAAATGAAATAAAAGGGTATTGATTTTCTTTATCACACCTGAAGGCGTAGGCAACACGCTAGCATTAAAAATAATTGAGAAATAGCATAAGTTTTAATTATTTGAATTTAACCTATTAAAGTGACTCGGTAACATTGCCTCAGATTCTGAAACAAAATCCTAGATTTAGCTCATGCTGCAATCATAATTATTAAGTCAGTCACAAATCCCATGACTTTTACAAGCCGATCGCCTGTCTGATTATCAAGATATTTATGATTGGAAATCGACATTTCATTTTTCGTTTTCCTAACGGTTTTTATAACACTACAGTCTATTGGGGAAAATGAGTATGGTAAAACCGGACACTCAAAGATTTTTACTTTTTTGAGGCATTTCATGATCATGTTGAAGCGCAATTTTTTTTAGGGCTTCAATTTTACACCATATCACAGACACTGATAACACGTAGGGCCATGCATCGCAGATTTAACTTTGTTAAACGATGCCTTAAAGGTAATACATGTATGGAAGCAAGTAGTTGTGAATCGTAGTAATTAATTACATGAAAGAATGTTCTCTAAATGTTCAAGATAGCTTTCATTTCTACTTTGCTGTTGCTTACAGTGAGATGAAATTAAAATGTATGTGTCACACCTAGGAAAAAAAAGAATCCATTATGATGGATGTGCATTATGTCTTGAAACCAAATAATACTATGCGGTTGGAAGAAGGTTAGCAAGAGGAACTTCTTCCAAACGAAAGTTTGTTTTGTTTTTTGGGATGTATATTCGATGTACTTCTAATGGCGTCTTGTAAAGAACTTTGGAAATGTAAATACCGAAAATACACTCCAAAGAAATACAACCTAGCGATAGAGAGGGTTTGGTTAATGCTCATCATTGTACTGTTATTACCGACATTATGTCCCGGGATTTATTCTATTACACATTTAGGCGAACAGTGTAAATCGAAATATTGTATAACCGTCCAAGTATTGGATTTTTAATCCTTTCGACTAAATCCACTATCTGTCACAAATTATATTCATTTTTAAAAACCTATAGCTACCCCCCTCCCCGCCAACTTTTTTCACTGAACTGCAAACCTGCCAAAATGAAATCGTTATTTCTCAGCATTGGTAACAATTATAAACGAGGTGAGAAAGAATGAACGCCATGGCGACCAATAGTGCAATGAATCGTGCACGACAAACACATATCATCATCCATTCAATGATCCATGGCATGAACACCGCTATTGGTATAATTGTTGAAAACCGAATTTAATTATACTATGCCAAGATGAGTAGGTGGTCATAAACTGATGAAAGCAGGCTGAGAAAGAGCAAGTAGATAATAAAGTAGGAATAGAGATGTGTATCAATTATTCAAAAACAATTTCCACCAATCGAGGCCAATATGTAATCCTAAAATGCAACCTCCCCAAACAGAGGGAAAAAATAGAAAGAAAATGCCCTCCATAGTTTACGACGTCACTATATCATTAAAAAATAGTTCAAACATGACAATGACGAAGCTCGATTCATCTGAAAGCTAATACTTATATCAAATATAAAATGCTAAAAATGCAACCCCAAAAAACAGAGGAAAAAAATAGAAAGAAAATGGCCTCCATAGTTTACGACGTCACTATATAATCTAAAAAATAATTTAAACATGACAATGACGAAGCTCGATTCATCTGAAAGCTAATACTTATATCAAATATCAATTTTTTTTCAGTAATGAATAGATATTCAATTCAACTGAGACAAAAAGAAAGAAAGTAGAAAATGGCCATCAAAAAGAAGACCCACGAAAAGAAGAAGCAAAAGAAGAAAAAGAAGAAGAAAAAATAAAGACCAAGGGTGAAGGTGGGAGAGCATGAAGATGGGAGGGAGATGACGAAAGGGAATTCGAAAGAGGGAGGAAGAGGTCCGTTGGTGCATGGAAGAGCAAGAGAGACCCGGAGACAAGCATACAGAGAGAGGGGCAGAGACAAGAAGAAAGAGAGAAGGCAGATAGAAAGGGGGACAGATAGATAGAGACAATGAGACAGAGAGAGAAAGAGAGAGGGGAGAAAGAACCAGACCAGAGAGATAAGAAATAGATGCCGTGAGGAATGTTGTTTAATAGGTGTATCCTGAATAGAGACAGTATACATAGAAATATCATGATAGGCTAACATTTTGAAATTCACCTCCTGTAAGGGTCTTAGTTTGATGTTTAATCAAGTTACAGTATTATGTAAATAAATCATGTTTGCGAGTGCATTAGTGAATATACATTGCACGCACGTTATGTCGCAATGGGATAATAAACGAGACTTATCGAGTTCATGAGATATTTCAAAAATCCATTTTGGAGGAAGAATTTAGATGTGAAACTTGCCCAGCCCGATAATAATAATCCAAACACGTCGGGCCATCCGGTTGCACACCACATGTTTGCTTTCCATCTTAGTTAATCAAGGAGGTTGACCAATCGAAAAAGCTTAAAGGGAAATCAAACCCAATTTAATTCAATTCAATTCAATTCAATTTATTTATGTTTCCAACAAAACATTACGAATCAATTATCAACATTTACAACAAAATAATGTAGAAATACAAATTGGAAACAGAGGGGTCCTCTAAAAAGCAATGCTTGTACATGTGTGAACACCTCAAATAGACAACTACTCTAAACGAAAGCAGAAAAATCAGAGAAGCAAACTGGTGAAAGTTTCAATTAAATCTGACTAAATATAAGAAATTATGAAATTTTGAAAGTTGTAATCACTATACGTTTAGGCACTTCAAATTGGCTGAAGTAGTAATGTCAATGTGATGTAAGTGTCATACTACTTTCCCATCTGTTCCAACATATAAAATGACTATTTTAATGGTGAAATTCTAGGATAATCCCAAATATTGAGATAATTACATCAATAGAAAGCTTTTAACCCCAAGAATATTACTAAATGGCGTTCAACCGACAAAACAAGTTCAGAATAGTTAATTTATGCGAGTAAACTCTACCAAAATCTCGAAGTCGGAAACCCGGAAATGCACGGAATTGCCTGGGTCCTCTATTCTTGACGTCACGACCGGGGATCATGGGCTGAGTGAGAGTGAATGCCAATGATATGCCCACGTAAATGCTATCCTTTTAGAGCTTAGAATTTTTCTTGTTAACGAGTTTATGTGATAGATTTTCTGTTTTTATTTGAATAAAGAATAACTAAGCAACGTTTTCCAGTCACTGATTTCCTTTTATATCCTCACATTATCCCTTTTGGTAGAGATTTAAGACGGGTATACTGCTTGGAAAATAAGGTTAAATCATATGCAGGTATGATTGTCATCAGATAAGGTACAGGAGCAGTTTTGTGAAACGAATAGGCCTACAACTGTGATTGTAATTATCATGGATGTGTGTGACTGCCTCAAAAAAGGATACAGAACCAGTTAAATATTTGTTTTAAAGATATATTTCACACTTGAACGAGATCAAGCTTCCTCTATTTAGCGGACGACGTCTATGAACGATATTCATCCGCGAGTGATACGGCTCTTGCACGAACGTTCGTGCATGAAGCGAGCGGAATCGGCAGGTAAGACCAGCTAGGCCGCTGCTCTAGGCGGCTTGTTGAACATACGAGCGCTAGGTGCTACTGCCGCTACTCCCCCCGGCCCCGGTTGCAGCAACGTCGACATCTCCTTGCTCTCCGACTTCTCCATCGTCTTCTCCCCCTCTCAACTTCCATCATCCTCGTCTGCACTCTCGTCCCTTTCTCCTTCATTACTTTCATCATCTTTCTCCATAAATTCTTCAAAATCCATAAAAAGATCGTTGTGGTCAAACTCTCCAGCCATTATCAATTGATATAATTATATAATATGTACCGTACATGAATCGAAAGTGTATGTATAAAGCGAGCTAGACCGACTCAACGCGAGAAAGACTCGAACGAAGCCAAACGACCGGATCTACTTTACCGAGCACACGAAAACAATCTCACCAAATTCAACACACTCAAACAAAATTACATGGTGAAAATATCGACTAGTAGCGCATCGTTGGCTTGTTTATGTCATAATTCTGAAAAAGGGAATTGATATTAGTACTATGAAATATTAGGGGAAGGTGAAGAGTTCTACATAGAGTTATGAAACTAAACTTTGAAACTAAATAGCAGAAATTCGTATCTGTCTGCCCATGTTTTTCTATGGAACATCCGGGTACGTGAATATACTCGTCCCCGGGCGTGACGTCACAAATAGTGGACCAGCTCCGTGACTGACTTTCTAGGCAAAGAGAGGAGGCTATTTTGCGACATTTCAATTGAGGATATCCAGTAGCTAGAAGATTTTTGTGATATGCAATGAAAATAAACAACTTTGAAATAACATAGGCTTGCCGTAGGTACTAAATTAATGGACGTTTATTGTCCTAGAATATGAGCTTTAAAAAATATGGTATCTATAATATATTTTGAGTAGTGCCCCTAGGGAGAAGGAACTGATATTTGTGAAACTTATTTGTATATTTTAGGAAGCTTTATTTCATCCTTTATCTCTCGGATATTCAGTATACAACACTAGCTGTATGGCTTATTACCCTCCCACCTCCTCGGGTACATGTATAGGTAGGCGGGCACATCTACAGGGAGGTGATGTTTAGACCACGTAAAACACGTATATTCCAAAGAAAATCAATGATTAGAAGTTGAATTGATATTTGTAAAATTAATTTGTAGCTTAGGAAGCTTTATTTCATCCGTTATCTCTCGGATATTCACTAAACAACACTAGTTGTATGCCTTAATTATTACACTTCCCCTTTCCTCGGGCACATGTAGTGGTAGGTGGGCACATCTACAGGGAGGTGATGTTTTGACCAGGTACAACACGAATAATCCAAAGAAAATCAATTATTGAAGTTGAATTGATATTTCTGAAACTAATTTGTATCTTAGGAAGCTTTTTTTTTAAACCTTTGTCTGTCGTATATTTGCTATACAACCCTATAATGTCGAGTAATTGTATGCCTTATTACACTTCCTTCTCCACGGGCACAATGTAGAGGTAGGCGGGCACATCTACAGGGAGGTGATGTTTTGACCATGTAAAACACGTTTAATCCAAAGAAAGTCAATGAAAAGAAGTTGAATTGATAGTTGTGAAACTCATTTGTTAGCAGATTCAAGCCTCCACTAGAGCGGTACACCCCCGTTTGTCTTAATATGTGAGTACCCCACCCATCTCCCTTTTCGTCGAATAAATTCAGCGTTTATGTGGTCATCCTTCTCGGAAGAATCATTTTTAATGAGTTTTACACTGTCTTGTGGTAAGTGTAGCGTAGTTATAATGATTTTTCAATGCGTGAAAAATGATAATTAGGGGACTTTTTTTGGAACGTCACTATGTCGCCGGCATGCTATCGGATTGCCTTTGCTGGGACTGAGGTATGATGGGGAGCCCTATGACTGCGCACCTAAAATTTTACTTGGAAGTGAACAAGAAATTCTCTCCGACTCCTCTAATGCTTAACCTTATATTATTCCTGACATTCTACAGAGTAAGTCTGTCAGGGATTTTTTTTTATTTCGAAAAAGAACAACGTCATTTTCAGAAGAAAAGACGACCGTGTCATTTTGGCACTGCAAAAACAAAAGTGCCCAAGTCTGCGCATTTATTCATTTTACACGCAGTTCGGGATTTTGGACATGAAAGACAACTTTTCAAGGCTTGTGAAATAAGATTGCTGAAATAATATTTTTGTCAATATTTTGACTCGTTTTTTGCATGGATATCTATTGCTGTAATAAGGACGAACAAATTATATTCATTGCATGTGTTGCTCTATCAGAAAACAGATCAAAGGCAAAACGTACGTACATAGACAAAGTACATGCCCTATAATTAGCGGCGGATCTTCCTTCTTACATCACGCAAGTCCCGGATGTTAAAACAGAGTTGCAAATTGGTCACTTCAAACGAAGATTTCTTGTCTGGATGACAATGTTTGGTTTTCATACTTACTTTATTTCATTTATAAGACTCTCTTCTTTATATACATGCAAAATGTATCAAAATCTGACAACTTTCCAACCTTTTCTATGTATATAGATACATGTATAACAGTATACAAATAAAAGGTAGCTTTAAAATCTAATAGTAGGGGATTTCCTATCAGTAATTACGAATATTACCTCATTTTCTGAAAGTGAATTTGGGCAGTATGCATACTTATCACTTACATGATATATGTCACATTACATTTCTCCTATCGTAAAATTAATCGTACAGAATAAACTTCGAAACGAATTTTTAACAGCAGATCAAACCTTTTCTTTGCGTACATTTTTACAAAATAATCCCTTCTTCTACTGTTTTGAATACTTTCTACGGTCTGAGCAGGCTACTCTATATAACTTGCTCATCTTGCCATACATTTCATATTGTAACTTGGTATGGGCTTCAAGTGCAAAGACAAAATTAACCCTATTTATTTGATGCAAAAGAAAGCGCTTCGCGTATGTGCTTGCTCCCATTATTTAGCCCATACCAACCATTATTTAATGAATTTAAAACATTGACAATTTTTTATATAAACGTACAGCAGAGTTTGATCTTCATTTTTAAATAGTTGAATAACCTGATTCATTTAATATGTTTTGTTTTGGTATTAAATAACACTATCCATCCTTACCCTACTTAGAATTCATTAAACTTTCATTTGATTGATCTTACATAAATCAATAAGACATCATGGTCCAGATTTATGGAATGCACTCCCAGACTCAATAAATAATGTAAAACCCTAAATTCATTTGAATTCAATACGAAGAAAGCTTTTCTATCACTTTTCGAGCACATTGTTTGATCCTTTCCCAGTGCTGAATTAATATTCAATATTATTTTCAGATTCCTATAAAACATCCATCACTATATTTTATAACTCCCGTATACTTATATAAGTTTTCTGTCTCAGACATATTTACATCAGCATATTTTTAATTTTTTATCATCAACCCCCTACCCCCTTCCCTTTCCCCCGGGCTATCACGCTATCGAGCAATCGCTTATTGTAATAGCCCTTCTTCTTCTGCAAATTTATTAATGAATGATTATTAGTCGTTATGTTATCAGTTAAATTTTTTGGTAATGTCATCATTTATTATTATTATATTGTATAAACATTCAAAATCTTGTTATATTTTGTATCTGATATATTGCTGAAATGTAATTTGATTTGTATGTTGCAGAAGAAAATAAATTCAATTTAATTTAATTCAATACTCTATGTAAATACGTGATTTAAATGAATACATAAGTGAATAACAAAGAAAGAAATGAATAAATAAACTTACCATGTTGATTGGAATACCCTCCGATGTCCTATGATGGGCCTGCAATCCTATACACCGTTCTCCTGCCAATTATCAAATGCCAACTTCGAGCGTTTTTGTTACCTGGATCGTACGCACTCCAAATTATTTCCCACAATACACATTACCATTAAATCGATACCTTTATTTGAAACCAATGAAGATCAAATACAATTTTGTGCGGTACCCATCGTGCTCCGGTTTGCACAATTCTGGCAAATTTAATCGATGGATTTTAATGAAGTTACTACCTGTTAGCGTAGAGAGTGTATCAATCACATATAAAAGCCCAATTGCAATGAAGTGTGTACCATTAAAATTCATGTATTAAAAGCTAAAGTTCATTGTCTGATGCAGTGATCGGAGCAGGCAATCCTTTTCAATTATGGGCAAATTGAAAATTCATAATGCGGTGTTATATATCTAGGTCGTACAGTGTGCGTAGAAACTGGTGAATGGATGAAATAATGATCATAGTCATTCACGTCGAAAGTGCAAGTGAGGGCAATATCAATAGCCTTGTGCGTCACCTATTGAAATGTGCGAACTTGACAATGCAATAACTTTATCCCAACACGATACTACTGTAGAAAATACATTTTCGGGGAATAAAAATTGGTTTGAAATCAATTATTATTTATTGAGTAAATTATACTTCCCCGCCAAAATTGTAGCTAACTTAATGGGGGTGTCGTGATCTAGTGGATACATCACTGGACTGTGGATCACATGGTTCACGGTGCGAGTCCCGCCACGGCACTAATGTCTTTTGGCAAGACATTAACCAACAAGATGGTAGTTATGTGTCCGACCATGTAACTTTGGAGAAATCGAATGCCCATCTTGGGTCCTGTCTTGCTAATGCAAGATCAATTCTCACTGTAAATTGAGCAGAAAATCGCCAAAGTTGGTCTGTATTATACTTGCCCTAAGGTTGACCCTTTTTTTACCTGACTTTTTTGGGGCAGTGTCAGTAAAGTTATCAAAAATTTCAATCGTGAAGTAAACCAAACAAGCAAAAGAAATCATAGTGTAGTCTCTGTAGTCTATACATCGGCACTTTTTCGACATTTTTCATGAACCCTTTTCAAGAATGAAAATTTTCGCGTCACCCAAATCCCGAATTTATCAAAGAATGTTTAATTTACATCACTCTGGCAGTCGTCATGTTTGATGATAAAACAACCAATACATGCATGAGCATAATACATATATATTGGGGTTTCTAACACTTAGTTTCCATGAAATTGGCGTTTTACCCAAATATATTTTGATAAAAACAATGGAACCATTATGATTATGACTTAATGTTCTATTGAGGCACCCCTAGCGATGATTTGCAGCAATCCGGTCGGAAACGCTGCTATATACACCTTGACAATAACGGTTTTCCTTTTTTTAAAACCCACCCTGTAGGCCTATAGTATAGTTAGGAGAGCTTTCGCGTTCTGATTATCAATTTCTCACTCATATTACGGCAGTATGATTGGGGCGATATCATAATACAGTTGCACTATTTCTAATCAAACGCAAATGCCAAGTGAAGACCGATACATTTTTGTTGCAGGCTAGTTTTTTCTAATTAACCGCAAATGCCAATTGAGTTGTAAACATGGGAAAGATTGTGATGGATATGACCTCCGGCACGGTTTGCTAAATATCATTATTGTACAGGCCTACTCGAATTAATCCAGGCAAACACCCAGACGTCTATTAATTATACCTGTAAAAATTACGTGCTCATATTTTGGTGTAATGGCAATACGGGGAAAGGGGACAGAACTGATATAATCAGCAGAAATGAAATCATTTTTTTTATAATATCTCACTATATCCCTACACTTCCCCTACAACGGAATTCAAAGGCAAGCACTGTAATGGTAATCATGAATTTGATTGCGCCCTGCAATAAAATCACTGCCTATTTAATACGTGTAATTACTATTATCGTGTACTGTTTGGAGCCAGAAGGCATTTAATAACTCATATACTTTAACACACAGTTAACGCCCTCCTGGCTCTGAACAGACAATATTTGGAACGATATCAGGGTGACCCTCCCTAACCCCCTCTCCCCGCCTCTTTGAGAATGTGGGGTCAATGGGGAGGGAAAAGAGGTAAAAAATAGTGGGGGAATTGAAAACGATATCAATCATGTTTTAATTAGAAAACCTCAATGTACTACTATACCCCCCCCCCCCTTTGATGACAATGTTGCCCCTCTTCTCCCAACACATCCATGTAGGCCTCTTTATCTGAATAATTATCATATCCCTGGATGTCATGCTCTCTCTCTCACTCTCTTTCTCTCTCTCACTCTCTCTCTCTCTCTCTCTCTCTCTCTCTTTCAATCTCTATCTCTCTCTCTTTTGTCTGTCTCTTCTTCTCCCCTCTCTCACTCTCAATCTCTCTCTCTCTCTCTCTCTCTCTCTCTCTCTCTCTCTCTACTCTCTCTCTCTCTCTCTCCCTCATTACCCATCCTTTTCTTTTACAACTTCTCTCTTTCTGTTCCAAAGACATGACGTGTAATAAAATGGTCCCCATTCTATATACTAATGCAGTTGAAACCGACCACCGGATCTAAAATCAATTAGCGTTTAATAAAAGGAAAACTTGGACATCATACTTATTTCCTTAATTTTAAACCAAATAGGTTCTGATCAATAGCAACAACAATTCAATTATTTTCAGGAGATGATTAATATTTGCAAGAATATATACCTTCTCTAGTACGTAATGAATGATAAAATGAATTTTACCACAATGACCGAAAACAGTCAGGAATTTTGCTTCTAACTATTCTTATGGAGCCTAGGAATGTTGTTATTAGTAATCTAATCTTCTTCTCCTTACCCTGACACATATATTCCTTCATTAAATCACTTTGAAAATGACCTGCATGATATACAAGTAAATGTGATTAATATTATTATTATCATTATCATTATTATTATTATTATTTATATACTGCGCTCATTTGATAGCGAGACAAGCGAGTATCCTATTGGCTGAAAAGATGTCACGTGGCACTCAACGCTTTATTATGTGTGCACGAGCATGCCATACAACAACCAATTTTTTGCACGTAAAACGCGTACAAAAGTGATTTAAGACTGCTCTCTTCCCTGTGCGTATCCATTCTTTGCATTGTCTAAACTGCACGCACCGGCTGAAGCTAAAACTACCTTAATCTAATCGAGATGTCCTGACTCCAAAGGATCGCAAATACGCTACATATGTATATTGTTGTTTAATATAACATATTTATTTTCACCTCCAAATTCAAAATTTGGCGGTTCATATATTTTGTCATATTGAACGCCGAAGCATGCAATATTTAGTATGCACCAGTAAGTCAAATACATACACAAGCATTGTGAAAATAGATTACATCTTTAGTTCGACCGAATGTCCCTTTTTTTAAAGGTCAATTAACAGAATAAAATCATATTGATAAAACCATCTCGAAATTCGAAGCATATAACTTTAGACAATTTTAGAAAATACATAGACAATATCTAAATAATGTAGGCCTACGAACCAAATAATTTTTTAATTAATTATCATACCCTGTAATTTAAGAGAATGTCGCGAAGTATTTATTCACGAAATGTATCTCCTCTGATTTTTGAGAAGGAAACAGACACCTTCTGTAACCGTTTAAATGACATACAAATTTGTTGCTTTAAGCAACTGTCATAGTCAATGTCATGTTTGTGATTATCATTGTAAGTTCATATATCTACCTCTAACTTACCGAATGATGTTTAACTTCATAGCATTATTACCTCTGGCACTCTTACCTCTGACATTTTTACCACTGGCATTTTTACCTCTGACATTTTTACCACTGGCATTGTTACCTCTGACATTTTTACCTCTGGCATTTTTACCTCTGACATTATTACCTCTGACATTATTACCTCTAGCATTTTTACCTCTGACATTTTTACATCTGGCATTTTGACCTCTGACATTTTTACCTCTGGCATTTTGACCTCTGGCATTTTGACCTCTGACATTATCACCTCTGGCATTTTTACACCGAAACGGTAAAGGTATGTCATTCAATATAACAACAACTATATATAATTATATGTAAGCTTTCTATTTCACGACAATGAATGACTCATGTAATCTATAATTACATTCCTATATCACTCATTTAAAAAAACTATTTCGTTAGGCTCAAATATATTTCAGTTAACCTTTTGCATCCAAATGAAAGAAGAATTCATCTACATAATTACGAGGCAACTCGCTTTTAGCAATTACTTTACTTTTTTTAATCAAAGTTTTTAAATCATGCAGTATAGGTCGGTCGGCCGGTCAAACGTTTTAACAAGTATAACATTAAATCATAATATGATAAGAAAATGACCAGAGTTGTATACATAGCTTTAAAAAATTAATCCCATTTTTTCATAATTTCTACGAAATTAATACTAAATACAATATTTATGTACATAGTCTTGAAATCGGACAGTTTGTTCACTGATCTATGGAGCATCAATTTTCAATTTATATCAATCTTTACAAATATGTTACGCAACGAATGAACAAAATAACTTAAATTTGTGAAATGGAAAAACAAACAATATTTTCCTTTTTTTCTATTATTTTGTTTCGTTTATATAGAAAATTAATGTAAGTTGTACGAGATGACGATCTAGGTTCACACTTCACGCTCCATAAATCCGTGGATTCAGATATGACGCGGCAGAACCGCGGCGGTTATTTTATGATGGTGTTATTAAAGTACAAGTCCACTCAAAAAATAACTTACTTTCAATAAAAGCAGAAAAATCAGACAAACCAATCAAAAAAAGTTTGAGCAAAATCGGATAACTAATAAGAAAGTTATCATTTTTGAAAAAGTATGTAAAACTATGGAACAATGAGAATCACAACACAAATCATGTCCTCACAACTTATCTATTGCTTTATATAGTTTAATCCCATTAATTT